>VZRU01006719.1:183250-201029 GCA_013398155.1 Pedionomus torquatus | reverse complement strand
TTATATATATATATATATATATTTATATCTTCTTTTTTTGGTGAAAGTGAGAATTCCTTTAATTGGTAATTTTTTGCATTACCAACCAGTTAACGCTTCATACGTCAATGCCACCTCTGCGTCAAGAGTGAGCGTGTTTCCATCTGGGTTGGTTCTGCCTGGAAAGGAAGCATTTTTAAAATTAAAAAAAAAAAAAAAATTCAATGAAATGACAGCTTTTCGTTTTAAAGACCCAGCAAAAAACGAAGTGCAGGCCCTGCTCCAGATTGGGGCAGCGCTGGGGAAGATGTCACTGGTCTGGAGCCACAGCGGTTGATACCTGCTCTGGCCCCACAGGCGCTGCCCACGCCGAGGCGCGGGGCTGCAGATTACGCGGTGCTTGTAAGGGGATAGCTGGCCTGGGAATTGGGTTTGCAACCTTTCTGGGAAGGCAGACGGAAAGGAAATTAGCCCTCTCTTAGCTCAGAATAATCACCCGACTCAAAACTCTGAATTTTAATAAAACCGGATAATTACTCGGTCTCGTGGCCAGACCTCTTGGGACAGCGCGGGTGGAGGCAGCGGGACGGCTGGGACGGGGGAGCTGGGTTCTGCTCAAGGGAACGGGGCTTGAGGGCTCAGTGTGGTGTGGGGGGGAATCTGCTGTATGCTTCAGAGTGGCCTGGTTTGATGTGGAGTGCCAAGTTTTCCCAAGGGCCGGGAGGAAGGCTTGTGAGCCAGCTCTGTGTACAGCTTTCCCCAGCTGAGACCAGCCCTGCAGCAGGATGGGCTGGGGCGGGGGAATGTCCCCAAAAGCACCTCTTGAGTGGGGTGCAGAGATTTCGTGGAGGGGGCAAACCTGAGGTCATGTAAGAAATCAGAGTAAGGTATACAGGGATCCCCCAAATTCCAGTCCGTCTGTGCATGTAGTGGTTTATTTTGAGGACAGACCTTAAGGGAACTGCAAAGTTTTACCTTTTTGGTTATTTTTCTCCTTATAATAGCAGTAGAAGTTAGGGTTTGTTTTGACTGCACCTACCCGTTGCTTCAGCTCTCACACCCAAAATGAGGGGGAGGAGGGAAACGGTGAAGAAAACCCAAGAGACTGTTATAGAAAACTGGACCCGGGTCACCGGAGCATCCTGGTGTTTCTGTATCTCCCTGATAAAGGAAATAAGAGATTTGAGTGGAGAAACCTGGCTTTGTTTCCCACCAGCTCTGCTGGGTGTGCAGCCAGCAATCGGACAGAAATGTTAGCCGCTTTGAAAGGAAACAGTCTAAACTCCATTTCCTGATGTTTTCCCTTTGCACTTGGCATGTTCAAATCAATCTGGTTTTATTCTCTGTGAAGCCAGTGAAGCTTGGCCATGTTGAGCCTCCTTGGGGTCTTTTACCCCCGTGGCCGAGGGAGATGTTCTTTCTCCTTTCTTTTTCACATCAGCCGTTTAGATTCCTGACCTGAATATGGTCTCTCCACCTGGACACAACCTTCAACCTAATTAATTTCATTAATCGGGTGCATTAGTACCGTGAGGGGCATGTCCCCAGGGTCTGGATAAGCTCACCCTCTGCCCTCCTGCCCGCAGGAGCGCCACGGGGGAAGCCTGGCACGAGATCATGCTGTCCTGCCTGAGCAACAGAGCCTGCGACCCGCTCTCCGGCCTCACCAAAAACGAGTGTGGCAGCGATTTTGCCTATTTCTACTTCGTCTCCTTCATCTTCCTGTGCTCCTTCCTGGTAAGTTGGTCCCAACTTCTTCCCAAAGTGGAGGTGTTGGTGTGGTGTCCCCCGTGAGCCCTTCCCTCTCCACCCCCTGGCTTCCTCCTCCTCCCTAATTACGATTTATACAACATTTATACCAGACAGCTTCGTTAAAAACCGTTTATCATCCTGGTGATAAAAATCCCTTTAATTCGCAAAGAGATCAATTTAAAGGGATCATTAAAGGGAGGGGTTTTATCTTTCCTCTCTCAGGGGGGTCAGATATTTGGAATTAAGCATTAATCTGTTTTGTCTTGATTTTTAACACGGTCCTTTGAAGAAGGGGATTGGGGAGGGCAGGGTGAGGATAGATAACGTTGGTTCTGAAGTGCTTGCAGCTGGGAGGAGCATCGCCCTCGATGCCTTCTCTTTTGTTTTGTTTGTCAAATAAACGCAATGACCGTATTCTGCCGGGAAAGAAGACCAGTTTTTCTGCTGGGAAAGTTTTAGATGTGAAAGTACAAAGAGCTGTTGTACTTGATCCCTACCCGTGGCCATCAGACGGGGCCGGGTCTAAGCTTTAAGAGGTGCCCCAGTGTCTTTGTGATGGCTTTGTGATACGTGCAGAGAAGCCCCTCTGCTCTCGGGGCTCGGTTGGCTTTTCCTGCACAACTGGGACAGAGGAACGGAAAACCAGGGACAGGGACCCAATTAAACATCAAGCGGGAAGAGATGAAAGCTCCGGCTCCGAAACGTACCAAAAGGCATCGTGTCAAGCCTACAGTCATTTCCACGGGTTTGCTTTAAAATACAAGACTTGGTGCTTTGTGCAGCTAATTCCTCCTATCGTCAGAAAACTTTAGCCAGGAAAAAGAGGTCCAGGTGGTGGTTTGATGCTGAATGTAGATAGACCAGCTTCACTGGCCCCTACTGAGGTCCTTTGTCCGGCTGCTGTTGCCCCTTTGACACCCCGTGGTTTATTTATTAAAAAATGCAGAACACTGAAAGTTTACACGAAGTTAACGCTCCATTTACTGCTTCCTTCAGCGCTGTGGATTTTAAAGCCAGATTCTTCCCTTTTGCACAAATCCCTAACCCAGCTCTAGGCATTCTCATTGTTATTTTAAAGCACTTTCTTGTTCCTAAAGCTTTTTCTTTTTTTAAGAACAACACCCAAACGCCACCCCCCTAGACTCACCCTCGCTGGCTGGTGTCAGCCATCCCACTTGAAATGTGGCAGGGGAATGGGCGGCTGGAGCCCGTCTGTGCTAAATACAGCTTCGTGTGAGCCTCGTCCCTGAGCCGACACTCCTGGAAAACCCCAGAAAATCCCATGGAAACCGCACCCTGGGTGGAGAAGAGGGGAGAGCCCTCAGGATGAGCCAATGTAGGGGGGACAGGCTCCAAATATAGGCAGGGAAAAGCTAAGCTGCTCCGGGACAGGGCTGTAACTTATTCTTTAAAATGCATCCAGCGCTTCGTTGCAATGAGCCATGTGGTTCCCCACAAGTAATTAAAATGTTGTGAGCCCCAGCCTTGCCAGGAGGGCACGTTGGTTAGATGTTGTTACACCACAGATTGGAGGGGAATCGGATAACGTATTTGTTGTTTCTGGCTCTTCGAGGATGTCCGGCCTGACGTAGTTTTCCTCTGGTAATGTACACTGCTGAAAAGTATAACTTGAGATTTAAAAATCCAAGGACTTTAGAAACAGCTGTGTGCAAGGAAGGGAAAACTGTACTGAGCTGCAGCTGGAGCTGGGAGAAAAGGAAAAGGACTTGGGATTGTGTTGGCCAGCTCTCAAATGTTGTGCTGGCTCTTGATGCCCTGGGCGTGCTGTGTTAGGTGTGAGGTACCTGCAGCAGGTGAGCAAGCCCTCATGGGGGGGTTATAGGGCTTCCAGGCTTTGAGCAGCTTTGAGACCTTGTCCGGTCCTGGTCTAGTGGGAGGTGTCCCTGCCCATGGCAGGGATGTTGGAAGTAGATGTTCTTTAAGGTCCCTTCCAACCCAAACCATTCTAGATTCTATCATTCTATACTGCACGATGCACAGCAACAAGATCCTAGGGCTTGTCTAGGCTGTGTTGCATGGAGACCACAGGAGCATCCAGGAACCAGGGTGGCATGGTGGACTGGTTTCATTCCCCACACCCAGCAGAAGCGTTTGGGGCATTTGAGCTGACAACCCCTAATGCTCCACTTCCAGGATAAATGCACACAGGTTATTGCAGAGGCAGAAGCCTCCTATGCAGCTGAGGCACTTGGCAGGGCTGGCATGTCCTCTACAGCTTGGTCTGAAGAAGAACCTTGGGTGGTGTAAGACACCCCAGTGCCCCATTGTAGGACACTGATAAGTTGGGACCTGGGTTCTGCTCCTTAATTTCTGTTGTGTTGGGTTCTAAAAAGTAGATGGGCTGGGAAGTACCTGATTTAGGTGATGGTGGAGTGTGATATTAGGATAGCGAAGTCCCTGGTGGTGACATGGTGATTCATTATGGACTGTATTTGTCTGTACTGGTGGATGGTGTGTCCCAGCAAGAGCCAAGACCCCTTCCTCTCTCCAGCTTGCACAGGAATGTGAATTCTTTCAAACTCCACAAAGCCCGAACTCGACTGCCTGATTTTCTTGTAATGACCAGCTGGGGATGTCCATATTCAGCTTAATTTTGCTCATCCCCATGTGAGAGCTCCCAGGCTGCCTGGCTCCCGGCCTTGCTCAGCGTGATGGAGGAGCAGCGCCCGCAGCAGCAGCTCAACCCTCATACAAAAGACACAACGAAGGAAAAAAGGGGCCTTGTGCCAGCCAGGTCTTTATCAAGCAGAGGAGCATCCTTCCTGCCTGCCCTCCTGCTCTTCCATTCTGCTGGTGTAACTTGATCTTTTCCCATTGAAATCCTCGTGACTCTTCCCTTGGCTTTAATAAGAGGACAATCTTTCTATGCCAGAACCGTTGGCTGGGGTCTGTTAGACAGTGGTCATTAGAGACAGGAGCCTTTTGTGTGCCCTGCCCCTCGTCTTTCTGGGGCTCTGTGAAGGTTTGAATTGTTATGAGTCTAAAATAGGACATTCAGGCTGAAGAATGGTTTTTCCTCTAGCCGTTCGTGTCTTGGTGTGCCTTGATAGGAAAGCGCTGGAAGAGTTCACATCACCCAGCTGGGGAACAGCCACTGCAGCACATGTGCTTGGCCTGTGCTGGTGCCGACGGGGCAAGGGAGGGGTGCTGAGCTCCCGTGGGGCTCTGGGATGGGTCATGCTTTAGGGATTCACCAGTGATGGGGATGTGGACAAACTGTCCATGGTCAAAAGCCACAGCAAACCTGCTACGTACAGCAGAGCTGGCAGTGGGAGGAGAAGGTGGCGGTGGCAGCAGGAACCCAGCGCTGTTTGTCCAGTTTGTTCTCCAGGGTGTGGCTGCTTCTTGTAGAAACCACACACCCTGCTAAGGGAATCATCCCCCTCTCCCCCTTTCCCTCTTCCCCTTTCCCTCTTCCCCTTCCCTTTCCCCTTCCCTTTCCCCTTCCCTTTCCCCTTCCCTTTCCCCTTCCCTTTCCCCTTCCCTTTCCCCTTCCCTTTCCCCTTCCCTTTCCCCTTCCCTTTCCCCTTTCCTTGAGTATATTCCCTTCCCCCTTCTCTTTAACTGTGTTATTGCTTCCTCTCTGCAGATGTTAAACCTGTTTGTGGCTGTGATTATGGACAATTTTGAATACCTGACCAGAGACTCCTCCATCCTTGGGCCCCATCATTTGGATGAGTTTGTTCGTGTCTGGGCTGAATATGACCCAGCTGCCTGGTATGTGCACTCTTATACTTCTGTGTGGGGAAAAGGATATTTGCTGTGCTGTATAAATACCATACAGATACACTCAAACAGCCTGTTTAATGAGAGGAAAACGACTCCAAAGCCTGAGGTAACGTTGGTGGTAAATGCTCCAACTTCACTGAGCACTGGAGATGAACAGACCTGATGTCATTATAAGGGCATTTCCTTCAAATAAACATGAGATAGATATAAACCAATAAATCAAGAAAGCAGAACGCAGCTTACTCTCCCCCACATACACTCAGCCAAAAAACATGATTAGGGTGAATTCAAATGATCTTGGTGAAATGGCCAAGTGGAAAAACTGGTTGGCATTTCCAAAGGGAGCTTTGTTTGTCTTCGGTTTCTGCATCCCATCCCAGTTTGGAGAGAAAAATATGCAGAATCTTTTGCCGTTGGCAGCACTTCAGGTACCTTCGAGAGGCGAAGCCTCGTTACACCTCCCCTGTACAGCGTGTCTCTCCCTGGGAACCACCTTCGTGGTTTCACAAACCCTGTGCAGAAACCTGAGAAAACCACCAGAAAACAAAAAAAAAATTGAAAAAAAAAATCAAAATGTCAAGTTTTCCAGGTGTTTTCTCTCCCTTAAGAGGAGCTGATGTATCCCACTGCAGCACAGGAGTCAAGGGCTACAGGCTCAGACTCCATCATTTGCTGCGAGGCAGCGGGCAGTGACGTGACATGACACCCTCTGATTTTTGGACAGACGTTTCTCGTCAAACCCACTGTTTTGATCTCGGAAGCCTCCTTCTAATGACATCAAATGGTAGGAGGGCATTTTGTTCTTCTGAATAAATAATATTCCAACTTGGGGTGGAAACAGAAGTGATGCAAGATAATAAGACGAAAACGCAGCAAGCCTAACCTTGGAAGGATTTCATGTCTTTGAGCCTCTGATAAAATGTTCCTGAGATGTGAGCGTGTTGGAGGGAATGGTTTTCTCGCAGCCAGATGGTGGGTGAGGTGGTTGGTTTTCTGGTTTTCTCTCTTTTTTTGTTGTTGTTGTTCTTACTCAAAGACATTCCCCGGGCGAGCTGCGTACCTGGGCTTCAGCAGCAGCGCGGCGGAGCCGTGTGCTGTGTCTGTGCTGGGACAGACCTGAGGGGCGCCGCTGATACGTTTGAAGGGATTTTTTAAAACTATGGCTCTGAGCAGTGATCACTTCTAGAGCAACACTGACTTGAGTATATTGCCTTTCTCCATTGCCCAGAGAAAGCTGCTGCCCAACAGGCCTGGTAACTGTATTATTTTCAGCTTAGGATGCTCTGAGATCAGGTCACGGTAATTTCCTTGATATATTCTGTAGCTTGGGAAGCTGCTGCTGGGAGATTATTATTTTTTTTTTAAATTTATTTAAAACCCTACTACTATTGTATCCGTTTTGCTCCCCATGAGTTGCTCTGCAACAAATCTCCTCTCTGTGAGGAAGCTGCCTCCAGCTCCTCCAGTCTTTTCACTCCTTTTCCCTTCAGTACAGACAGATGCAGAAAGTGTTTGTATAATCAGCATCTCAAACTCCCTGCCAGGATGCAATTAAAAGCGCTTTGAAAATCTCAGTTAAATTGATTTCGGCTAACTTTAAATGTAAACCCATCCCAAAATGACTGCTTTTCTCTGAACCGTGCGTGATTTTAACTAGCTCAAAGCCATCCGTACTACGAGCCTGCATAAATACGGCACCCATACCAGCAGCTTGTAATCTCTGAGCAGATTTTCGTTACCACGTGCTCTGGAACACAGACAAGTCCTTTGTGGGTATTTGGCAGGCAGTAAATAGCTTCCCCCCCCCGTCCTCCCCTCCTTTTTAAAATCCCGTCCTATCTCTTACCACTAGAAAATCTCAATGAGACTGAGAACCTGGGAGTGCCCATTCTCTCCTTAAAAAAATAACCTTGGTTTAAAAAAGAACCAGTGCCCGTGGGAGGAGCAACACACCTGCAAGGGAAAAGAATTAGTATGGATGTGCCTTTTTTTAATATTTATGTGTTGAGGAACTTTCCACCCGTAAGAGGCCCAAGTGTTAAGCTTACAGGAAGATTTGCTCACTCTGTTAGCTCCGAGGTTACATTTGGTGAGTCACTCGAGCCAAACCTTTTCCCTTTCAGAGCCTGTTAATGCAGAATGTGTCATATATTAAGATCCTCATTTTGCTCTAACCCTGTTGCTGGTTTGCTCTGCTGGGAAGCTATTGATGTTGGCAGAGCGACCGGGGGGCAGGAGTGCAGATCGAAGGAGAGCCAAGATGTGATGCTCAAGGCTCGATCCCAAAACATGTGCACGTTCTGGATTTTCCACGTGTGAGTGGCTCCACTGAAATCACTGATGTTTTCACAAGCGGAACTAACCTTTCCGCAATTTAAAAAGAATCTGAAATCCATTCACACTTTAGGGCCAGAACAGACCTCTTGATGATTTGGGCTGAACTCCTGGGATGCTCTAGACATGGTATTTCACAATATCTATCCATGGACTGAGCTTAATAACTTATTTTTTAAGGTCTGGCTCCCAGCAGCACACCCTAGGTTGATCTGAAGACCCTTTGAGGGGCTTTAGAGGACCCTTCTTTTTATTATTATTCAGCTGTTTGTTCCAGTAGTTGGTCAAACTCGTTGGAAGAAAATGATGATCCAATTTTTGTTTGCCTTTTAGCATTTCAGCTCCCAGTATAGACATGTAGGGACATGGTAAATAACCACCATAGCATAATTGGCATGAAAGAAGGCTCCCAGACAGTGTTGGTTTATGCTTAGGTGGTGGTGAACTGGTTCCAACGTCCATCAATCACTAACTGATCGCCTCTCCCAAGGCCTCTTCTTTGATTTACCCCAAGAAAAAGGGAATTACAGTGTTTTTCCACTTTCCATAACTTAAGACCCTCAATGAAAGATGCTGCACTGGTAAAAAGTACAAGTGTTGTTATATAGATAATATTTTAAACCGAGGCTTAATGTGGGTGTATTTACATACCTATTTCCAGTTTCACCATTGCTTTTGTTGCAAAATCCAACTTTCTGTTAACTTTTCTGGGGAAAAGTGTTCCAAAGGAAGTTAAAAAAGCAGCTCTGAGCTGTTCTAGATGTGTATCACGCTCAGGCAAGGTAAGTATGAGCGAACCATTGGATTTAAGGGTGGCAAAAGCCATCCCTAAAAAAACCCCTTCTTTTTCTGGCTCACAGAAAAAGAGAGAGCGAGAGAAATGGGGTACACACAGAGGTTTGGGCTGAGAGTTAATCAGGGAAAGAGTAAAAACATTGAATTAAAGGATGAACTGGGGAAGAAAAGTGGATTTCTCTAAGCTTTTAGTTGTTCAAAATAGATAAAAGTAAGCGCTTGCTCTCTCTTAAACTCCCCTTCCCAGTGCATGCCCCTTAGAGATACTGGTAATGTTGGTCTTCCCACCCGATTGCCATCAGCTGCTCCCAAGAGTAGAGGGAGATGCTACTGGCAGCACCTGCAGTGGTTGGGAGGAGGCACAGATTCTCCTAAGGGAGAGCTTTTTCTGAGCTATCCGAGATAAAAGGATGCTGATGAAGATAGACAGCACTTGAACAGTTTTAAGCAAGTAGGTAAAATCCCAGATTGTCTGAATTTGCTGCCCTGAGTTTCCAATGCAATGGTTTTCAAGCCTTCCATGGACTCTTAGAGAGCACAGGGAACTGCTCACGCATATTTTCTACACATTAATTTTACAAAACCATTTTAAAATTTCAGTAAACTTCTTGACTCACTTAAACCAATATACTTTTTATAACCACTATTAGGCCTGCAGCCAAGCCAAGTTTCAATTTGATCTGTTTCTAAATTAATAGTTTTGAGTTGATTGTGAAGGTTTTGAATAGACCTTAATTTCTCACATCCAAAAAAGCAGTAATATTGAAGGAGATATTCCAAAATATTCCAGCCTTCTTTATATAACATACCAAAATCAACATAGTGAAGCCAAATCATCTCATTTTTAGTTGGAGGTCATTTTGAAGTTCAGTACAGCTCTTTTTATACATGATTTGGTTGCTTAGAAAAGATGAAGAAATCTAATCCTGCTGTTAAATTAGCTGAAAATATCGTTGGGAGTTAATGAGACTGGCCATAAAGCTACCTCGAGGCATCTGATTTCACCTGCTCGTAACGAAGGCTGGATTTTCCCAGTGCCAATGGCCAAGAGGTGGCTCTGGAGATGACAGTTTCTGGACTCCCAGCAAATTGCTTATTGCCCGCGAAGCAGAGCGCAGCCCCGCTGGGGTTACGTAGGTGGGAACAGCAGAAGGTAAAGGGTCCCAAGCTCTTTTGAACCAGGTAATTTGAATCCCAGTAATAATCCGTGAAACGGGCTATTCGTGCACTGGTTTTATCAGGCTGCAGCGCCAGGGCGGTGGGAAGGGGGAGATGCTCAGGCACAGGGAAATAAAACATGAGTGGGGAAAATAACCAAAGGCAGTGGATGGAAAGCCCTGCACAGGGCACTGAGGGCTCCATGGAAGAAAAACCCAAGGACAGAGCTTTTGTTGAGCGGCTGGAAGTTCTCTCCCTCTCTCTCGGTCTGTGTTAAGGTACCTCCTTTGTTCCAAGCCCAGTTGCTGTCAGTCTAACCTTGCTTTGCAGCATGTGTTGCCCTACCAAGCTTCTCCTGTTGGCCTGGGGAAAAACTGATTCCTCTTCAGTTTTTGCTGTGGTAACATCTGATGTTTTCTTTCCAGTTGCCGGATTCATTATAAGGATATGTACAATTTGTTACGTGTAATTGCTCCACCCCTGGGCTTAGGAAAGAAGTGCCCTCATAGGGTGGCATACAAGGTTTGGAACTTCAGAGACTCCCTCCAGCATTTTCAGTCCTGGTTTTGTTTCTTTTTAACCCCCTCCTCCTCCTCCTCCTCCCCCCCAAGTGCAATTGCAAACGGTACCAAAAAGGAACTGTAACAGAACTAACCCCTTTGCCTGAAAAAAAAAAAAAGGAATGATTGAGTGACTGCCTCCTTTCTCCTCCATGCATCTCTTCCCCGTCTACTCCCACACCCCAGCTGGCTGGAGACAAGGCAGCTTTATGAGACAGTGAACCCTCCAGCTTCCATCCCGCCGGGTCTGGGTGGGAAGTGCTGGGGAAAAGCAGCGCCACATCTGAGCCACCTTCTCTCTATAGACAGAAACTGAGAGAAAAGTCATCCCAAGATCTCTAGGGAGCCATGAGTCCATTTCACGTGGGCTTCACATCATCACCATTGAACGATGAGCGTTTGAACTCTTCCCTTTCCTGAGCTAAAAAATATTGGATCTGAGCACTGGTTAACTGGGCAGCAGAGTGGGATGGGGAGAGACGAAGGGATGAGCTTTTCACAGTGCAACGGCAAGAGCCAGAGATTGATTTGGGAGCATAATGATGCCTCTGAGATGTTCACCACAGGACATCCAGCGAAACCTCCCAGCACAGGAAAAGAATACTGTGCTTGGGAGCTAGGGTGGGGAATTAAGGAGAGATCTTGCCAAGAATCGGGCAGAGGATGGCACTGGGCTTCAGTGGGGTCCCAGTTACAGGCTGAGATTTTCTGGCACTCAGGGCATGGAGAGCAGAAGGTGAAGGAGAGAAGTGGAAGCTGCCAGGATGGAGCTAGCTTTCCTCTTTCACTCCAGTCCAGGTGTTTTTCACACCTGATTAGGGACTACAAGTTAATGAGCATTGCAGAGAGGAGTGAGATCCTGTACCTGCAGCCAGAGCAGGGGCAGGAGAGAGAAGCTGGGGGAAGCCATTGGCTGTAATTAAAATTAGTGTCTCTCAGCAGCCTTTAAATTAACTCTGGGCTGTAAAACCTGGGTGGTATTTTAAGTGCATCGGTTACCAAGGACAGGAATAGATGGTTTGGGCTTGGTAAGTTCTCTCTTCCACCCCCTCCTGTGTTAATGCTTTGGGAATAGGAACTGAGACCCGTGTCAGGGCAGGGGCTGGAGGGTGGCTGCTGGCTTCTGTGGTTGTCCTGGGTGAGAAAAAGGGGTTTCATGTGGAGCTTCGATCTTGGTTTCCCTCCCAGTGCAGTGGAGATGACAGCACTGTCCTGCTTTTCCAGGGGTTAAACATTAATTAATCACATGCTGCAAATGCCTTGGTTCTCCTCGGATGACAGACAGCACAGATTTGCACAATGTAAGAAGCAGGCAGCTCGCTGGGAAGACAGGATGAGATTGTCATAGTCATGCTCCTGGTTCAGTAGTCAGAAGAAGGTGAAGCAGGAGAATTCCTTGCTGTTTCTACGTTCCTTGCTTTGCAGGCCAGGGTTTTATTTACCCCCAGTGTGTGCTGAAGGTAGATGCCACCAGTAATAGGATGTTCTAGGGGCCTTTTCTCAAATCTCTGCAGTTCCCAGTCCCCTTTAGCAGGCAGGAGAGCCAGCCATCCTTGGTGGTGGAGACAACCGGTTGACGTTGGGTCGATGAAAGAAGGGCCCCATCAAACATAAAGGGAGAAACGGGTCCCCTTTCTACCACCTTCTGAGCATGGAGTGCTGGGCTCTAGTTGGGTCTAACTTGAACTCAGGCTGGGGAGAAACCCAGACTGGCCAAGGTTTTGCAGAGTGTGGCGCCCTTGACTTGGAGTCAAAGCAGTCCCAGTCTCTCCCAGGACTGGCTTTTTAGCTTCTCTTGTAGCCCACAGGCCAACCTGAAACCCGAACTCTTTACTCACTGAAGGAAAGCCGACTGTTTTCTCGGAGCCCTGTCTCTCCCTGTCCCATAACTCTGCCTCCCAGCACTCCCTGGCATGGTGAATCCAGCCCCTTGACTGGTTTTGGGGGGGTGAGAAGGGGAAGCATCCTTCCACCCCCGCAAAGAGCCACCCAAAGCCTCCCCCTCCCCACCCCGAGCAGAGGCATCAATCATTCCCCGGGGGGACCCGTGTGCCCGGTGCAGCTCTGGCCACGGGCGTCCCTGCAGCGAGGAGGAGACGTTGAGCGCTGAAACACAGCAACGGAAGCGGAGAAACCTTTCGATTTACCCACCTCTTTATTTTGGGGCTTTGTTTTCCTGAGAAATCTGATTAACCGGATCTCTGTTCTCTTGTCTGCTTTCCCTTCTCTCTCCTCCTTTTCATTTGCTCCATTGTGTTGCCTTCCCCATCCCCATCCCCTTCCTTTTCCTCCCCCTTCATCTCCCCAACCCCATCTGGTTTGATTTCTGTGTCCTCTTGCTTTTGCCTCCCTCCCTTTGACTCCAAGCGGGCGCATCAGTTACACAGACATGTATGAGATGCTGAGACACATGTCCCCACCTCTAGGCCTGGGAAAGAAATGCCCTGCTCGTGTTGCCTATAAGGTAGACCAACCCCCCCTAGAAGCTCCTGCCAAACCACCAGCTTTTTTTTGTGCCGTGGCTGAAGCGGGTGCCGGTTTTCTGTGACATTAGTGTTGTTCTCTTGGACTTCTCTGGTGCTTTCTCCAAACAGACTGGATTTTGGATCTTCTGCCTTTTTTTTTTTTTTTTTTTTTTTTTATTTCTAATTTTGTAATTATTTTTTTTTCGGTCTTGGTAACTATGGCACATCAGTTTGTCTTTCTAACTATGTCTCCACTTTCTCTATCAGTGTTTCTCTCTCTCCTCTCTCATTCTACTTCCATTTAGGCTAATTTGGGAAAGGGAGGGTGCTAATGAGCAAATTACCCCACCAATATGATCCCCATTTATCTTCCTAGAGCTCTTTGACTATCCATTCTCACTAGCCCTTCAGTAGTCTGCTGTTTTTTCCCCTTCTTAATTAGAATGGAGTAATTAGAGTAGGCAGGACTGTAGGAGTTAGCAACCTATTAAACAGAGGCAACACCAGAAGGGCTCCTTAAATACCCTCGTGAAAGAAATTATTTTAATAGCAAACATTTAAGGCAGTAAGATGAAGAAATCACTCAAACTTATTGTTTATTCTGAAAAACTTTGGAATTGAGCCACAAAAAAAGAAAAAAAAAGAAGAAAAAAAAAAAAGGTATTCTATCCAAAATGCTGCTGCCTTGCAGACACTGCCTGGGATGAAGGCAGCGGAACTTGGGTGGAGATAGAGTTGAAATTAGGAAGCAAACCCTGATTCCTCCAGGGAAAGCAGTGCTGCTCTCCCAACAGCTCTCGTGGCACTGAGAAATGTGCATTTTGAACCTGCCAGGTATTGGAGGGCGAGGTTTGTCACCAGTACTTAGTGTTGGTGTAACTGGGTGTCCATCAAACCCAACAGGTTCTTATCTTTTTTTGCCGTTGAGCTCATCCCAACCACCCCCAAGCCTAATTACTGCACCCCGCTGGGCTTGGTGCAATGGATCCAGACCACAACATCCCCTCCTGTAGGGCTTGGGTGGTTGGTTGGGTGGTTTTTTTTTTTTCACCGAGGACATATCAAAGCAAGATTTCACAAGCAGACTCAGGCTAAACCCAAACCTGGGCCTGCCTTTGTGTAGGGCACTTGGTGGCAAGAAGAAGCTCAGATGTGGCTTCCTACAAGACCCTTCCTCAGTGTGGTAGGATTCAAATGAAAAAGAAAATTACACATAAACTTAAGGCTAGCCAGTTAGAGGTCTCTTGTATTCCTTTTGACTTGTTTCTGGCCACTTTGGTAGCTGCTTTAAAAGAGCATCTCTATTGGGAAGAATCCCTACCCACTAACACCATAACTAAGCATGAGGAACCCACCTGTAATAAGATGTCAGGTCTCGGCTACATCTGATAGAGGAGCAGGGAGATAAACATCTATGTGGAGGTACCAATTATATGCAGAAACCCAAGGCTTTTAAAGTAATCGATGTCTCCTTTTAGCAGCTGTGAGTTTCCATCGGCTTAGAAGGGAGCTGCGTCCTGCTGGAAGCCCCGCAGTAGGCGTTTGGCTGCTCTGTCATCGCTTGTGCGGACTCAAAGGATAAAGCTCAACCTTTGTTCTTCCCCGTATCAGTTAAAAAGGAAGAAAAGGGGATTAAAAAAAAATCATGTGTTAAAATAGACATTTTAACCAAGCCTTTGGGCTGCTTATCCTAGTGTGGCATCTCTGTGATTGTGCTCAGCTCTCGGAGCGGATTTTCTCCAGGCAGAGGCACCGCAAAAGGGCCTTCCCTAGTCTGTCCTTCCCCCCCCGAGTTAGTTGGTATCCAGTTTAATTGCTCTGTCTTTCCAGAACAAATCCACAGAACGTAGATACCTGTGAATGGTTTCTTTTTAAAATGCAGACTACTGATTTTTAATTTAGGACCCTATTTTTTTCCCCTCCCAGAGTTGTCTTTAATTTTTACCCATCTACAGAGAAACCTCTAAAAGCTGTCTGTGTGTGACCAAACCATAAGTAGAGATGGGTTCAAGTCAAAGGGTGAACATCAAATTTCTCTGAGTTTGGAGGTGAACAGGATCATGACGCTTGTTATCAAAGAGCCCCAAACTACAGAAATAAGGATTTAAGTCCAGATTTGAGTTTTTCCCAGGATGTAAGGCTCCAGCTTGGGTTGACCCCCATCCCAGCTATAAAACTAAGCCTTCGTGGGGAGGCAACACCACTTTTTACTCTCTTCCTCCTCCACTTCTCCATGCAGTGGTAGGAACAGTGTGTCCATGGAGACAGGTTGGTGTCGAGCATCTTCCCCCAGATGATGGCTGCCTATGGGTCGCGTCATCCCCCTGGCCTGTGGCTGCTGGCTGCTCCCCCAACCAATGTCACTCCTCCACAGTCGATGGAAGCGTTGGGGAGGCCGGTGAAGTCCACCCAGCCTTGGACACCTCCAAGCAGAGCCAACATTCAGGGTGACAATGGCCCCCTCCTCCAACAGCCGTGGCTCAGTCGGTGACAAACAGCAGCCAGGGCTTGCTTTCCACACTGTTTCTGCTCTCCCTCTGAACCCAGGGATGTTTTAAAAACCTTACTGTTCTGTCCGGCAAAAGCTCTTTTTGCCCCACACGTCCACCCTTTTTCTTTCCGTATCTATATTTTCCCAGTCCTAACTGCAATGGTTTTGTGTGGTTTTCCCCTGTCCTTGTCTGTGTTGCCTTCTCAGTATGTGTACACTGGTTCGTTTGGATTCCCCCCCCCCCTCGTTTGCAGCCCCCCGGGCTGCTGTCCTTCCTTTCTGCTGTTTTCTGGTTCCTCTTTCTCAACTGTTCTCCTTGGTGGCTGTGACCAGTCTCTGCGGTTCCGTGCGCGTTGCTCGCTGCTTGCCCAGGGGTGCATGCCTGGGGTCCTCCAGCGCCGGGAGAGCTCTATCCCACACTGGGGGTGGGGTGATGAGAAAAGGGTGAAGAAATTTAATTTTAAAATCTCTTCTAACCAGTCAAATGAAAAGAGAGAAGAAACCCACTTTGGCTTTGCTCTGGCATCTTCAGATTTGATTGCTGGTCCATTTTCAGATGAGGATGGTGTTTTTTCACTCTGTCTATAGTCTCTATTGAGATTTTGAGGCCTCTTAGACAGAATCAGCTTGTCTATAGTGAAGCGTCCTGGGGTTTTATATATGTTATTCAGGAGTAGCAGTAAGGGAAGGGTGGCAGCCAGCTTTGCCATCCCCTGGAGTAAGTCCATCCTTTGGACCACAGTGCTTTGAGTGCATCTTTAAAGAAAATGGGAGAAGAAAATGCCCATGATGCTGCCAAAGCTCTGCTTGGCTCTACAGTGCCACTGAGATACCTTGCAGATATCTTGGAGGAAGGTTTATTTGAGAAGCTGGAGATTGATTCTTAGTAACAGTGTGGTCTCAGGAGAAGCAATAACCCAAGACTTTTCCCATTGTTCTTCAGAGTCATCTTTTTATGCCCCTCTCTGGGGACAGGAGTAGATAGCGTCACCACTTCTGTCCAAGCCCTGCAGGGTGATGTTGGCAGCTGGAGGAGGCTCTTGACTTTGTTTTGTGGTTCTGTGGGCACTGTCAAGCGTGGCTTTGCACACCCTATGTCAAGGGTAATTTATTGCAGGGATTAAGAGGGCTCTGGCTCTCCCTTTAGCACCTCCTGGCATGGTCAGGGTTCCTCGGAGCTGAGCTGACTCCCCATCTCCACTGGGACTGAACTTCACCTTGCCCATCGCTGCCACGTAGGTTTTAAAATCTGGATTTAGGCCCCTGAAGGCTAAACAAAGGTTGGAGGGGTCTGCTTGCTAGCTGCCCAGCTTTTCTTACCTCTGTTGTGTTCGAGCTAGCACCATGCTTTGCTTTTGCTGGAGAAGGGTTGCCCCTCTGCAGGTATGATGCCCAATCCATGCAGCAGGTCAGGAGACAGAGCCCACATCTGGGGGCTCCTCTGTCGGCCGTGGGAAGGAATGAGACCATGAGCGGCCTCTCTGAAGTCAAGCGAAGAGTTAAATGAGAGTAGAATAATTACAACTAGGTCGGGGTGAATTATTCATAGCAAATAATTTATTCACCAAACTCAGCCTGGTTTCCCACAGGCAGCTCTCCATTGTCCCGAATTTCTTCACGTTTGGGGATTATTCCCAGAGCAGTTTGTGTCCCAGAGGCTGCTCGGGAGCTGCTGCTGGGGTGCTCTTAATAATTCAAATCCATCAGGGTGCCTGCTAGCGTTCTGCCAGCCGCAGCTCAGTGCCCCCCATCCCCCCCCTACCTTCCTGCTAACGTTTGGACAAATCGTGTCAGCGAATAAGATTTTTTTTCCTGTGCAGATATTTCTGTTCCGTGCTCGTTTCTGGGTCAGGCAGCAAGAGACCTCTGGGCTTCTGACACCGGGATGAATTTTCCCACCACCACCCTGTTTCTCTAACACATTCCCTGCCCCTTCGGACATGGCCCAAGAAGTTTCCAAGCAGAAGAGCTACAGAAACCAAATGCTGAAAAGGCACAAATTCTGCTAGCTCTGCTTGACATGAGGGTTTGGTTTCTCGTTAGTGCTGTCTTTGTTTATTTACAGTTAAATCACTACCAGAAGCCTAGGGTTGTCTGCAACCCCTCCTGACCACGCAAGGAACCAGAGCAAAAAAAGGCATTGCCTCCCTAACCCTGCCTGTAATCGGTTACTACCTCGTTATCTGCACAGAGTTAATTAGGAGACTCTAGAGACAGTATTGCAGCTCCTGCCTCCGGGGCCTTCTCCTGCAGAAACATTAACGAGCTCCCCTCGCTCGCCGGGGAGGGGGATGCCCCCGAAACCGCCTAATTAAAATCAAGGGCTGGCAGAGGGTTCCCCAAGCGCGGCTGGGAAACCGGAGCGGGGACTCCATCTGCTGCCGGCTGCTTCTCCTCAAAGCCTCTCGGAGGAAATCGGAGGTGAAGGGAGGAAGAGGAGCAGCACAGGGGAGCAGGGAAGCCCTTTCCTGCCAGGTCTGGGTACCTGGGAAGGA
>VZRU01006719.1:117081-136206 GCA_013398155.1 Pedionomus torquatus | reverse complement strand
TTGAAGGTCTCCAGAGAAGGGGACTCCACACCCTCCCTGGGCAGCCTCTGCCAGGGTTCTGACACCCTCGCCTTAAAGTTTAAGGTGGGCTGCAAAGAAAAAGGGAGAAAGAGAGAAAACCAGCGGATGAACACACTCTACTTAGAGTTTAAGTGACTTAAAGAACAGCTTTCTTCCAGGGCAGGGCAGGTGGTGAAGGGACCTTCATTCCTGGCAGCACCTGGTTTGTTTTCATTTCAGAAATCCCATGTTTCTACCTTGCAGCCTCAAAGCAAACCTGGGCACCCCAGCCCCGAGCTCCCCACCACAACTTGAGTGAGAAATTGCACAATTTGTTCCTGCCTCGTGTTCATAACTGTGAGGTTTTCTATTTTTGGGGGGAGAAGAGAAGGGCCCAAGTTGCTGGCACAGGAGTGTTTGAGCACGACTTCAGCCTGGGGCAGGTTGCAGGTCCCATGGTGAGCCCACCCATGCTCAGGCATGGGACAAAACAAGAGGCGTTGGGAAATCACCCCCAACCTTCCCACTGATGTCCTCTGTTGAGGGGCAGGGACAAAAGCCAGGGCAGGTCACAGCTGCCTCAGAACCCCTCCTGGGGCTGATACAGAGGAGGACAGTGGTCCCACTGGTCAGCTTGCCAGTGGGAAATGCATGAGGGGCGAGCATGCCTGTAACCCACCCAAGCTGTAGTTCACTGCCAGGTGCTTTCCAGTGGCCACACAGTTTGCACGAGCTCTTGCCAAATCAAATCCCTCAGGCTGAGGTTGGTTTCGATGGCTGTAAATTGGATGTGGTCCTTCAAGGCCAGGCTGGATGTGGCTTTGAGCAACCTGCTCAATTGGGAGGTGTCCCTGCCCAGGACAGGGGGCTGGAAATAGAAAACTTCATGACCCCTTCCAACCCAAACAGTTCTGTGATTGCCTGGTGATTCAGTGCTTGCCCATGCTCCCTCGGGCTGGCTTGAACCCAGATGGAAAGTAGGGGCTCCTGGGCAGGCTGTTCCCCCTGACCTGCTCCCAGCCCCCAGGAACATTGATTTGGATGAACCAAAGTGTTGTCCATCTCCTGGTGTGCACCTGGCTCGTGGGAAGCAAAAGCCATCCTGTTGGGACTTGACAGGTCTTGCAAAAACCACGTTCCCTGCACTAACAGCAGCGGTCACTGTTGTATCCCTCCTTTGCAGAATGAATCTTTAAGCTGCTAAACTTGCTTTGAGCAAAACCCTTTTCTGGTTTGTCTGTCTAAGGGGGAGATCAGGTGCCTGCCCAGCCGAGGCAGTTTTCTGAATCCTTATTAATGGGTTCATTTTCTAATGCTTCACTCATGCGTTTCCTCTCCAAATGAGTGGACTTTTGGGAATCCTATACCTTCTGCAGTAAAAGTGCTGTTAATTTTCTTCCACAGCTCTGCTGGTTTTAATTGTAACCTCCCACATTAGCTGTAACATCACATATGTTGATTGTATATATTATTTAATTTGCTGCTGGCCTAGCTCAGGGTTGGGTTGTGGTCTTCAAAACCAGATGAGATATTTTTCCTGAAGGGAAAGATGTTTTTCCATATTCAGCCACAGCTGTTGGTCTTAAAGTAGGGATTAATCTGGAGATCTCTTTTGGCATATTCTTTATAGGACACCGGATCACAGTGGGTTTGGGTTTTTTTTCTGGCTTGAAAATACATAAATAGGAGCAGATCCCATGCTCAGTGATCAGTCTCGTACCATTTGATGGATGTTGATCGAGCAAAAGTAACCTAAAATTAAATTAAAGCAGCAAAAAATCTTGTGCCTCACTCTTTATCCCAGGCATACTTGCTTTAGGAGACAGCTCATGGAATCACAGAGTCACAGAATCATACTAGGGGTTGGAAGGGACCTCTGGAGATCATCTAGTCCAAACCCTCTGCTAAAGCAGGTCTATCTAGACCGTATCTTTGGTTCTTGTGGCTTAACGGCTTGGATTTTGTATTTTCCATCTTAAATATGCAAGGCACTCATAATTCTGAGCAGATAGGGTGTGATTTTTGCCCCAGGAGCACTACTGGTGTTACTGGGGTAGGTGCTTGCTGCTCTCTGGAGGAGCTGGGCTGGTGAGAAGTCATGTTTTGTGGCTGTTGTGATATTGTAAATCAGGTGCAGCAGCAGGAGGTGTAGAGGAGGTGCATCACTCACATCCAGGGTTGGGAGATTGTCATTCACTTTGGAAGAAAGTTCTGGAGATCACAGAGTGCAGCCCCTGCTCGAAGCAGGTCTGTCTAGATCCAGGCCATCGAAAGGGCCACCAGGAGACAACTGCTGTTAGGAGATACAAGTGGCATTTCCAAAACTGTTCCTTTGTTTTTGGGCTGTTATTTCTGATTTAGCTTAGTTTGGTCTTGAGCCTTGGAAAGAAGTGTTTGGGGTTATGTCAGAGACTGCAGCTTTCTCCTTTCAAGCACAAGGAGCCAATTGATACTTGAATGGGCAAGGGGAAGGGGAGACAGGGCTGATACACACTTGGAGGTCCCAGGACATGGAGAGAGCTCCAAGCCTTGTCAAGGTGGGAATTGCAACTCCCAATGCAGCATTTCATTCCCACAAAGAAGGAAAGGAGGAGAGAGGGAATATTGATAGCTGGAAGCTGATCCCAAACTGGGTGGTTGCTGCTTTCTTGGAGGCATTAAAGTGCTGTAGGAAGGAGCATCCCAGGCTGTCCCAGCACACTGTGCTGCTCTGCCTCCTCCCATCCTCCTTCATTTCAGGCAAGGGACCCCCATGCCTTGCAGCTTCCTGCCTTTCCTGAGCCAAACATGTGCAAACGTGACCGTGAATCCCACCCTGGATGGCTTTTTTTACACACACAGGCTGGTATTTCCTCTCAGCTCCCTCTCCCCCTGCATGGCCCCTTCACAAAGAATGGAGTTCAGGCATCGCTGGTGACCTTGACCTCTGAACCTCTCCTCCCATCCTCCCAAATCGTGAAGCATCTGGCAGGCATGTGCTGCCTGGCTGCTTGGTGGGGCTGGTGGAACTGCAGGGGTGTTACAGGGGCTGGGGGCTTGTCTCTGGGATTCCTTGTCCCACTTATCCCTCCAGCCCTGGAGTGGTGCCTTCTCCTGGAATGGTTGTTGGTGGTGGGGACATCCTACCTCTAGAAGTGGGCCCCAAGAAGAGGGGTGGCTTGTGCATCCCCCCTCATTTAAGGTTGCTCAAGACAAGTTTCCTCCAGTGAAAGGGTGGCTGCACTGGAAGTTATCAAGGGTTTGACCATCACATGGCAAGAAGTGATCCAAGATAACTCCAGCCTGTGAAGACCAAGCCAGATCTCCTCTCGTTTCCTGTATACTCCTGGCTTCCAACAAGGGAGCTCAACTGGAGCTCATTTTCAGGGTAATTTGGAAGAGGGAACTATGTAGTTCTGGTTAGTCACTTCCTGATGCCTCCAGAAGCCATGATTGTGATCTGAACTGTGATCATTATGTGATCTGAACTTCAGACCAACACAAAGATAACCAGATGTCTAATCCCCTGGCCCCATGGTCCCCTCCTGCCAATGCAGGGGGAAGAGGAAAAGATGTTCCCCCTCTTCCATGGGTGATTCTGGAGTGTTGAGGCTGATTCAGTCCATCCACAGAGCTGGTAGGTCCCTAGAGATGCTTTCCATGGCCAGTGCTGACCGAGGGGCGGCTGGGAACTGAGACATCCCTGAGCTTTGTAGCATGGAAGCAGCGAGGCAGTGACAGTGCTTTGAGCAGGGAGAGGTCCTATCGCAATCTCAGCAATTGCTGTGAGCTGGGGGGAAGGTGTCCCTGGGGCTGTTCCTCACCCAGAACCACCCTCTGGTGATGTCTCCACAGGGTAAGATGATGTGTTTCTCTCTAGGATGGTCCATTGCAGAGGAGAGTTCCCACATCTTGCATCTCTGGTTCCAACCTGTGGGTGTGCTTGCTGCTGTCAGAGTGGTGGTCTTGGGGCTGGGCAGGAGTGAGCAGAAGCCAGCACAGGCCCTATTGAGGGGTGGGAGAGACCAGCCTGGTCATAGTATCATGGGGAGATGGAAGCTTTCATCATGGCTGGGATGTGGTGGATGGACAATGGCTTCCTCCTGGGGGTGGAGATGGACTGGATGGTTTTCTGGATGGGATTATAAGTTCTTGACTTAAAAAAATAACGTGAAATTCTAAAAGAATAAATAGAAATCACTGCTGAACCTTTGCATTCAACTTTTTCTGCTTGAGCCATTAGCACTCGGGTTTTCCAAGCTTTTCTCTATAATTGTGAGGCTCAGGTAGGTTAATTAAAGAGAGATTCAGAGCTGTTCATGACTCCAGCAGCTGGAGCATTAAGTCTTTGTCTGTGTCAGCAAGTAGTGTGGTTTACCAAGAGCAGAACCCCAGCTCCAAGGCCCCTGTGTCCACACTGTATGGGCTCTGTGCTTTTTTTACCTCGGACTGGGCTTGGATGTTCAGTCCACAGGATCCTCTCCACATGGGAGAACTTTAAATGTCCTCCACAGCACTTCTTCTGGCTTGGTGTCACCAGAAAGGGCTCTTTTGTGCCGTCCAAGATTGCTCTGTAGTGTCAGCCAAAGCACCGTACATGGGGAGGGTTGGGGCGTTCACCCTGAAATGCCTTCCTGATCCTAATTAAAATAACTCCTGCGTTGTCTTTTCTTCATGTGCTGTGTTTATCCCCCCTCCTTTCAGAAACAGTTTGCAGAAGCATGTTGTGAACAGGTCTCTGCTGCAGGTCAGTAAGGCATGGATGTTGTCCCAGGGAACAGCTGTCCCCTCTGAAGGACACAGGGGGTGTGGAGGTCCTCACTGCCTTCAAAGAGGTGCAGGGATGGTAGAGTTGATCTTCAAGCAGCTTCTCTTAATCTTCATTAAGATTTTTGCTCCCGACTTGTGAATCTTAAGTGACAGAGAGGCCCCTGGGCTCCCTCCCGCCTGTGGAGGTGACTCACGGCGCGGTGGCAGGCGTGCTCTGGCTTGTCGGTGTGCTCTGTGCTTGAGGAGCCACACGTGCAGCTCAGGCACGTCTCCCTGGGCAGAGGGATAAGTCCTTGGCTCGAGCCTTGGCTGCAGCATGGCCGTACCCTCCAGACTGCTGCTGGCCCTGGGGACCCCCATCCCCTGGGCTGAGCCACCCCCGGTGCTCCCCCAGGATCTCTCCAGCTGCCGAGATGCGGGAAAATGTACCCTCCTCCTTTTCACAGCACACAGTGGCTTTTTCCCCTGCTTCATTCTCCCTGAATGTGTTTTTGTTTCATTTTTATATTCTTTTCAGGCTTTTACTGGGATTCCCGCAGGGCCCAGGCCAAGCGGGTAGGGGATGCTGATTGGAAACAGAATAGGACTGGAAGTAACTGAGATAAATGGCCTGATAAAACAGCCAGAGTCTGGCTGATGTGCAAAACCAGTGTGGGACCATCCTCGCCCCTTCCTCCCTGCTTGGAGAAGGCTTGAGCCAACCAGGAACTGGCCGACTCCTATTAATTGCTCCTCTTTTTCTTTTTCTTCCTTTTCCTTTTCCTTTTCCTTTTCCTTTTCCTTTTCCTTTTCCTTTTCCTTTTCCTTTTCCTTTTCCTTTTCCTTTTCCTTTTCCTTTTCCTTTTCCTTTTCCTTTTCCTTTTCCTTTTCCTTTTCCTTTTTTCTCTCTCTTTCTTAATACCAGTGCACAAACACAGAGCAGGGGTTAATGCAGCTCAAGCCCTGGCTTGTAAGCAGCCTGAAGGAGGCTCCCTCTATTTGATGGAGTTGTGCACGGGGAGGTCTTGGTCCACCAACTAACTCCTTTAAAGGAGGGTGTAGCCGGGGGTGGTCAGTCTTTTCTCCCAAGGTGATGGGACAAGAGGGAATGGCCTCAAGTTGTGCCAGGGAAACTTTAGGATGGATATTGGGAAAAAATTCTTCCCTGAAAGGACTATCAAGCATCGCAACAAGCTGCTCAGGGAAGTGGTGGAGTCACCATCCCTGGTGGTATTTAAAAGGTGGGCAGATGTGGTGCTGAGGGATGTGGGTTAGTGGTGGGTTTGTCAGTGTTGGGGTAATGGTTGGACTTGGTGATTTGAAAGGTCCCTTCCAACCTAGATAATTCTTTGAGTCTATGATTACTGATGCTTTACACCCCGCCTGTATAGGAGAGTTTACTACCAAGAAGAAAAGGATAGGCATCAAGGTTTTCCATGACATAAAGGGATGCACCTTGCTCTGCCTGGATAAATGAGTAGATTTTCCTTCTTGTCACAAACCTGAAAGTGAGTTAAGTGTGTAGGAAGAGTAGCTGTCTTTTTTGAAGCCTGTAACATCAACAGTTGCTGTATCAAAGTCAGCACAAGAACTGCTTGCTCAAAGCTCAGTGCAATAATCAGGAGATTACTGACATCTCCGGGAGATGGCTGCTGTTGCGTTTGAAGTGAGGCCGTGGATTTGTTGTTTTTGTAGCTCCTTCTGCAGTCAAGCAGAGCAAAGCTTCATCTGTAGCTCCTCAAGGGCCAGGGTTCCTCTTCAGCCTGATTGAGGAGTTTGCTGCTGAACACCATGCCATGGGGCTCTCTAGACCTCGACCAGGTCGTGCCTCCTTCCCCGTGCCCTTCCCCTGAGGTTTTCTGTAGAAAAGTGACTGCTCCTTACTCCTTCTCCAGGAGAGACGAGCCCCCACAGAGGTGCCCAGTGCTGGCCAGTCCCTCCTCCAGTGACAGCCCAGCTCTTGTGGGTATTGACTGGGTTTCACTGTGCACAGTCTTCAGTCTGTTTTGCTGTGATGATGGGAGGGTGGGACAGGGTCTTGAGATGTAGGAAGCATTGGGGAGACAAGGTGTTTGGCCCTGGTTGTCCCAGAGCTTAAGGCACTGTCTTGTCTTGATCCATGGGCCATGGCCAGGAGGGAACACCTCCGTTGACTTTGCAGCGCTGTGATTCGGCCCTATGTTTTCCAGTTTTTATCATGAATGAACGTAATTAAATATCTAGGGCTGAGCTGATTCCTTAAAGTATTCGTTTTGCTGGAGGTTTGCGGGGAAAGGAAAAGTACAGCAGTTCAAGCCAATTCCACTTTTTACTTTTTTCTCTTTTTTTTTTTGTTTGCTTCCCTTCCAAACAAAAAAAAAAAAAAAAAAAGAAAAAAAGTGGGAAAGTTACTTTTTCATGTGTTCCTGCTGCTCAGGGAGCGCTGGAGTGTGCTGCAAAGGCTGCTGCAAGCCCAGCGTGAGAGGCTGCCGCAGCCTCCTCCAGGACATTTAATCTGATGACTTGAAAAGCAACTCGCCCTGGTTAGCTTGGAGGAGCCCTGCCAGAGCCGTGCTCAACGGCAATCTGCCCGCTGAATAAATCCAGCAGGTATTGCTGGAGTTAGACAGGAAAGCGATGTTCTCTGCCCTGAGGAAATACAGGTGTGGGGAGCAGGAACCATCCCCTGCGGCGTCTGCAGCTCATCAGCCTGGGAGAAGTTATTAGTTGTGCCTTTGCAGAGTTGCTCTTGATGAGGGATATTTTTGGGAGAGCCTAGAGGAGCAGAGCCGTGGTGTGGCAGGGGGTTGTCCATGTCTAAGGAGGACACAATTGGGACAATAAGAGGGTTCTTTGTTGTTGGTTTGGTCTTGATGTGGCTTTTCTTTTTTGAAACATCCTGACATCTCAATGTTTTAAAGACCAAATTCCACTTTCAGTTTCAGAATTCACTTGCACTGAATGAAAGGAAATAAGGAAGAGGCAACTCAGTCACAGACAAAGATGAAACCCTTCATTTCTAGGCTGACTCAAAATGACTCATTTTCCTTCTTTCTTTTTTTTTTTTTTTAAAATCTCAAATACGGGGAAAGTTTCTTGTTTTGACATTGATTTCTTTCCAGCAGTTTCATTTAACCCTGAGACCTCCCCCACGTCCCCAATTCAGCATTTTCTGTGTCATTTGTTCAGAGAAGTGGTGCATCTCTAACGACTGCGCTTTCCCTGACTCAAAGGCAGCGGGAGGACTAAAGAGCACAGTTTTTTTTAATTTTTGTTTGCAAGGCAGATACATCCTTGCTGTTAAAACGAGACCTGTCAACTCTGTGTCTGTGTCTCTCCCAAAATCTGTGCTGTTTTCTGAGGTGGGGGAGCGTGTGTGTGCCTTCTGCCTTTCTCAGCTTTACTTATGATGAATAATAAAGGCTTGAAAACTGGTTTTTGATGGGAGAAGAGACATATTCCTTTGTACTTCTACATAAGAAACTCTTTTCTTTTTTTTCTTTTTTTTTTTTTTTTTTTCCTCCCTGGGAAATTCTCTAGGTTAGTAAAAGAAACAGAAAGGAAAAACATAATTGGAGCTGGGGAATGATTATTAGTGGGTAGGATGTTCCAGTGCGGCTTCGGAGGTAGATGATACAGGAGTGGGCACAAACTAGCGTTTGGGCAGGATGCTTTTCAAAGGGAGCAAGAGGATTTTGAACCCTGGGGAGAAAACAGGGGTGGAGATCTCCACAGCCCTGGAAGGGTTCAAGGCCAGGTTGGACAGGGCTTGGAGCAACCCGCTGTAGTGGGAGGTGACCCCACCCAAGGCAGGGGGATGGAACGAGATGGTCTTTAAGGTCCCTTGCGATCCAAACCATTCTATGATCCAGCAATGGGCTTTTCTATAAAGGCTGATCGTTGTAGAGGTTAACCCATGCCCGTGTGCTGAGTGTCCCTACCCAGAGACCTCATTTATAAAATGAAGTTGCAGGAGGCTTCTTCAGTCCCAGTGTAGCATCTGTGCCCATCCTTGCCCAAACTCACTGCCTACAGAGCCCTCTCTGCCCAGGACCTGACCGTGACAAGCCAGGGCTCAGCCTGGGGACATGGGAGAGCAGTGGTGGGTCGGCTGAGGGACCACTGAGGAGGTCAGCACCTCCTGGGGGCTGGTAAAGCAGTGCCTCCAGCACAATTTGGGGTTTGACAGCTTCTCTCCACATTGAGAAAACCCTGGTCTAAGTTTTTTTTTTGCCTGGAGCTTTCTAATCTGTTGTCCAAGCATTATGAGTTGAACCTGACCCATCAGACTTTGGTGAAATGAGACTTTTCAAGAAAAGAACATCTTCTTTCTTGGGGGGTCTCAGGGTCTCTGACCCTGATGCCTGAGAAAGCAGCGGCTCATGGCACGGAACATCTTGCCATGGAACTTGAAGGCTCTCGAGAACACAAAGATACTTTGGATGTAAAAATACAAGTGGAGTGGTGGGAGGTGAGTAGCTCTGCAGAACATGGAGCGTAAAGACCTTGCAGGAGCATTCGGGAGTTGAGTAAAGGTTGAAACCGCAACAATTCAACAGTTTGTGCAGGAAAATTGGCAGCCGGGAGTGTGGAATGAATCACAAACGCGCACATGTTTTGCCCGCGGTGAAAATCACAGTGCTTTTTGGCTGCGAAATGTCAGCTTGTTGGCCTGGGAAACACTTGTTTTGAATTTTTTTTTTGCTTTATGCTTGTGAGCGGTGTTGAAGGGAGCATGAGGGGAAGGTTGGGGCTGCTGCTCCATCCCCGCCTTGCCCCAGGCTTGGCTGCTGCTGGTGCGTGAGGTTCTCTCTCTCTCTCTCTCATTCCTGCTCCTCTTCTGCAGATCCCCCGGGGCACACGGTGCGTGGTATCTGCCTCCAACCTCCAGAACGTTGGTCCTGATCAAATGAATTTGAACGCCAGGTCAGAACCCGAGTGCTGCCCCTTGCAAACAGCAAAGCTAAACAGTGAGGGAAGCAGAAATAGATTGTCTGCACAGCGCTGTGCCGGCCTGCGGTGGGAAACCTTCCCTTTAATTAAGCGCCCTGGTACTAATTTTGGTTGGGGCATTAGTCATAGGCTGAGTAAGAGGAGCAAAAGCTCGGCTCCGGCTGGTCCAGCTCCCACAGCTGTTCACAGGAGCAGCATCTGGCTGTCCCCTCTCCCTCAGCTCAGGACCCTTGCCACTCTGCAGGAGGTGCCAGCAGCTCCTCAGTGATTAATTGCAGGATGAAACGGCTGTATTTTAGCTAAGGAAAACCACGCGCTGCCCTGTAGCCATTCTTTTCAAGAGGAAAATTGGCCTTGCTGAACGAAGGCACTGCTAGGAAAGAGTTTCATAGAAACATGGAATCATAGAATGGTTAGAGTTGGAAAAGTTGGAAAGATCATGAAGTTCCAACCCCCCTGCCCTGGGCAGGGACACCTCCCACCACACCAGGTTGCTCCAAGCCCCATCCAGCCTGGCCTTGAACCCCTCCAGGGATGGGGCAGCCACAGCTTCTCTGGGCAACCTGGGCCAGTGCCTCACCAGCCTCACAGCAAAGAATTTCTTCCTAAGATCTCATCTAAATCTCCCCTCTTCCAGTTTAAAACGGTTTCCCCTTGTCCTGTCATTTCCCTCCCTGACCANATGGAATCATAGAATGGTTAGAGTTGGAAAAGTTGGAAAGATCATGAAGTTCCAACCCCCCTGCCCTGGGCAGGGACACCTCCCACCACACCAGGTTGCTCCAAGCCCCATCCAGCCTGGCCTTGAACCCCTCCAGGGATGGGGCAGCCACAGCTTCTCTGGGCAACCTGGGCCAGTGCCTCACCAGCCTCACAGCAAAGAATTTCTTCCTAAGATCTCATCTAAATCTCCCCTCTTCCAGTTTAAAACGGTTTCCCCTTGTCCTGTCATTTACCTCCCTGACCAAGAGTCCCTCTCCAGCTCTCCTGGAGCTCCCTTCAGATCCTGGAAGGCTGCTCTAAGGTCTCCCCGGAGCCTTCTCTTCTCCAGGCTGAACAGCCCCAGCTCCCTCAGCCTGTCAAAGTTTCCTTGGGTTAGGACGTGTTTGAACAGAGGTGAGAGGTTTGTCAGACACTTGTACAATAGGGTGTCTCCTGCTTCAGTCCCCAAGCATTTGAGCAAAACAGACAGGAGGTGTCTTTGCCAGCAGTCAGGACCTCGAGTTTCCAACAAGCTCCCGTGGAGCATCCCAAGTCCCGTCGCTGCCAGGCGGCTGGCTGGAGGAGCCTGGCAGGCACCAGACCGTGCCCAGGGCCCTGGCTCCCTGCCCACTGTGCTTGGCACAGCACAGGAGCATCTCCCTGCCAGCCTTGTGCCCAGCCCCGTGTCCCCTGCCTGGCCTCTGGCTTTTGCCCTCCAATTATTTTCTTTAAGTGCCAGCTCCTCTCCAAAGCCAGGCCAGCAGCTCTGGTCTGCGTCCAGCTTTGTGGATGCAACAGTCATGGTGCTTCCAGGACTACGGATTACTCCAGGGTGATGGTTTCGAGGTTTTGCCTGAGGGACTGATGTGCTGCAAACACAGCTTTAATCAGGAAAGCAAATCTCCTCCTCCTGCCCTGTGAGGGGTTTTTGGCTGGGGCACCATCTGCCATCAGGAGCCCGACACAAAGAAGTTTGTGCCGAAGTCAGTTTGCAGCCCTTGTCACCCCTGAATCTGTGTATTCACACACGTCGAGACAGGTCTGAGTGTCACCTTCCCAGCCTCAAGGGAAGGAGCATTACAGGGGCAGGTAGTGATAGGATGAGGGGTAGTAGCTTCAAAATGGAAGAGGGGAGATTCAGACGTGATAAGTTCCATTCAAATGTATCCAAAAACTTTTTTGGGGTGAGGGTGTCAGATCCCTGGCAGAGGCTGCCCAGGGAGGGTGTGGAGTCCCCTTCTCTGGAGACCTTCCAGCCCCACCTGGATGCAGCCCTGAGGGATGTGCTCTGGGCAACCCTGCTTGAGCAGGGGAGTTGGACGGGATGATCTTGAGAGATCCCTTCCAACTCTGACAATTTCCTGATTCCGTGATACTGGGAAGAACTTGTTTGCTGTGAGGGTGGTGAGACCCTGGCCCAGGTTGCCCAGAGAAGCTGTGGCTGCCCCATCCCTGGAGGGGTTCAAGGCCAGGCTGGATGGGGCTTGGAGCAACCTGGTGTGGTGGGAGGTGTCCCTGCCCAGGGCAGGGGGGGTTGGAACTGGATAATCTTTGAGGTCCTTTCCAACCCGAACTGTTCTGTGTGTGTGTACCCCTGGGATGGGGCTGCAGGGTCATCCCCAACCATCCCCAGCAGGGACTGCACAGTATGAAGCCAAGGGCATGGCAAATTCTGGGTGGTATCTTTGCCCCCTCTGCAGCTCCTCTTACAGGCATGTGGGAACAAGATGTTTCCTAGGAGCGAGGGGCGACCAACCTGAGCCAGACCTTTACAGTTGCATGCCATGATTGCTCCCTGAGTGAAATCATCGGCTTTTATCAAGCTTAGAAAATTAAGCTGTCTGGCTCCCTCACCTTCCCCCAGCCAATTACTCTTCTGGGCCACTGCAGGGAGGTTGATAAAACACTTTTGTGACTAAGACACTGAGATCCAGCAGAGGAAGAGGGTTGTGAATGCCAGGGTTTGATGTCAGGAGCAGAGCAGGCAGCTCTTGCACAGGACCTGTGAGCACACAGAAGGTGAAAGCTTTGGGAAGGTGCTTTCTGGGCATCTGTGGCTCGTGTGGAGGTTGCCCTTCTGCCTACACCTCTCTGCTGAAGACCTCTTGGGTCTGCCGGCAGGAGAGTCTGAGAGGTGAAAGTCAGCCAGGTTAGGGAAAACTCATCCTCACTTTTTTGGCTGCAATGAAGAAAATAACGATCGGTTTGGGCAGTGCAAGGACTGAGTGGCAGGGCTGCTGGGGTTAGAAGCCACAGCATTTGTTGCTTTAGCTGAGATGTAAGAGATCCCTGCTTGGCACATGAGGTCTCGAGGGAGCAGGGAGGATGGACAGGGGAGAAGACAGGCAGGAGCTTCCAGGGCAAGCAAATACTCCCATCTTCCCTTCGTCTAGGATATGCACGTACATCCTCTCTGTCTCAACACACGGTACCTCCCAAAAATCACTCTGCTCCACTTCTCCACCTGCACAAAAGGAAAATCAATTTCCCTGTGATCATGTAGAATGGTAAAAACCTGGCAACAGGCTGAATCATCAGGGTGAGCCCCTACATGGGCAAACTTGCTTGAGCTGAGCAGGTTATGAAGCCCCATCTGTTTGGATGCTGAAGGAAATATATTGTGTTCGGTTGTGATTTTTCCTGGGGATCCCAGGTCGGCAAAGCTGTGTGTCTGCAGCTCTGCTCCCACCTGGATGGCGTGTGGATGCTCTTTGGCACAGCCCCAGGCTCCTTTTTGTGCCAATTGGGCAGATTTGCTGTTTCTCCCTCCAGTTGTGACCACCACAAGAAAAGACGCTGCTTTTGTGGGTGCCCTTGGCTGACCCAACGGAGCAGCTCCAGCACTGGAACATAAGGTCCCCTGGGTCCGAAAAGACAAAGGGCCTTTCACTGCTTTCCTGCTGCTACTCTCCCCCAGGTTTTTTGATACCTTGGTTATAACTCGGAAAACAGGAGGTGCGGAGATCCGGAGCCAACGTGCGCTTTTTGGCGGTGTGACAGACGGCTGCTGGCACACGATCAGACCCTTTCTGGTTGCCTTTCACCAGTGGCTAACATCTGGGCGCATCGCCTTAGAGCTGGCTTGCCCTGCACACGGCCAGTGATGTTGGGTTTAAGCTGCGGTTTCTCAGCCTGGGATGACGTTACGCGTACAGACACGCTGTCAGACTAAAGCAAATGAACCAATTCATCACTAGATGGAAGGAGAAGGGGAGTTTGGAGGCAGGGTTTGGTTTTGGGGTGCTCATTTGCTGAAATGGGAGGAATTCCCAGGATGGGCTCCCTGCACATATTTATTTTTATTTTCTCAGGCTGTAATCTCTCCCAGATGTCTCTGTCTGCAGCAGAAGATAATGCTAACCCGACCATTTCCCTTGTTACTCAAGCCACTTTCAACATTGCTGAAATAATAGCCGGAGCTGAACCTCTGCCAGACATTAAATTAACTTGTCTAAGACAATGGGAGGTTAAGCTGGAGAAATATTTGTGAAGATCAACTTGTAATGGAGAAGAAGGGAACCGAGGTATTTCAAAAGTAGATGTTTCCCATCAAACTGCTGCTTCATTCCAACACTCCAAAATTGCATTTCCTTTTGCAAGAAATCTTTCTGCCTGACTTCTTTCTACCTCTTTGTTCTAGTTTTGTAGATTCTGCAGTATATTTTGCTGATCCCCTGCCATTTGCTGAAGAAAGGGGGAGTTAGGAGCTAAACCAAACCCTTCCACCCCCTTCCCTTCCTACTGCTGCTCACAGAGCGGAGCCTGTGGAGGGGCTGCTTGGGTGCTGTTGGGATTTCCTTGCTGAGATTTAAAAATGCATCCCACCCTGCTTTAGGAGGAGTTTGAGACTTCGCAAAGCATCACGAAAGCTCAAAAGGGAAAGCAAGCAAGCGGTGTGTGCCCAGGGATGTTTTGGGCAGCCCAGCCAGCTGAGCAGAAGCATCCTCCAGTGCTCCCCAGGACAGGAGGGATCTGGGCTCCAGTCCCTGCCAAGGGCTGCTGACACGGACACAGCCTTTGGCTCGGCAAAGCCCGGCGCTGCAGGGAGCTGGGAGGGAGCAGCGGGGACGACACACTCTGTTCCTGCCTCTTCCTCTCCCCTCCTGCAAACATCTGCTGCTGGAGCCAGGGATGGGGGTTGGACGGACCTCCTTGTAGCCCTAATCTTGAAGTCTGTCAAATCCAGACAAGCTTTGGCTACGGCAGCTTGGGGGATGTGTGTGTGTGTGTGTGAGTGTGTGTTCACACCAATATGTGAGCACTCTCCATCACCACAAGAGGATGTGGAAAATCAGGGGGACACACTCTGGTTGTGCCGAGGGTTTCCCAGCTTGGTGCCATCCCACCCAGAGGAGGTTTATCACAGCCATTGCTTTCCTCCGGTGACTTTATGTGTATTTTTTTGTGCGTCTTCCAAGCCCATAAAGCAAAACAACAGAGAGGGAGGCTCTTGGAAAGCTGGTGCTGGAAACAGGCTCCTGGAGTGTGATAGTTTGCAGAATTTGCTATTAATTTGCTTTGACAATGCAGCAAGAAAAAGAAGCTTATTTATTAGTGACAGGGAGGGCCAATGTTTTTGGGACTTGCCCCCACTCAGCGTCACACAAGTTTTACTAGTAATTTTTTCAGTTGTTTTGAAATTAATCCCACAGAATCCTCTGTGTAGGCATCGTAGACCAATTTGAATCTGTTTTATGCTGATTCACTGTAATTCAATAATTAGGTTTAATTGCTGTGAGGCAGACTTGAACAGATTGAAGAGTGACTGTGCAGCGATTTGCACAGGTTTAAATGAAATCCATTTTAAAATGCCCCTCTAGCTAAACCTATTAAGCCCTGAATATAGATAAAACATCATCTCCCCAGTGTTTGGCTTGAGCAAAATGAGGGTTCAAGCTCAACCCAATAGGATTTGTTGTCAGCGCTCCAGGAGGGGACAGGACATGGATGCACAGAGCAGAGGGATGGGGGAGCATACGTGGAGAACGGGGGACAGGGGACACAGCAGGGTGTGCGTGTGGCCTGGAGCGGGGTGAGGGGTGTGCAAGGCTGGGATGAAGTGGAGCACCCCAGAGCATTTCCCTAGAGACCAGGGGCTTTGAGTTAAGGTTAACTCTCTTGGCTGCTCAGGAAGGACGTTGTTGAGGAGCTCTGCGGGATTTCTCAGTACGTGTCTTGTGAAGGTTAGAAGTGGCCTGGATTTTGTTTTCTTATAAAAGAAACCACAAACCAAGCCAACTCAAATGAGGCCACCAAGTCCTGCAGAGCAGCAAGCCATTGTGAGCTTTCCTTCCCAGCGCCTCCTTCAAAAGGGTCTTTGGACTCTCCTTCCTCACCTGTCAGGATATTGATTTGCTCCATGTTTGCAGAGCCTTTCTCTGTCCCCATGAGAGCAGGAAACAGACTCTTTCCCTTAACAGGACAAGATTTTCACACCGACTCATGGCTGGGGCGGTTGGGATGTGCAGAGAGAAGACCCAATGAGGATGGCAAAGCTGAAGACTGACATGCTCACCAAGCCCACGTCTCCACTTCTGTGGCTACTCTAGTTTCATTGTCCCCATTGTGGGTTGGGTGACTCCTAAACTCTTGGCTTTCCTGCTCCCCTTGCTCCTTTCCCAAAAGCTCTCTTCTTTTTCTGCCACTTGGCCTACTTTTTCTTGCGGCCAGCTTATCCTCATTCAGGGTCATCCTCAACTTCCAGCAGCCCTTTCTCTTCCCCAGGCTTTGTCCCCAAAAGCCCCATCCCCATCCCAGCAGAGCCCCCCGTGCTGGGCCTGTACAAAGGAGCGGCAGCACGCCCGCAGATCTGCGTAATGAGCTTGAAAAGAAGCCTGTGCTACGATTTTTCCTGTCCAAACAATGTGTACGACTAGCCCTTTCTTCTGAAAAGGTTTCGCTTCCCTGAAATTTTCTGTCCTCTCTGTGGGTGGGTGGTTGCATTCACTCTTCCACTAATAGGTACAACGCTCTCCGTGAGAAATGTGATTTTTTTTCTTTTTTTTTCTTCCTGCCTTGGCTCCGTTCCCTTCAACTTGCAGCCACTGAGTCAAAACCAAATTATCTCTGCTCTCCGGAGCAGGGAGGCAAAGGTTGAAATCCTGTTGTACACCCCTCTGAATGCAGGTCCATCACTGCGAGCTCTGTGCGCTTCAGCCTAAACTTTGTCTCATGTGGCTTCTGGTGTTGCCCATAAAAAGAAATTATTAGGTGGCATGGGAAATTGGAACAGTAGGGAACAAACATGGGGCAGGAGATGACACGGATGGCTGCCATGGACATTATTTACATTACTAGCAATGTTAGGACAGAATGAGAAGCAGGAAGAGCTGCTGGAGGGTTGATGTCCTACAAACACAAGACTGCTGAGATGTCCTTGACCTTATCTACCCAATGTACAGAGTCATCAGGCAAGTCCAAACAAATATGAAGCTGCCATAATGAGTTCTCTTGGCCCAAAGAAGGTCAGGGACAAACTCCAAGCTCAAAAACATCTTTCAAGATGTTTAAAGGGTAGAGGAGTATGAGCTATCAAGAGGAGACTGGAAGACCATCTGTGTTTTGGGAGGGCTGTCTTGCTTTGAATGCTTGGCTGTGAACCATGCCTGTGTTAATGTGGTGGTGTCAGTGGTGTGAGGTGCCAGGAAACCCTTGCCCCTGCATTAAGTCCTCTTTTTCCATCATTTAATGTCTTTATTATTAAATTCTAGCTGTGATGTACAAGCCTCTCTAATTCAGGGTTTGAAGCCTGTGATCCTTAGCAGACTTCTGGCAGGACGTTTTCGTAAGGCACTCAGAAATTACAGAGAGAAAAGACCTGTTAGGTCATATGCTCTGTTCCCCAGCCAGCAAGCACCGGGGCTGTCCTTTAGCATTGCCCCCAGGGCTTGTCCAGCCCAGTTATTTCAGGTCCCAACCAGCAGTGCTGCATCCAGGGGAAATGACTCAGTCTGACAGACCCCGTTACGAGCCCTCCCAGGGCTTCGATTATGTTTCATGCTGTTTAATATAATTCCTTTTTCCCTCGTTTGCCTCCTTTGGGGAGAATGTGAGGCTGGGTATAAGTTTCATGTGTGCGTACAAGCCAGAGGAAAGCACTGATGGTCGCTGTTCTGTATCTGCAACCCCAAGGAACACCTTCCTCTGGGATGGAGTTCTTTGGGATGCAGTTCGGTGGGGTGGGGTGGTGGAGGACCACTGCTGAATGCTATCTAGTCCTTGAGAGTACTAACGAGCTTTAATGGCCATGACAACCTTCACTTGAGCCCTCCACCCACACCCTCATTCCAGGAGCCCCATTTAAACTCAGCCCTGTATCCCCAGTCCTCCCTTAAGTTGTGATGTAGAGCAGTTGCCACCAACCTTGTCTGTGGCTTATGTCGCCTGGACCTTTACTGGATAGAGCTTGTTTCCTGGTAGGACCTCTTGTGTGCTTGTCTCATGTCTCATCTTTGTCTCTGCTTCTTAGATGGACTTCTATGCTGTAGCCATTTTTCCAGAACAGCTTCTTCCCATGTGTCCCTTTGTATTTGACTGTGCTCTGTGTGGGACCCCAGACCTGGTTCATGGCTTGCCTGTGGACCCTTGTCACTAGTGACTGGCTCTGCATGTTGTGGTGGCCACCCTTGGGACTGTGCCTGTTCGCAAAGCACTATCTTTACTGGGGTCCCCTGACTCACCAGCCTCTGGGGAGTAGCTGGCCCTTGGTGGTCCCTGACACCTTTCCTCTCCACTCCCCAGGCTGTCTCCTGGACACCAGGCTTGTTCCCTGTCGACCTTGTGGGAAACCAAAAATCTTTGTCTACAAGGTTCTCTGGCTGCCAACCATCCTTCTCAAAGGGTGGATTTACCTTTAGGATGGTCATCTGGGCCCCCAGTTTGACCAGAGCATTGTCCATCTTTCCTCTTTCTTTTTTTATTCTTTGGGAATTTAATGCAGGACCAAAAGGTTGACAAGGGTATGAAAACCCGGTATTAAAAATACAGAGCTTTCGGAGGTACGTTGACAGAGTCCCCAACACTAAAGAGTGCAGAGGCATCTGCAACCCGCTCTGCCTTCATGGGATGCAGTTCGGTGGAAGGCTGGTACTTTTTGTGTGCTTTGTATTTGAGCTGGCATTTGTTTATAACTTCTCTGAGTGGTAGGGTAAAGTCTTCGATCCCTCTTTCTGTGTGTTTTTCTAAGTGACTTCATTTTGTAAAGGGATAAAGGGATGTATAAATTTATGGGGGGATTTACTGTTTAACTTTTTTTTTTTTTTGCAAAGGAAGCAAACAAGAAGTCTGAGGGTTTTTTTAATAAGCGTCTCTTAAAGTGCACTAGTGTGCTCAGACGGAGGTTGTGGAGGTAATGATGGTCCAGGGCACACTGCTGATAATCAGAGTTTCTGATTTTTATCTGCTGGGTTTTTTCACATAGTCTGAGTTTAGGATTGCTGGTTCACCAGCCCTAAAACACCAGGTCACTCTGGCTGCTTCTCTTGGTGTGGATTCAGGGCTCTTGGAGGCGGAGACCTCCTGACTGGCTGACACTCCAGAGGGTTGTGCCACCATCCAGCATGACCTGGACAGGCTGGAGAGCTGGGCAGAGAAGAACCTCATGAGGTTTAACAAGAGCAAGTGCAGAGTCCTGCACCTGGGGAGTAAGAATTCTGGGCACTGATCTAGGTTAGGGACGGACCTGCTGGAGAGCAATTCTGAGGAGAAGGATCTGGGGGTCCTGGTAGACAACAAATTGTCCACAAGCCGGTAATGTGCCCTGGT
>VZRU01006719.1:100375-116832 GCA_013398155.1 Pedionomus torquatus | reverse complement strand
AGTTGGACGGGATGGTCTCTAGAGGTCCCTTCCAACTCTGACAATTCCTTGTTTCCATGATGCAAAACCAAGCACCGCGATGGGTTCATGGGTGTGATATAATGGCTCCATGCTGTATCTCTGATAGTTCTTTATAGGTGCCCCCCTGCCCACTGACTGCTGTGCTCCTGGTCCTTGGGAGCATTTCTTCCAAAACATGCTTGGCACCCTAGGGGGTTAAAGAGTTTGTGCCTTGGATGCCGTGTTCTTGGCTCTGGCTCCTCTGGCCGGTGCTTGTCCTTGCTGAGGTTGGCCAGTGTACAAGTCTCCCTGGCACTGGGCTGCCTGGGAAGATTCCTGGGCTGCTTTGGGAGCCTGGAGGCAAGGCATGTTTGGCAACAACTGTTAAACTCCAGGAATCTCCTTTCCAGTGTAGAAATAGCCATTCCTCAGGCTTTTGGTTTGAGGTTGACTAGCGAAGATGTTGGTTTGGCATGCTGAGTGTGCATCATGGGCAGTCTTACCTGGCTCCTCTACAGGTGGGCAAGGAAGACCCCAAGTCTAGAGACCAGTGGAAACCCTAGCTGGACTGGGAACATGGCATGGTGTGAGCCCAGCCTCTGAAGGGTGCCTCCAGGGTGGAGGTAGGAGCATGTTGGTGGTGAAGGTTTGCTCAGCAGTTGCAGAAAGTGATGTTGAGCAGAGCTCTGCTCACTGGAAGGAGATGGGGAAGCCTGGCTGTGGGGTGAATGGCTGTGGGGGCACCTGAACCCCAGGAGAGCTGAAAGCTTATAAGAAAACAGGATTACTGCTCTTGTAAAAGAAACAGAATTACTGCAGGAGATGTATGGTCTGTCCCATCCCTGACTCTGGCTGCTGCAGCGGCTGCGCCCGCTGCATCCTCAGCATCCACCTGCCTGGGATTAATCAGCTCCCAGAAGGGCTGTGACCCCCATCTGTCCCTGGCAACCGGTGACTCAGCCCCTGCTGCCGAGAATTGCTTCCACAGGTAATCCCTGTCCTTGAGCAGCAGCACATCTGCTCCCACAGGTCAAGGCAAAGAGGAAAATAAGCCCTCTTTGAAATGTAAAGTCAATCTGGGGCATTCTTGTACCGCCCAGAGCCCCAGTAGTGGAGGGCTGACCCTTGGTTAATCCTGGGGAGAAGTTGCAAGCCAAAGCTTTGGTGGTTGGGACTGGTTGAGCACAACAATCCAGTGTTGTAAACACTGGCTGTGCGGCAGCTTCTGCCCCAGGATGAAAGTGGGGTGCCAGGAGCCGCAGCTACTGCAGCAGAGACCCTCTTCAAAGTGTCTGCAGTCAGCCCGTCCCATCTGATGCCCTGCTGGTGCTGCAGGCGGTTCTGAGGCCCCGCTGACTTATCCCGAGAAACTAGCCAGATGGGGATAAAATAAATACAGGGAAAGCTGCTTCTGGAGAGCCGGAAGGGGGGGAAGAAAAAGCTGCACGTGGAAAAACTGTGGTCAGGGGCTGGTAAAGAAGGGAGAAGGGCATCTGCTTTCCAGCTTCCCCAGCTCTATGTGAGGGCTGGTGTTGGAGAGGCACATCATTTATTTCAACATTTGTCTTTTGGCTCATGGGGGGCGTCGGGGAGAGGAGAGTGGTGTTTGTAGTGGCTGGTCCCCCCAGGGTATAACTCTGCAGCCGGGGTTTGAAATGACCTTGTTGTCATTTGGGTGTCTCTGCTTGTCTCCAGGAGAGGTTTGGCATCATCCTCTCAACTGCCGGTGGCTGTGGCTCCCAGCGCGTGTGCGAACGTGTAAAGGAGTGTTCGTGGGGATGGGAACATGACGAAATCATGGGGAGTTCAGGCTCTGATGGTTGCTGTGGCAGAGGCTGCAGCCGTGCAGAGCTCCTCTGTCGGACCTGGGGATCGGCTGGTGACCGCCACGTGTGCTGCACTGTGCTACGAACAGCTGCTCCCTTGACTATGGTGGGTTGTGCTTCCTACCTGTCCCCTCACCTGGGACTTCAGAGAGCTCATTAATTTAACTCTTAGTTCTGTTTTTCTTTTATGCCAAGTTCTTCACTTGGGGTCCAGAGGCAAACACCAGCCCTGTTCCTGAGAGAACTGGTTGGTCTCTTCTCCCCAGGTAACAGGCGATAGGATGAGAGGAAATGGCCTCAAGTTGTGCCGGGAGAGGTTTAGGATGGATATTAGGAAAAATTTTTACACTGAAAGAGTTATTAAGCACTGGGAGAGGCTGCTCAGGAAGTGGTTGAGTCACCATCCCTGGAGGGATGTAAAAGCCAGGAAGACGTGGTGGTGTTGAGGGACATGGTTTAATGATGATTTTTGTCAGTGTTAGGTTGACGGTTGGCCTTGATGATCTGGGAGGTCCCTTCCAACCTGGGCAATACTAGGATTCTATGGCTGTTTAAACCTGCTGGTGTAGCTCTGCCCCCGTGATTGCTCTCCAGCTACTCTGGTTTTCAGGCCACCGGAGAGGAGTCTCTGCTACTTTATTTAGGAAAGCACCAAGCACATGCTTAACTTAAACCCTAGGTGCATGTCTTGTCATGGACCATGGTTTTAACTTTCAGCAAGTGCTCAAATCATGTGTTAAGTCCATGCTCTGACCAGGAAAGCTTCTGTTTAAGTTATTTCTAGTACTAAGTTCCCAGCTGCAGCTTGTGTAAGAAGACCCTTCACCTGATAGAATCCACTGAATTCACACTTCTCTGCCTGTAATCACCAGCAGAGCTGATGGCTCATGAGGGCTGCAGCCCCCAGAGATGAAGCCTGTAGGTCTTGGCACATCCATTGGTGTCAGCAGCTGGGAAATCACCTCTCCAAGCTGCTTGGGAATGAGAAGGGACAAACATTCCTGTTTATATATATATATATGTAGTATTTTTCCCCCGTCTAACAGCTGTGTTTGGTCTCAAGATCTATTCCCTGTGCTGTGCCTGTACATCGCCTGGTATGTATGTATGTATGGCTGGACTCTCTCTCAGAGGTTCCTTCCAACCGTGAAAATTCTGTGATTCTGATAAGCTCAGTATTGTTTCAGGGTTTTGTGGTTGTCTCCGAGGGGCTCAGCCTTGCACCCTGTCTGGCTCAGTAGCATTTTGGCCATGTTCCTGGCTGCCCAAGGCTGCACATTCATGCTGCTGAGCTGAGAGGTTCTGGGGAACACTCCAATGCTGTGACCATGGGGGAAATACCAGGTGAAATCCCAAATCACCACAAACAGCCTCTCACACAAAGTCTCCTGTGGGATCCCATTTCCCCCCCCCCCTCCTCTTTCCCAGCATGAGGCTCTTTCCCGTGCAAAGTCTTCTGAGGAGAAGGTGGCAGGACTGACTCACGTTTGAACTGGATCAAAGCAGCTTTCTGCTCAATTGCCTTGTTATTTTCCAGGGCAGCGGATCTATATGGTGTGTGTACCTCCTGTCAGGCTGCAGCATGCCCGAGGCTCTTCAGCTGCCCTCAAATAAATCTCACACCTCATCAACAGTGGGAATTCGAGTGAAAGCAGAGGCTGGATGCCTCCCAAGTGATGGCAGATGGTACTGGCAGGATTCCCATTGACAAAGTCATCAAGTGGGATTGTCCAGGTCTTCCCACTAAAGGGGCTGTGAGTCCCGAGTGATCCAGACCCCTCCTGCCAGAGCCCATGGGATGCTGCCCTGGGTCTGTCCTTTGTCCCCATCCCTTGCAGGTGGCAACATTATCACCGCACTGCCTGGCAGCATAAAGGGATGAGAAGAAAGGATGGACCTGGTTGTAGATGTCTCAGAGGCAGAAACATTGTCTGGGTAGTGCCAGATGTCTGTAATTTTTTTTTTTTAGCTAATGGAGGGGAACAAGAAACCTTGTGGTTTTAAACAATTTTTTTCCTCAGGTATTTCTGTAGCTCATTTAGTTAAAGCGTTTATTTACAGTTCTTTAACTAAAGAATGAACTTGGAAAGGGAATGTCTCTGTTCACCAAGGGAGTTAAAAGCCCCTTATGAGTCTGAAGTGACGGTGCTGCCAAATAGCCCAGACCAGGGGTTCTTGCCCAGTTCAAGCCATCTTGGATGGTCACAGCATAGCTCTGGAAACTGGAAAAAGGGGTATTGTGTGGTGCTTGGCTCCCAGTGGAGCTCCTGACCTTGTCGGTGATGAACCCTGCTTTGGGCAGAGGGCAAGGTGCCTGTGGTGTGGTCAGGGCACCCACCTCAGTGAGGGACACAGTAATTTCAGTCCACTCCTTGGTCCAATTCTTTGCTGAAAATGTCTGAACTTCAACAAGGAAGCTTGGGAAAGGACAGAATAGGGTTTTCTGATCCAGGACTGATGTTTTAGGATGTTTGTGTCACAAGCTCCACTTTACAGTCCTGAGCATCCCAACTCCATGGTTGTAAAGGTACCATCGCTGCTGGGGTAGGAATGACCCTTCATGTTTTTAAGACACTGGCCTTGAAATGTATTCTGTTCCAAAATATCACCTGGCTGCTTATTGAGGTTATCTGAATGCTTGTTTTCATCTGAGTTTACTGAATTTGTGAATTATTTTAATTTCCCCAAATGGCAGTCTCTTCTTCCTGGGGACTTTACCTGTTGTCTCAGGAAAAACAAAGAGAGCAGAGCACTGCAGTGAAGGTATCTCAGGTACTGAGCATCTCTTTCTTTCCCCCCACCTCCCACCATGCAGATGAAGTGGACTTGCTGGACAAAATTACTTCCCACGCGCAGGACCTTAGCAATATTTCCTTTGGCTATGACGAAGCCAACTGCAGCGTCCTGGAGATTGGGCAGTACGCTACCCTCAACATCCCCACGAGGGAGGCCTTTGGGGACAGGTAAGGTGCCTTCAGGGGGACGGGGTGGTGGTGCTCAAAACCATTTCATGCATGCTGGTTGGTTTGAGGGGTTAGTCTAAGACCCCATTCCACAGCGGCGTGAAGATAAAGCATCCACTCTGTGCTCTTGGGAGCTCAGAGCTTCTTCCCATTCCTCCTCTGCTCTTGATCACGTGCAGGGATGAAACATTAGCACAGCACTTGACTGACCATTTCCAGGAATGTGTTTTCTTAGTGTTCCCATCAGAGAGACCTCTCTGCTCCAGCACACAACTGGAGAGAGTAGGCGAGACAGCACAGCCATGTCCTTTGGCATTGCTTGAAGCCCGGGCACCGGTCTGTGGAGGTGTAGGACAGGATGGACCTTTGCTGTACTTGATAAAGGGCTGTAGCTTGTGGACAAGGACACTGGGCACGGTGAGACAAAGCAGCATTGAAGAGCTTCTTGTAACAGGGTCACCATCCAGTCTCAGCAGTGGGCAGGGCAGGAGCCCCGTGGAAAATCACTCGTGGCCACATAAGTGTGTGCTGAGATTGCAGCTGGGATGGGTGCATTGAGGTTATATGGATAATGCTAATTTTGGCCTGGCTGCTGCTTTTGCGTACCTGACCTTACAGCCTGAATCACTGCTCTTGTTATTTTTTTTTTATGTTCTCACTGAGTTCATTCGTCTTGTGACTCCTGGGGGCTTTTTTGTCCAAAGAGAGCAGTTTATGGTGATGCAGTAGCTGCTGCAGGATGCCACATGTCCCTTCTTTCTGCTAGGTTTGCAGACGAGCTGAGTGTGTTGATGAAGCTCAGGTACTCTCTGAAGGAGGACACCAGCCTAGTGACCATCCTCAGCCATCGGAGCCACGTGCTCTTCCAGATCAGGATTAACCCATATGCCTTGGTCTTTGTCACCACGAGGAGGAGACACTATGAGTAAGTTCCAATTCAGATGCTTTTTTGCTGCCTTTTTATGCTTCCTCTTCTGCTCCCAAAGCCAGAGTTAGGGTTTCACACTATGGGCTTTGAGTAGTGCTGCTCTGACCCCAACCTTGGCTGAATCAAGGTCACATCCCCCTAACTGGGTGATGGTCCCTCAGAACTGGCGTGACCTCCACCCTGTCAAAATAATGCGGATTTGGAAGAGAACAAAGAACAAAACCATTCAAATACCTTGGGGTAAATCAAGTGGAGAGAGACACAAACAACAATACCTTCCCCAACACCTCTGCTGGTTGTAGATGTGCTCAAATCTGAAATCGGCTGAATAGAAATAGAATTTTGGTGCTGGAAGAGAAGTGATGGTGCTTAGGTGTGACAAGAAGGTAGACTTCACTTCTCTAGTACTGTCCTTTGCGTCTGCACTAAGGATAGATACATGAGGAATCCTGGGAGATGATAAGGGTGAAGCATAAGGTGTGGGACTCAAGTTTCATGTTCTGCCTCTTCCCTTTCCACTCTCGGGACACACAGATTCCCAGTTTCCTTTCTCGGTGATGGGCACTGGCACCAAGTTGCTCTCAGCATCTCCTTGGAGAGGCTGGAGCTGCACGTGGACTGTCGGCTGGTGGACAGAGTAAGCTGGTCCAATTATTTCGGGATGGGAGTGAACACCGAGGGGCTGATCATCGTCGGAGGCCTGATCGAATCCTTCGAGATTCCCTTTAAGGTGAGAGCTGGGCAGGGCTGTATTTGAGGACATGGTCTGCTCTAGCTTCATGAAGTGAGGCTGTAAATCCCTCTGAAGGAAGCCATTGACTTTTCTTCCTAAAATACACTGTACATTTTCCTGGATGGGGAGAATAAGCTGCGAGTTGTGCAAAGTGCTTCTTTCTGAGTCAGGGCAACATGAGTGCCAGCAGCCAGGTCAGCAGCAGAGACCTCTAGGTTACAGAGGGACATTCATCTTCTCTTATTGACCATGACTTGTACCGTGTGCAGAAGTCATCTGTGCAGTCAGCAAAGCATTTGGCTGGGGAGCTTGGCCCATGCATGTGTTAAAGTCCCTGCTCTGAGGACTTTGCAAGCAAAGGATCCCCAGTGATGAGGATGAGATGGCCAAATGAGATGGCCTTGTTAAAACACCTGATAAATTGATTGTCAGACTGATGGTCAATCTCAAACACAAACTGTGGGCACCAAACAGACCTAGCTTTTACAGAAAAAGTCCAAGTGATGTTTCTGAGACCAACCCCTGATTTGCGTCATCAGTCTGAGGTTCTTCTCCCTTTCTGTGGGGTAGCTCTCTCCTTGTCTCTGGTTTATAGTGGGCTGCCCGATGCACCTCCAGCCTGGGGAGCAAGACCAGCTGTAGTGTGCTTAGCACCTCATGGATCCTCACTGTTGTTTAATGGTGACTAGTTTGCACATTAACAGAGAATAGTTTGCACACTGCTGGCTCTTAGCCTTTGTTCCCAGAATCTTTGCATCCAGCTCTTGAAGATGGGGGTTGAATGTTGATTGTCTAAAGCCTCTTGTAAAGAAGTCCTTTGTCATGAGAGGCTGGAGACATTACCACCTTCACCACCTAGACCTTCTCCTCTGGAAGGACCATATGGGTAAACTATAGTTTCTGTGTCTCTTCTTCCCAGGGTGCTCTACAGCAACTGACCTTTGTGATGGGAGACCCAGCAGCCGCCAGCGAGCACTGCCGAAGCTACAACTCAACCTGCACACACTCCATCAACCACAACCGCTTCAGTTCCCCGGGGCACCTCTCACCAGCCTGGCCAGAGGTATGGCTGATGGCAGCCGGCAAGTTCGGGGGTTGCTGGTTCAACCTCCTCTTTGGCATAACACGATTCAAATGAAAGGACCAACCCAGGGTGCTACTGTGACCTTGGAAGTTCTTGAGTCTCCAGTTTGAGTTGAGATGTGAGGAAGTGAGGGTGGCCAGCACATGGGGTGGTTCTTCTTTCACCATCCAAAGTCTCTCTTCAAGCCATAGATAGATTTGGTGCAAAGGGAGAAAAAGTTAAAAGGAGGGTTTTGGAGCCAAAGAAAGCCTGGGTGTGTGCATGTATGTGCTCATGTGTTTAACACAGGAAAGCTTTGAGTAGCTGGTGAGTAATGCTGCAGCTGGAGCTTTGCTTTTGGGAGGGGTGAATTGTACATCACTGAAATTTTTGCTCACTCCCATGTGAGTGCATGGCACCCTTGAGTGCATTGTCCTTTGAAAGGTCCTCGTCCCTGTTTTGTCAGCATTGCTGGAAAAATGGAACTTTTGTGGATTTTACCTTTATGACCGTGTTCAGCAATTTTTCAAGAAATACTTTTGTGCCAAAAGGCCAAGATCACACAGTAAATCCCTGAAGACATGAAGCACCCAGACTTTCCTTGGAAGGTGGAGTTGGCCCAGGTGGATCTGACCAGGTATCTAGAAGGACTCCTCTCTAGGCCAGGTATCTAGAAGGACTCCTCTCTAGGCCAGGTATCTAGAAGGACTTCTTGAAGAAGGCTTGCTGAAGAGGCAAGTGCTTAATGCCAGCATCTGGCACAAACCTCCCCTGTGTAATACCCTTTTCTGATCCTCTAGTCAGGAGCTGGGAGAAGGCAGTGTCAGGGGAGGGAACTGGGTGTGGGACGGGGCATCTGCCCTGTCTGGGTCCTGCCCAAGTTTTCCTTCCTGCAGGACCCCAGTTCTGGGACACCCAGTGAGTGCTGCTGCCTCTCCCCACACCTGGAGCAGCCCTGTAGTAACCATCCCATTCTCCAGTGCAGGCTGCATCAATTTCTCTGTTTATTTCTTTTTAAGAGGAGGATTTCAAGAAAGCCGCTGATCATAAGGTATTAAGTAGGAGCTGGCTTTGCCAGGGTGTGTGGAGAAGGCAGGGTAGGCAATGCAGAGGAGGCCAGGGTGGTTGCCTGCTTGCTCTAAGGGAGATTAGTGTGTCCAAGATCCCAGCAAGTGTAAGCCATGGTTGTCCCCGATGTGGTACCTGGCATTTCTCATGCTGAAAGCCCTTAGGTACTGGCTGTAGCTCTAGGATAAGCAGGACTCCCAAGTAACAGGTGATAGGACAAGAAGAAATGGCCTCAAGCTATGCCAGAGGAGATTTAGACAGGATATTAGGAAAAAATTTTGACACTGAAAGGGTTATTAAGCACTGGAACAGACTACCCAGGGAAGTGGTTGAGTCACCATCCCTGGCATGCAGATGTGGTGCTCAGAGTTATGGCTTAGTGATGGTTTCTGTCAGTATTAGGTTGGTGGTTGGACTCCATCTAAAAGGTCCCTTCCAACCCTGGCAGTTCTCTGACCTGCTCACTAGAGCTAAGAAGTAAGAACAGACCTCTGATTTAAAAACTACAAGATGTGTCCTCTGTGCCTATGAGGTGATGGGCTCCTCTTAACTGACTCTTAGTAACTGCATTATCCTTCAGATGATGCATTTGTAGGCCTGGAGCGCTCCCCTGAACAGCTCCCGTGGCTCACCCAACAGGGAGAAGGTTTTATTTTAAGCACCAGTAAGTTGACCACAAGCAGTAACCCAGGGGATAATTCTGCCCCACATCACACCAGTTCCCATCCCTTGCTGGCCCTCTGCGGGGCCGATTAGCTGCAAAATCAAAAGGAACTGCAAAAACCACCCAAAGACGTGAGAAGTTTAATCAAAAGCTATTCCCTCGTGCCACCATGAATGACTGGTTCCCAGTGGGCACTCCCTGGAGGCTCCCTTTGCTGTTGGAGGCTCTTCAGTCCTGGAGCTGACAACAAACACCTGAGTCCGTGTGGGTCCTTGGTCAGTGATATTTTTCCTATTTCTCTCTCTTACTCTCTAGGGGCCGAAAGAAACCAATGAAATCCAGGACTCATCTGCTCAGGTATGACTGTCCTGCCTTGCTGAAGGAGGTACGTGCAGGGAACACCCCCTCCCTGTGTCCCTCTGGTGTCTCATCACCAGGATGTCTCCTGGGGAAATGAGTTTCTCTAATGAGCAATCAGGTAAAAGACCAAAATACCCAGGCAAGGCGACAAGTTATGATTTTCTTTATTTTGCATTATCTCTCTGAAATGGTTTAAATGTCACTTGACATGTCTCAGAGCTGATGCTGGCCAACATGAGTTTAGGTGACCTTCTTGTACATGTGTATTGAGCCTGAGAAGGGTGGTTTGATGAAAGTGCTGAAGAGATGGATCAGGCTACTGCATCTTTGTCTGCTGGTGAGCCTGGCTGCAGCTGGGTCTGATTGGAGGGAGGAAAAGGCGATGCCAGCAAGGTGTCAGGTCTCTGGAAAAAGTGGGAGGCTGGATGACTGCTGCATCTGCACACATCTGGGATGTGATGTCTGCCTGGGGAGGACTTGATGCCGCTGCTCGACGTTGTTGAGGAAGTGGGAATCAGAATGGATTGGGTTGGAAGGGAGCTCAAAGATCATCTAATTCCACCTCCCTGTCCTGGGCAGAGACACCTCTAGCTAGAGCAGGTTTCTCAAAGGCCTATCCAACTTGGTCTTGAAGGTCTGAAACTCTGTGGTGGGAGGAGCTGGTGGTGATTCTGGGGGTTACAGAGCATCACACTTCCTTGGCATCGCTCCCTGAGGAAGTCTGGTGGTGGGAGAGGGGTGGCTGCCCCCCAAGTCCCACTGGTGCTCATGGGGCTGGGAGCTGCCTCCTCACTGGAGCTGCTCCCACCCGTCTGGAGCTTGGAGCGTATCTCTAGCCCCTCAGCTTTCATCAGGGGAGATGAGGGACTGCCCTGAGCGAGGCAGGCTGCAAGTCCTTTATGTTTCTGTTTTATTTGGGATTTCTAGCCAAGGTTTGTTGTCTGAGTTTATGCAAACAGACATCCTGAGGGGGGAAACCTACCAGCAAATGTAAATTAAGATGGTTTTGGTGTGTGACTGGGCAGGATGGGCTCCTTTCTTTATTCCCCTCACCCTCCCCAACGTTGCTGTTAACTGACCGGGTGTCAGTCTGCTCTTGTGCCTGGTTTAAATTGTCTGGCTATCCCTTGCTAACTATACTTTGTGTATGTTGGGGATGTTCAGCCTGGAGAAGAGAAAGCTCCAGGGAGACCTTATAGCCCCTTTTAGCCTCTAAAGAGGCTCCAGGAAAGCTCTCTTTGCAAAGACATGCAGTGATAGGACAAGGGACAATGGTTTTAAACTAGAGCAGGGCAGGTTAAGATTAGACATTAAGAAGAAGCTCTTTACAATGAGGGTTGTGAGACACTGGCCCAGGTTGCCCAGAGAGGTGGTGGAGGCCCCATCCCTGGAGACATTCAAGGTCAGGCTTGATAAGGCTCTGAGCAACCTAATCTAGTTAAAGATGTCCCTGCTTACTGCAGAGGGGGGGTTGGAGTAGGTGACCTTTAAAGGTGCCTTCCAACCCCAAAATTCCATGATTCTATGGCCAAGTGGTCTCTTGCAGCTGGATTTCTCCCTTCTGCTCCAGGGTTTCATAATGGCTCAAGTGTTACAGGCACAGGCAGGCTTGCAGGTGGGGGTACTGCTGAGGAGGCTGATTATGGATTGGGCTTCTAATGATGATAACAAGCTGAGATAGCAAAATCACTCTTCCTGAGCACATCTGAAAGGTGGTCTCTAACTCCTTGATTAGTTCTGATGGATCCTGTATAGGATGTTCTCCCCCATTTGATGCTCCCTCACCAGCTGCCTCGGCTGGCAGCGGTTCTCCTGGTGACTGGTGTCAATTGGTGACACGTTGCCATAATAAGGAAAGTGGGGGGATTCATAGGTCTGCAGGGGAAGACTGACAATATTCTGGATTTGGGACAAGTTTATTTTTCAAGCACTTAATCAGGACCAGAGATGCCTCGGGATCTTTGATGTTCAGATTTATTTAAAGAAAAAATGCGCTACTAATGTGTTACGGTTTGGAAATAATGAAGAGCAGATCAGCTCCGCTGCAGGGACAATCCAAAGCTTGACTTTGGAGTTAGGCTTTCTGTGCTTTTGTGCATTTAGATGTAAGTTAGTGTATTGGTGAGTTCCTTAGCTGCCAATTAGAGCTAAATAATTAATGGAGGGCAAGGGTGATGGTGAAGGAAGGTGTAAGTGGCTGAAGGCAATAGATGAGTTGGTTGTTACTGGCAGCCTGAATGGTGCTCTGGTCCTTCTCTGACTTCTGTTTTGTGGGGGGTAGATTGTAATTTCTTTGAGACATGAATGGTACCGAGCATCTTCTCCTTCCTTTTCTCTTCTCTTTGTCTGTGCTAAAGGTGAGCCAAGCGGGCTGAGCTGATTACTAAACTGAAAGGCTTTTTCCAAAGCAATTTAACCTGGGAATCTGAAGCTGTTCAAGCAAAAGTCAAATAAAGGTTAAATCCCACCCATTTCCAAAGAGAGGAAATTTCACAGGTTTAATTATCTGGGCAATTCCAGCTAATTCTGAGAGTTCTTGGTTTAAAAATGGTATGAAAGCTCTATGAAAATGCTCAGCTTGTTCGTGGCATGTCAGTACTTTGATGCTCAGGTCAGTTATTGAACAGAATTGGTGTTGCAATCACTTCTTCAGTCTCATTCAATCCTAAAACTGCTGGTAGCTCCCTAAATAGTATCAGCTCAGCAGCAGTCCAACGCGCTCACTGTGCCTACAGCATTCCAGCAGCAGCGATGGCTTGTCCTCCTTGCTGTCCTCTTTGGGCTTCGTAACTTCAAAAAAACTCCACAAAACCAACCCAAGGTAAATCTCTTATTAATATCTGAACAAGAATTTCAAGTTTTCAGCCTGAACTCTGCTGTCAGAGCTTGGCAAGAGTCTTATTTTGCAGTGTGGCAGCTTTCCAGTGAGTGGGTGGCCCGATTCCATCCTGATGGGCTGGGAGGAATCCCTGAGCAGGCTTGGGGCCATCCTCCAGCCAGAAAGGGAAATTGTGGGGTGAGGCCGGTGTCACTGTTCTGCCTTTATGGCGTGTGTCACTCAGCTCCTTGTAAGTCATGTTTCCAAAATGCTTCCAGGGAGCAGGAGGCCAGAAGAAGCAGAAGAATGTGCTGGGCAAGCACTGGGCTCTGCTCTGTTTCTGCATGTGCTGAAGAAAGGGAAGAGATGCTCCTGGTGGTACCATCCATGAGCGGGTATTTCTGCTGGGTCGGGCAATGCTTGGTGGCAGCAGAGAACATGGAGCAAAACGAGTTTGGACATTGCTATGACCTGGATGGCAAAAGGAGAGGTTTTATTTTTTTTTGTGAGGTTTTCCTATTTGTTACCAAGTTCTTTTTAATTGAGGTTTTTAAATACCCAACATACACAGTAAGAAGTTTTACTTTATGGGACTTTCTTGCTAGTTTTGGATCATATCAAGAAATGTCCCAGTTGAATAAAGCCAGTCACAATGTGGTGCTCTCAAGGATTAGAGATAATTTATATGGAGAGAAGGGGAGGGAATACTTTCTGTGTGTGTCAAAGGAACTGCTGGCTCTGCTTTAACTAAGAAGACAACCCTTTTTAAAGATATTTTTTGAAAGTGCTTAATGGAGATTTAGTTGCAGATTTCTTGTCAGCGTCTCTGCCTAATGTCAAACTACTACCAGAGCATCCTTCCTTTAAAAACAGAGCAGTGTGAAGCTTGGGTGGCTCGGGGAAACATCCCTGCACTGGATGTCAGACTTTAAAATACCTGTCACAAGCTGCTTGTGCTTGGTCCCTCCTGCTTAACAGAGACAAGTCCCCATGGGACTGCCTTTCCTCCATCCCCCTGGTTCCCTTGGCCCTTGGGGCTACCAGCTCCTTGGCTAACCCAGGCTAATTCCCCTTATCCCTGTGGGATTGTCATGATGGCTGATGGGGGAAGTGTGACAGCTTGAGGCCAGCATCGTCTCTGCTGCTCTCAGGTGTTATCTTGAGATGGGTGTTCTCATTTCTGACAGCTCTGGTATCTCAGCTGTCTAAAGATGTCTGGGGTTTTTTTCAGGTAGGATAAGGTGTCTTTTGAATAAGTTACTGCACTGCAAATCCACTGAGTGATAAATGTAGGGAAAGGAGTATGTTGATTTGAACTGCAGTGATTCTTAACTCCCCCTCTCTCTGTCAAAGAAATAAAGTGCTATTTCTTCTAACCAAGCCATGGGGCACCCCCCAGTGTGAATTACAGCTGCTCTTCAGGACCTGACCTTCTGCCTGGGTCCAGTTTTTGTGCCCTCGCTGACATTTACAGCTCACAGTATGTCAGCAGTGTTACAGCAAGGGCTTGGCTTGATCGGCTGGAGCATCTTCCTGGGGCATTCTGCTTCCCACCACTGTCTCCAGTCCTGCAGCAGGTCCATGGCCACGTGCTTGGGGCAGCCACTTCTTGCTGTGTGTGATCACCAGCAAGGCTGTTCTTTGCCCAAGGGTCACTTAGAAATGGGTTTTGCTTTTGCTTTGGGAGGGGCTGTTGGAGGAGATGTTCTTGTGCTCTTTGAGAGTGTGACAGTCTGAATTTGGCCCCTGGATGTTGAGCTTTCAGAGGTGTTCAGGCTTCTGGGTTGCTCCAGTTTCTGATTGCCTGGGTGAGGATGCCTAGGAGCCCTGAACATCCCCCCTGTGAAAACAGGCCACTTCTGAGGTGTCTCACATGGACCTCTGAAAAGAAACGATTTATCTTGTTTATTACTTAGGCTCATAAAGTATTCATTTCCCAAATCCAGCACCCGGGTGCCGTATATGAAACTTGTGAGCAAATATTGCTGCCTTCAGTTACACAAAGCAGTGATGTGAGAGATCACCAGGCTGAGCTGTTCCTGTTTTGTTTGGGCAAATGTCTCCTTCACACCAGATCCTGTACTTGTGACCTGAAGCACCTGGAGAAGGACAAGGAGATGCCTGCTGAGGGGTGCAGGGTGAAGGGAGACTGTGTTGAGCTCCTGAAGGGGTTTCTCTTCCCCCTGACTCCTGCTGCCGATGCTGCAGATGCAAAGGTGTAATTATGCCTGACCTAATCGACTGCTGAACACAGCCCATAGGCTTTTCTGGCAATTATTCCTACTTTAAATCAGTGTGATCTGCTTAGCAAGGAGTCCAGCCTTGATTTTCGGCTTTTCCAGGGGCTTGATGCTAGAATGTGCTGAGGAAAAAAAAAATAGTTTAAAACTATCTTTCTCTGATCTTGAGCTTGTACCTTTGCCTGTTGGATAGAAGAGGCTTCTATTAACAAAAACGTGTTTCCTGAGAGCAGACACTAAGATTTAAAATCCATTTTGCCCAGCCTGACCTAGCTGAAAAGTAGGGCAGCACGTTATGTTGGTTGTCTGGGCTCCTGTAGACAGATACGTTCTGAACTGAGTTTTAATCTGGTTTCCATTTGGGAAGTCAGCTGAGATTTTGGATCGCGGTGTCGAGCCGCACTAACTCAAAAGCCCCACAGAAGTCTAGGATCATTGCATCAACACTGTTATCTTTGTCAACAAAACACTCTTAATCTCCTCAGGCAAGACACCAGGTTAGTTACACAGCAACTCTTTTCAAAGCCATGGCATTAATTACATTATCTGTGGTTTCTTTATTAATGAGCCCCATATCAGTTGCTCTGTTATTCTGCTTGGGCTCGGCTTGAGGGAAGAGGTCTGTAATTACTCAAGGCCTCCTGTTTGCCTGGCTTTTGGTTTTGGTTTGGGTTTTCTATTTTTTCTTTTTTTTTTTTTCTTTGTGTATTGGCACAACATAAAGCCTTTTCCCAGTCCCCTGGAGCTTCCCTCAGCTTTCTGAGCCAAATCAAGAAATCAGTGCTCATGTTCAGGAGAGGCTGCTATTTTAATGCTTTTTATAGTTGGAATTAGTGGGATGGGATTGAGAAACCCCTCCTTCTTGTCTCTTCTGGAATGGAAAGCACTTCATTGTCATCTGGTTATGTCATCTGGCTTTTCCCAAATGTTGACAGAAACGTGGTTTCTCCGGCTCCATCTTCCCGGGTCGGTCCCTTCCATGTGGCAAGGACGGGCGATGGGGACCTGGGGCTGCAGTGAGTTCGGGGCAGAGACTTCTGCCTTTATTTTCCTTCTCCAAGCCATTTTTTCTGCAAATCATAAGACTCTGTATTGCTTACCGCACGGGATTCCACTTTTCTTTTTCTTCTCGGCTTTACTGTCTTTAAGGGCTGCTTCCAATCTCTGCTCGCTCCCAGCTTCCCATATGGAATTTCTGGGGGTTTTAAACCCGTGTGCCTTCTGCCTCGATTCTCATGTGTTTGGACAAGTCCTGAGCTGTTTAAAGCAGTTCCCAATTTGTCTTTCTCAGCTGGTTCTTCTCTAAATGTGGCCTATTTAAAGGAGCAAGCATGGATGCTATTGATTTTGGCTTTTTGTTCTGTTTACACAGAACCAATATAATTTAGTTGTGATTATTTGAGCCTCAGAGACCAGTAACTCTTTGCTGAGAACTGCCTCCCTGAACTCTCCAGATGAGAGTTTCCAGACCTTTCCCATGCTGGATGTTGAAGTTGAATTTAAAAAACCCCACACTTTTCTGCCATGTGTAGGAATTCCAGGCTGTGTTAGTGCAAGCTGCCAGGGCTGGACCGCGGCTTCCCATGGGGCTACAGCATCCCCCACCCGCTGGACTTACTCTGCTGTGACTTCACCTATTGAATACCTGAATGGCTCAGCTCCTGCCCCTGCAGTGCCTCACAGCTGCTTCTTAAGAAGCTCTGGAGCATCTGGTAAAAAAAAAAAAAAAAAAAAAAAAAAAAAAAAAAAAAAACAAAAAAAAAAAAAAACACATTTAAAACCTGTTTTTTTTAA
>VZRU01006719.1:70629-98853 GCA_013398155.1 Pedionomus torquatus | reverse complement strand
GGTTTAACAGCAAAATTAAAAGAATAAACAAACAACAAAAATAAACTCCTGTGTAACAGCCCATTGATTATTTTTTTAAGAGCTTTCTTGCTACAGGCATTCACTTGGAAACCTGAGCCTGGTCTCCATGGCAGCAGCCAGTGCTGCAGAGGAGAAAATGTCCTCAAAAACCTGCTGGCACCTCCTGGCCAGTGAGCCCTGGGGAGCAGAGCAGGTCGCTGCTCACCCCAGAGATGCTCTGTGTGCAGTAGACACCTGAATGTTCTGCCTTGGTCCTTGGTTTAGAGATAGACACCTGTGGCTGGCTTTGCATGTAAGCAGGAAATGTGAAGTCACCCAGCAAGGTTTTTCTCCTGCTGTAGCAGCCCTTGAACTTGTATTTTCTCATCCTTTGTGAAACTGGTGACACCCCACAGTAGGAAAGCCTTGAGCTGCTCCTGACTTCTGCACCTTCCCCTTGGGCCAGGGTATACTAAGATTTAGTACCTGAAGCTTCCCTTTTATAGCTCTGTTGGACTTTTATTTCCTTGATTTACTGTTAATTATTAGCAAAGGCCTTGGCTAGAAGGAAGCTCTAGGTTAGAGCCAGGCTATCATGGAGCCGATGAGTCTCCTGCAACCCTGGGTCTTGGTGGGCAACCGCTTGGCTGGGAGCTGTGTGCCCAGTGTGGGAGTTTAGGTTGGGAGATAGTGGTGATGTCTGTGGTCTCCAAGATGGAGCTTGGAAGTGAAAAACCCCTATTTTCCCCCAAAAGACAGCAATTACATGAAAGGAAAATATGCCTGTAGTGGAGTTCACTGGCTCTTTGGGTGGCTCAGCTGCCATGGGAGGTGGGAACCTGCAGCAGGTCCTGCTGTGTGGGTCACAGCAACCAAGGCAGAGCTCGGCACTGCTTCTTTGTTCCATCTCAAATGAAATATTTTTCCCTTTGAAATTGAAAAGCCCTTTTTTAACAACCTACATCGCTGCAGCTCTGTTTATGAATGAAAAGTTTGGTTATGAAACAAAAACCCAATACGTTTTTCTTTGGGGGTGGCTGAAGAGGTCCTCTGCACCCCCACTACAAAATAGCACAACCCAAAGCGAACTAGGAAGGAGCTGGTTTTTAAAACTATTTTAATTGGACCTTACAAATGGGCCAAGTCCCTGCCCCCACCAGCTCTTGTTTCTTTTTGGATTTACTATGTGCCAAACCCCAAATTGAATCATGCAGCTGGGATCCCAGAAGCTTTAATTACCATGTGTGGTTGCAAGAAGAGGCTCGTGGAGGAACATCTGATGCCTGGTCCTCACCTCCAAATCTCCTTTGTGCCAGGAGGAGGATGAGGAGGTAAATAAACTCCCTCTGCTGCCCCCCTAACATGAGTTTTCAGCCCCTTTCATGTTTCAGATGCTCTTTTCCAGGCTAAATTGGAGGTTTACAAATAATTCTCAATATATTTGCTGTGCAGATGTTGGAGTGTGTGGTACGGAGCTGCTGGTGGTTTTTCTGTGGTTTGCTAGCAAATTACGCAGTGGACTGCAAATTATGCGGACTGCATTGTTCGGGGAGGAAAGTGAGCTAGTGGCTGCTAATTACAGTGCCTCAACAGGAGCAATTAGCATCTTATACTACCCAGAAACTCCTCCTGGATGAGCCACAGGAGCCAGGTGCTGGGAAAGTGTACAGTGGTGGTTTTCTACAGCCAAATGTGAGCTTTGTGGGTCAGTTGAGGGGGTTTTGGATGGAGCTGAGGGTACTTCAACTGTGGGTCTGTAGAGTCTCTAGGTCTGCCCCATGCTCTGCCGTTCCCTTCCTGAGGTGGATGTGGGTCTCCTTGCTGGGAGTAAGGAAGGGAATGTGTCCCACGATGCTTGGCCAGGCTGAGGAGGGTGAACCTGCCGTCTGCAGCTCCCTTTGGCTCCCCTTTGGCTCCTCTTGCATCCTCAGTGGGAAGGTGACCTCGCAGGGAATGTGGTTGCTCATAATTAACAGCTGAACTATTTTTAAGATGTACAAATGATGGAGTTGAGTTTTAGCCAGAATGCTTTTTCTGCAGGTCTCTATTTGATTTCTTGCCCAAAAGGACTTTGTAAAATAAACTAGGGTTTTTTTTAAATGGTATTAGCTTAAAAAAAAAAAGGGGCTGTTGGAGAGTGTGTGTGTTACAGCTCCTCACTGACCACTGCCAGCTTACAGTCATCCTGATTAAACAGAAACAGGACCTCTAACCAAGTTCGTTAAAGCTAATGACGGGGGGTGGCTCTTAACTGGATTTGAAATCTGAAGGAGCCTCTGAAGGGTTTTAGCCTTCTGTAATTGAATCCATTGATTCTGATATATCTGATAGACTAATTTAATTCAGGGCGCTGCTGGTCTCTGCGTGGGCTGGGCGATGCGTGGCTCTGTAGGAGCTGGCCTCGATGAATAGCGTCTGCTTTTAATACAAACCATCATTAATCCCTTGGAGCTCCCTCTCCCCGACAGTCGGTAGCACGGTGTGGCAAGGAGAGGGGAAAGAATCACAGAATGGTTAGAGTTGGAAGGGACCTGCAAGATCAGCATGTTCCAACTCAAACTCAATGGAGAAGAGAAGGCTCTGGGGAGACCTTAGAGCAGCCTTCCAGGATCTGAAGGGAGCTCCAGGAGAGCTGGAGAGGGACTCTTGGTCAGGGGGTGGAGGGACAGGACAAGGGGGAATGGTTTTAAATGAGAAGAGGGGAGATTGAGATGAGATATTGGGAAGAAATTCTTTGCTGTGAGGGTGGTGAGACCCTGGCCCAGGTTGCCCAGAGAAGCTGTGGCTGCCCCATCCCTGGAGGGGTTCAAGGCCAGGTTGGAGGGGGCTTTGAACAACCTGGTGTTGTGGGAGGTGTCCTTGCCCAGGGCAGCGGTGTGGGAACTGGATGACCTTTAAGTTCTCTTCCACCTGAAACCATTCTATAATTCTAAAAGAAACCCACCCCAAATTGGTGCAATTCTAATGCAGAGTGAGTCCACACGGTGAGCTTTGCCTGGCTTGCAAATCCTTCCTCAGACAGACTGCCACCAGGCACTGAGCAGAGGGCACAGGCTGGTCCTCAAGGACACTTGGGCAAGGGCAGGGACATGTCAACTGGCCACACTGGAGAGCTGGCCATAGTAGTCCAGGTCCAGCCTGCCCGTGCTGCAGGGATGAGCAGCGCTGGCTGCTTCCCTGCTCTCACCATTTGAACCCTGATTTCCTTCCACCTCAGAGGCAGCAAAACCACTGTGATTTAATTGGCAGGAGGGTTTTAATTCGTTCCAAACTCTGCAGGCTCGTTCGGTGTACATTAGCGTTGCTCTCGACAAAACCAGCTTCGTTGCAGCCTGTCCCCTTCAGGTGCTTTGCTCTGATGACTTCCTGCAGAGCTTTGGACGCTTATTTTCCTCCGTCTCCCTGAATTTTCCCTGGACTCTGGGTACTGTTTAGGAAGCACAGGCTTTATCTTCTTTTTCCTCTTCAGGGCTGTGGTGGTAACGAGCTCTCCTGGAGATTAAACCATGGGCTGGGTAGTGCCCAAGGGAAAATCTGAGAGCATCTAATTGCTAAAGCCAGCCTGAGGGAGCTGGCTGAAGATGAATTAGGGTTGTCTTTTCCTTTCCTAAATCACTTCTTCCTTCTTTCCCATTTTATGCATTTTAGCCTACAGTTGTGTCCAGGATTTTTTCCAGTCTGCGAGTCAGGACTGTGGGTCCTCGTTAGAGGTAGCTGGGGAAAGAGGGGCTGGTTGATCACCTCTGGTCTTCTCTTTCCCACTTTCCAGCTCTGTTTTGTTTGCTTTTCAGTCTTTTCTGCCTCATCCTGACCTTTCTCAACCTTTTCTCCTTGGTGCTAGGTCGCCTCTTGTCTACTTAATGCCTACTGTAGACACTATTCTTTAAAAATATGACTATGGATGTCATTTGGGGCATGAAAATCCTTGTGATAGAGGAATTCGGGTCCTTTGCCTTGGGACATAGGCCAGAGGAGCAGAGTAGCACTGAGGTATGGACGCTGCTGTTGTCTCTCCCTTTGGTCCCCTTTGGGGAGGTCAAGTCTCTGTCTGCAAGTGGGGTGAACTTTGTGTTAAGGGATGAGGAAGTGGGAATATTCCTGTTTTTCTGGAAGCATCTATACACGGAGGTTCATCTTGGCTGAGAAAAATACTGAGCTCATTCTTTGAGGGTGAGTATCACGACTTCAAAGGGAGTTGGGGGTGGTTGGCCCTAAGCCCCTCCTGGTGGCAGCCACAGGGATTAGAGAGCAACAGGGGTCAAGTAGTGAGAGACCTGGATGTGGCCCAGGATGGATTCCTCTGGTACGTACAGACCTACAGCCTTAGACCCATCCCTCGTCTATTTATTTACCCCAACAGCAGAGGGACCAGTAAAAGCGGGTGCCCTGTGGACCTGGCTGTCTTCCTCCTGTGGATGTGAGGGTGGAGATGCTTAGTGGAGGTGTCCAGGGGTCGTGTCCATGGCTGGTATCAGCAGCAAGGTTTTGGCATGGCTATAAGGCTCTGGGGAGACCTTATAGCAGCCTTCCAGGATCTGAAGGGAGCCTACAGGAGAGCAGGAGAGGGACTCTTGGTCAGGAAGAGTAGTGACAGGACAAGGGGTAATGGTTTTAAACTGGAAGAGAGGAGATTTAGATTGGATATTAGGAAAAAATTCTTTACTGTGAGGGTGGTGAGGCACTGGAACAGGCTGCCCAGGGAGGTTGTGGATGCCCCATCCCTGGAAGTATTTAAGGCCAGGCTGGATGGGGCTTTGAGCAACCTGCCCTAGTGGGAGGTGTCCCTGCCCATGGCAGGGGGGTTGGAACACGATGATCTTCAAGGTCCTTTCCAACTCTAACCATTCTATGATTCTATGACTTTTTCAGGAGGATGCTGATTTCCCCTGGTTAGAACCTCTTGTGGGGAAAGTCTTTTTTTGGGGTAGATTTTAGAAGGGAAGAAAGGCTGTCAAAAGACTTCATTTTGATATTTAAAAAAAAAAACGAAACAACCAACCAACACTTCTTTTCTGATTTGAGATGGGGTTTAGCTTTCAAAATCACTTGCCAATGAAAGCTTGAAATCAAAGTAAATTATATATGCAAACAAAGAACAGGATATTCCCCCCCGAAGGGTTTTCACAGTCAGGAGCCAAGCGTTTCCACTGATTTTAAAAACAACTCTTCAAACTTGACATTTGAAAATTGAAAAATGAAGATTTTTCCTTTTCCCTCCCCACTTGAGACGGGATGAATTTGGAAAGGTCTCATCTGACGGCATGGCATCCAGCAGCACAGCAAAGGCTTCAGCAGTTCCTGCTGCCTTTGGAGGTCCTCTGCCTCCCAGAGCCCTCCAGAAGTGGGGTTTGGGTGGAATACCGTTGGGTCCTTACCTGCAGAATCACCAGTTCTGGCGGTGAAGTTGTTATTTTTCCTACTTGCTGTTCATGCAAATCCACCTTGGTGCTCCCAAGCAAGAATGCATCTTGGGTCTGTGGCGTAGGACAGAACCAGAGCCACGCAATGGGTTCAATCAACAGAAGACAGAATGGGAAGGAAGATGAGAAGGATGCTCCATCTCTCCTTGTAGATCACTTTGTACCTCTCTGCTCCCCTTCTGCAGCCCCGCAAGGCAAGCGTGGGGCTGCGTCTCCCTCTAGTGACTTCTTGCAGACTAGGTCTTCATCAGCTGCATGGCACCAGCCCCAAGGAGCCACCAGCCAGGGCTGAGGTCCCACCAGCTCTTCTCGGGGCCGTGCACCAGGTTGTCCGTGCCCCATGGGGATCGGTGAGAGCGTGGAGCTGGCTCTGAGCAGGGGGTGGTGGGCATGTGGGGCGGGTAGAGATGCTGCCAGCTGTTCCAGGAGAGGTGAAGGTCCTTCACACCCACCAACCGGTTTTGTGTGCCTGTGGCCCAGTGTGCAAGCCCAGTCTGAGACACCGGCACTGGTGCTGGATGGAAAACCGATGCACATTTTAAATGCAGGAAACTCTCTGAAGTTAAACTCCTTTTTCACACTCGGCACTTTTGTCTGGAGTGTAGATGTTTCTACCAACATGATTTTCCTCCACCCATGGGTGGTTCCTGGGCCCCCCTGGTAGGGCTGAAGGAGCAATTGTGACCCGCGCTGTCCTGCAGGGACCATTTAAGGTGGCCGCTGAAGACAAAATGAGTCCCTTGCCAGCCACTCCCTTAAATTAATTTGCCACGGGCATCCAGGAGGCTCCAGGTGGGCTTGTGTTTGCCTTAACTTCCCCACCCTCAGAGGTTTGCAGATATTTGGCTGGAGACGAGATGTTTGGTAGGGGCTGCTTTCCCCAAGACCACCAGGAGCCTTCAGATATGCCAAATCAGCAAAATCAGAGGCCAAAGGCGCAGACCAATTCCCAGTGTAACTCTTTAAATTTGCTTTAATTGTTTTAGTGATTGCTCTCAAGCTTGGATTTCTGTCCTTAGCCTCTGGGCTCTCCTCTTGACGCCCCTCCGGCATAGAGAACGGTGGGGAGGGATCAGTGCAGCTGGACGAGGAGAAGAAGTTCCGCGTTAGCCCATGCCGACAAACGGCTCTTGTCCTTCATGGAGGGCGAGTTGCGTTTCATGGGTGGCTGAGGAGCTGCCCTGGAGCTTGAGGGCTCCTGTCTGGGGCTGCCTCATCCCCCGCAGCAGCAGTCACACACATGGAAAATTAAGAAGCATAAGTGTGTTGAGCAGAGAAGCAGGGGGAAAAGAAAGTGAAAATTTGAAATTTCCTTCTTTTTTTTTTTCTTTTTTTTTTTTTCAGAACCCCAGACTCACCAATTCAGATTTGGCCCTGGGGCCACCTTGGACATGGGAGGATGAGGAGACCTTCAACCTGCAGCCTGATGGGAGTGCCCTGACTTCATTCTCTGCTACCGAGATGCCATCGGCTGAGGAGGAGGAAGAGGGCAGCCTTTCTATTGAGGATGAAGGCTTTGAGCTGTTGAATTCCACCTATAATAAAATTACGGGCCCTGGCAGGCCAGGGTTTGGCAGGACCAGCCCATGGGTTGTTGGTAGCTCTGGTGAGTCTATAGTTACGGTTTCCTCCATTTCTCCTGCTCACCACAGCGATGCCTGGTGATACCTGATGGTGCTTTTATCCACTCAGGTCCCTCCATCAAAACACAAAGAGCAGCCAAAAAGGAGCATGCCTCTGACCCCCGGGAGGAGAACGTCACCACGGAGAAGTTGACGGGTGATACGGGCGCTCGGCAGCACCTCTCACTTGGTAAACCCAGTGATGCCATCGCTGATCTGGATGCTCCTGCCACCTTCACCAAAGTCTCCCCATTGGGACATCAGGCAGCTGCCCCCAAAGGTCCCCTGGGGACAGGGCCAGCCTTGGGTGTTCCGGAGCATCCTCTGGTAGCCCCCAGCCCTGCTGGCCCAGGGCTTGGAGAGAGCATTGCCCGCCCGGGACACCCCATCTTGCTGGTGGCACATGGGCAGCAGGGTCATGTGAAGCCAGGACCACCGGGGCTGCCAGGACCACCAGGGCTGCCGGTGAGTGGCAGAAGCAATGGCTACAGGAGGGGAGGGATGGGTGATGGTGCATATTCTCCTCCAGAGTTGGGTGGTGGGCAGGAAACTGGGCAGGGAACCCTTCTCCGTGCAGGCAGCACAGGGCTGCACACCACCCTGGCCTTCGTGAAGGTTTTTTGATGTCCTTGTAGACACTTGACAGACAACTGGAGAGGAGAAGATTATTCCCTTGTTCCCTCTGCCTTAGAGATGGTCTCAAGTTCGTTTAACCACGTTGTTTTTTATTTCACCCTGGTCCTCTCCAGGGGCAGGTTGAGGGGCCTGGAGTGGGTCTAAGCCACCTCCTCTAGCCCCCGTCCCCCCAGCATCCACCTGTGGCCCCCACTGGCATTGCTGTCCGTTTGCTTTTCTACCCCTGTGATGTCCCAAAAAATTGTGGTGATTCCAAGCAGAGCATCCTATGTCTCTGGAAATAAGTTTTGATTATTTTTTCAGATTATTCATCTGTCGTAGTGAAAGGAAAAAAAGGAAATTAAGAAAAAATAGTAAACTTACAATGGATAAACCATTAGAGAAGTCACCAGTCTTCATTGAGAAGTAGTTGAAAAATGCTTTTATGTATTTCCCCAAGTTTATTTCTTCTGCCAAACTGTTTTCTTTAATTTGGTTAAATTTTCTTAACAATTCCTCTAGGAAATTGCATTTCAGTTACCCCGTGCCACTGCCAGAAGTGACCACGGGCACCTTCTCCTCCCTCCCTGGGCAGACACCCACATGAAAGCTATCCGAGATGCCCTGAGCTGGGGGCTGCCCTGGGGGGGTTCATCTGGATGCTGCAGGGCAGATCCACACACAGAGCTGTTTTTACGGCTGAATTTGAGGGACCCGGCACTAAATCTGTCATAGATGAGCCAAGCTTCATAGGATAATGGTTAAATTTAGGACCGCTAGCATCCCCCTCAAGCGATCTCCTTGCTGCTGCAGCTATTGCCTGCAAAAATAGAAGAAAATGGCAATGGGAACAGATGCTGAAGGATGAAAAAATCCCCGGAGTGGAGGAAACGTCATGGCATTTGACAGCCCTGCTGTCAGCCAGCAGGAGGGGACCCAGCTGGAAGGGAATTGCTTTTTTTTTTTCCCCCCCTGTAGAAAGCAGTGAGATGGGTTTTCTCTTGGTCGTGAGCACCCTGGGTAGAAACACAGGCAAAGGGCAGCTCCATCCTGCCACCAGGAGTTTGGGGTTGAGGTGCTGGTTAGATGATGGTTAGAGCTATTATTTCACCTAGAATTACGTTCTGAGCCTGCCACCCTGTCCTGATGTTTTGTTTACCGCTCCTCTGGGCTGAAGGCAGGTTCTACCCTTGCTGCTGGTCTCCACAGGTCCTCCTTCCTCCTTGGTTCTCCATCCCACCAAATCCCATCCTGAACCGTGGTGGGATCTGGGCACATAGAGCCTGTTTTGGGGCTGCTGGGCACCCTGAAATCATAGCCACACACCTTGCTGCTGTCATGGCCCATGCTTGTGGTGGCACCCCCAGAGGTTTGATGGATGGTCTGGGTGTTTAAATGTCTCATGTGGAAGGGAAACCAAAGAATCAGCCTTGGAAAACTTCATTAAAAGGACTTTGGGGGGTTTCCTTTGGAAAAGGGGCTTTGCTTACCTCTGGTTTTGGCAGTGGCGGTGTGTGCTGGTCTTGTGGGTCACCCTCTTACTGGGTCACCTTAGGCAGCCTTGCAGTGGGACCTGGGTGCGGGACAGGGTGGGTGCCTGAGGGTGACATCTCTTGTTATTATTAGAGGACAAGTTTGGAAATAATGGGATTTTAGCATCAACCTTTTCACTTGTGGGGTTTTTCTCCTCTTTCACTGGTGGCCTCGATCGGGAAAATGAGTGGGGATCAGACCTCCAGCCCTGCCCCACCACATGATGGGTTCTCTCCCTCATGTATGTCTAGTTTGCCACCCTCAGAGATTTTTATGACTTTGCAAAAGCACGTTGAATAGAAGTTTCAGTCAGGAGGTGTGGATGGAGGTTTATTTATCTTCCTGCCAAGTCCTGATGGTGTCCTAACACTGCATTTATGGACTGTAGACCCCACAGACCACGTGCTCTCGGTTCCCAGCCCAGTCATCCTCCAAAGGACTGGAGATCAGTGGGGGGAAAAAAAAAACAAACCCCAAGACGTTGAGAGAAGTGAGAAGTGTTTCTTAGTTTAAAAGCTGCTGAATTGCTGAATTTTATGATCTCACTAATCCTCCTTGCAGGGATTGCACTGCGTCGCCAGCTTTCAAAAGCTCCTGGACTTCCACAGAGAGTGTTTCACAGGGGTTTCCCGCTGTTGGTACATCCCCACGGGCTTTTCTTTTTCTTCTTCTTTTTCTTTTTCGTTTTTGTTTTTGTTTTTGTTTTCTTTTTCGTTTTCTTTTTCGTTTTTTTCTTTTTCGTTTTTTCTTTTTCATTTTTTTCTTTTTCGTTTTTTTCGTTTTCGTTTTCTGTTTCTGTTTCTGTTTCTGTTTCTGTTTCTTCTCCTTCTCCTTCTCCTTCTCCTTCTCCCTCTCCTTCTCCTTCTCCTTCTCATTCTCCTTCTCCTTCTCCTTCTCCTTCTCCTTCTCCTTCTCCTTCTCCTTCTCCTTCTCCTTCTCCTTCTCCTTCTCCTTCTCTTTCTTTTTCTTTTTTGGTTTCTTTTGCTCAAAGTTAGCACTGGCTGGTGAGGAGCAAAGATGCAGTTTCTGTTTGCAGGCTTAAATTGAACCCTGCTGGAGTCATCTGGTGTCAGGGCTGGTGTGAACTTGGGTGATGGGCAAAAGCAAAGCCTTCTCGGTGCTCTCCTCCCAGTAGCACCCGCTGTTTCACAGCACCCGGGGCTGCAGCCGTCGGGTCGCCCTGCAGGAGGAGGAAGGGACGGTGCTGCCTGAGGTTTGCAGGGCAAGACACCAGCTGCCTTCTGATAAGATCTCTTGGATTGATTTTCACTTTTCCCTCCTGAAATGTTAGAGCCCTTGGATTTTTGTTGTTCCTGGCGCTCCAAGTGTTCCTTTTTGGTCTGCGCAAGTAGCATCGGCCTGGGAACAGCTTAAAGGAGGAAAATAGCTGCTGGCAAATTCTGGGGAGTGCTGTTGTGCCCGTGGCTTTTTTCTGTCCCTCCACCCTGTGCTAGGACTGTGTGTGTTGGCTTTGCAACCTTGGTGTTCATGCTAGGGGTGGCCAGTGCCAGCGCCTCGTGAGGAGCAGGAGGAGGAACAGCTCTTTGGACATCTCAGAGAGGACCCTGGTGCCTTTAAGTGTCCCCGGTGGAGAACTGTGACCACGTTGGTGGAAGGGTTGGTTGGACACCCCATGGGCTGCTGGTTATCGCATCTGTGGCACAGAGCAGAGAGTGTCTACGCAGGAGATAGGCTAGAGGCTGCACCCAGAAGTGACTGAACACCATAGCTCATTTGGGGGGGATCAGGGGTAGACAGGTCTTATTGAAGGATCCAATCTAGATCTACACCCAGGGTGGAGACGAGAAGCTTGTCCCCAAAGGGCACATGGTGCTGACAGTAAAATCCCAGTGACTCCAAACTGGGTACCCCCCTGCAGAATCAGTCTCTCAGCAGTGCACACAGAATCTATGATGCTGTGATCCAGCTCCTTAAAGGAGGGGTGCTGGGTGGATAAACAGAGGGGTCACTTGGCACTGGGAGGGGTCCCTGCCCATTCTGGTGTGTGTTTAACTACTGGATACAGTGGGCAAGAGCTGCTTTATTTTCCCTCTTTCAGCAGTGGTGGACTCAGCAGTATTCCATTTGATCTTAAGAGAGGTCTTTAAGATATTAAGATCTTTCCAACCTAAATGATTCTATGGTTCTAATAGTTTAAGGCTGGAAAATCAGACCAGAGTTGCCAGCATCACTGCCACTGCCAGCTGGCACAGACACATGCTGGGCACGAACCAAACTTGGGGGAGCACAGCCCTAGGGAGGCCTTGTGTCCCAGAGGGACACAGATCTGGTCCCTGGAGCTTCAGATCTGGGTGCTTTAGGTGATCAAAGTCCCCTTGGTGAAGCATCCCTCTGTGCCAAAGCTGTTTCTGGACACGCGGCGTTTTTACCCCTTCCATTGGCACCAGGCAGCGAGGTTGGGGCTGCCTTGGTGGTCCTGGGGATGCAGGCATGCCTGTGCTGGGGGGCTGTAATTCCCTGTGGGTCCCGAAATTTGCTGTCTAGGCTCAGAAAAAGGCTGTCTGCAAGCTCCAAACAAAACCTGGGGCTGTAATTGAAGCCAACGGGAGCTGCAGCTCTGCAGCAGCCGCTGTGCTGCAGCCCAGCGTGTCACCGGTCTCCGCTGACATCTCCCAGGTGGTTTGCTTTTTTTTTTTAAACGAGAAAAATCCAGGATCTCCCACTTGACTTTGTCTGTGTCCAGACAGAGGCTTCAGTAAGCCCTAGAGGGGGGGTCACCGCTTGGCCAAAATGTGCACTCGTGGACTAGAGATGGGGCTAGATCAGGTCTCACACAAGTTAAGAAGCTGCAGATGTTTGCATCCTCATCCAAACTACTGTTTGAGTGTGTGGCCGTGATCCAGCTTTATGGGATATATTTTTTTATTTAGTTTTTTTTTTTTTTTTCCCCTCACATGCTGCCTTTCCTCTCCAGGTGTCAGGAAATGTGCTCCTGCTCCCTGCCCGTATGGTCTGGGGCGTTTCTGTGGTGGATGGATGCCACCGGCTTACGCTGCCCGAGCAGAGCTGCTTTCTGATGCCAGGGCAGGAGAGTGGGAAGGGAACTGCTTAAACCAGGGTGCACCTCCCAGCCCACCACTCCTGGGGGTCTTTCTTTGAGACTTGGTGCCACTGGTTTGCTCTAAATCAGCCATTTCAGCTCCTGCTGCCCTGGGGCTGGGATGGCCCTGACCCTGGCACTGGTCACCCTGCCACCATGGCTTCTCCCCTGGTTGTGGAGGGTGGCCCTTTGGGCTGACACAGCTCTCCTCTTTTGCCTTTCAGGGCTGTCCTGGGAGACGGGGACTGGTGGGACCCAAAGGAGACAAAGTGAGTATCCAGGAAAATGTGGGAAAGTATGGGATGGGGTGTAGGGTCTGGGGCAAAGACCAGGGATGGTTTGGGTTGATTTGGGTGATTTCCATCAAGAGGGCAGTGTGAGATTCTGACACTGTGGCCTGGTGGCCCTTGATCTGTGTTTGGAAGAAGAAAGAACTGTTTTTACTGGGTGTTTTAAGCCTGGGCTCAGGACTGAGCTGATGGCATGGACAAGCTGCAGTTTCCCCTCTGAGCCACTTCAAGGCTCTGCAAAGGCAGCAGAGCAGAGGGGGATGAAGCAGCTTTAGCTCTGGTCACCTGAAGGAGGGATGCTGTGTCCCAAAGTCCAGCCCCACACTGTATCCACTAGCTCATCGTGGAAGGATGTCTGTCCTCCAACATCATGTTGGTGAGACCCATGGCTGTCCTTCCTGCTCCAGGAACCTGACATGGAGGAGCCATGGCACAGCTCGGTCTCCTGCTCCAGACAGCGTTGCCCAGTGCATTGACAGATGCTTGGAGAGGCTCTGGATTAAGGGTGGTGCCTCATCTTCCCCATCAGTAAACCAACGAGGGTGTTCCCAACCACAGCAGTTCCCATCTTCCCAAAGCTGCAGAGGGGCAAACTTATTGCCTGGGGAGTCACGTCCCTCCTGTGTGCCTCAGCTCCAATACCTGTGGCCTTTAGATGGGTCTGGGCACAGATGTGTCCATGTGAAGCTCATTCCTTTTGCTTTCCCTGTTGTTAGGGTTATTTCACAGAATCATAGAATGTTTTGGGTTGGAAGGGACCCCCAAAGACTATCGAGTTTCAAACCCCTACCATGGGCAGGGACACATGCCACTAGACCAGGTTGCTTAAAGCCCTGTCCAACCTGGCCTTGAACATCTCCAGAGATGGGGCATCCACAGCATCTCTGGACAGACTGTTCCAGTGCCAGTTATTTAGGTCTTAAGTGCTTGTTTGAACCCAGGAATGTGCTCAGACCCAGAGGCTGACCTGAGTCAGAGCCTGTGTCCAGCCTGTGTTGACTGTTAAACCCCAGCTGTTTTTAAGGAGCTGCCCTTGTCTCCCTAGGGATACCCTGGAGCCATGGGGCGGATGGGCCCCCCGGGCGATCCAGGCCCTGTGGGCATCCCCGGTATCCCCACCATTGTCCTCTGGAGGAACTCCAGGGAGGACTGGCAGACCTTCACGGTGAGTTATGGTCGCAGCGGGCGAGCGCTCGGGGAGCTCCTCTTGCACTTCCCATGCAGGCACCCCTCTGATCTGCTGGGATGAGAGCTGGGAGGAAGGGTCTGCGATGGTTTGAGGCTCCTAATCTATTTGGTATGAGGATGGAGACAGGGAAGGAAGGTGGGGACAGAAGGAGGATGCCAAGCAGAGAGGCGCTGCTCACTGGGGACGGCTCTGCAGGCAGCTCTTCTTGGGTGAAACGGGGTCAGCGTGTGCCTGACTTCCAGCTGTGCTGGCACGGCCATCCCTCCTTGCCCTCTGACCGGCAGATCTTGGGTCCCCATGGTCCACATGCATCCACAGCCTCCCGAGGGTGGCTCATGCCCTCCCTCTGTAGGAGAGGGGCCAAAGAAAAGAGAAAACAGCCCCTCTCCTGCTCTGTGAGGCCAGTTGCAAAGCATTGCTCCTGTTTTCCACCATATCCCTGTTTTCTGCCATGCCCCAGCTGTGGCTTTGGTTCATGGGGTTTGTGTCCATCAAGCTTCTTGCTAAGACGAGACATTTTCTCACCTGATCCTGCTGCTGTGGGGGGAGGACAGGAGTAGGAACAAGACCTGCAGGGAGGCGGGAGTGGTTCAGCTGCTCCACAGCAGGCTGCAAAAGTCCGTGTACCGATGGCAACCATCAGTGCAACGGCCCTGTGCCTCCTCCAGGTTCATGATGGCACAGCGACTGCTGTGATTAGGCTTAATTTCAAGCTCCCTCTGGAGCCGGGCAGGGCAGTGGCTGAAGGAGCTGGGTTTCTAACCACTTTAGGTAGTTTCCCAACCTGGGGGTGGAGGTCCCTGGAGCAGGGATGCTCTCTGGCCAGGCTCAGTGTTCTGACTCTAAAAGCTTTAATGACCTTGGGTAGGACATTTGACTTACCTTCAACTCACCAATTTATGAGAGGGGTAGTGGCACCCTCTGCTTCTGGGCAAATGCCTTTAATGCTGGTAAGACAACGCAACCAGGAGGACCTCTGCTCTGTCAGCACAACCTGCAGAAGGGGCAATGCTGGCTGGGGGTATAAGGTAGAGAGTGGCCCTGTGCTGGTGTGGCTCTGACCTTGGACTGACCAACCAAAAGTCCTTGGGCTATACCTGTCCCTTGCAATTTTGCATTGGATTGGATCAAAACAGCTGCAGAAGACAAATACCTGCCTTAGAGGATAACAGATTCCTCCTCAGAAGCACAGGAGAGCTGGGCATTGGGAGATAACTTGGATGATCTGGAGGACCTCCATGTTCTCCTGCCCTCCTGCTGCTCTAGAGCAGGTGCTGTGCTGTTACTGATGCTCATAAGACCTGTCACAGACACTCAGTGCCTAACCAGAGGAAACGGGGACAGGCGAGAGTGAGCTGGAAGTGTTGGCTGGAAAAAGCCAGCAGGGCTAGAGAGCGTCACCATGGCTGCACCAGGGCCATCAGCTTCCTCATGGGGTGTTTGGGGTCCTATTGTCAGGGCACGGTTACAGCACGTTGCAGTGCTGCTGATGGTCTTTGCTCTGCACACTCTGTCAGAATTGCATTATTTATTTTTTTTTCCTGCCTGCATTTGGGAGCATAGAATTGCCAAGGTTGGAAAGGACCTTTCAGATCATCTAGTCCAACCATCAACCTAACACTGACAAAAATCATCACTAAACCACATCTCTGAGCACTATGTCTACCCATCTTTTAAGTATCTCCAGGGATGGTGACCCCACCGCTTCTCTGGGAAACCTGTTCCAATGCTTGATAACTCTTTCAGTGAATAAATTTTTCCTAATATCCATCCTAAACCTCCCCTGGTGCAACTTGAGGCCATTTCCTCTTGTCCCATTGCCTGTTCCTTGGAAGAAGAGACCGACCCCCACTGGCTGCACCTTCCTTCCAGGGAGTTGTAGACAGCGAGAAGGTCTCCCCTCAGCCCCCTTTTCTTTAGGATGAACACCCCCAGCTCCCTCAGCTGCTCCTCACCAGACCTGTGTTCCAGACCCCTCACCAGCTCCCTTGCCCTTCTCTGGACACACTCCAGCAAAAAGGGACCTCAGGCTCTGTTCTTCTGCAGGCAGAGACGCTCGTGCCTACAGATGTTGCTGCAGAGCTTGATTTCTTGGGTGCGCCACCACCTTCTGGGAATGCTGGAGGGAGCAGACACACGGCTGTGTTTGGGAAGCTGAAGGCGGAGGGCTGCTGGGCTCCTGGTCGCAGGCTCCTGGCGGGTTTGCCTGGTGCTTTTGGCCAAGAGCCGATCTGGAGGGGAAGGCAGTGTCTGGCGAGGATGACGTGGGGCAGCCAAAAGCCTTCGCTTGGGCTATTGTGTCTGTGGCCGTATGACCCCGGCAGCGCTGGCGGCAGCGTTTGGCTCGGCAGCAGGAAACGGCAGCAAAGCCGTGGGCTGGGGTTTGCTAATCTTTGTTGAGATAATGCCAGGGTGACAAGCTGAGAGGGTCTGTCTGCTCCCGCGGCCCCTTACAATTTACCCAGAGCTGGAGGGGGTGGGGAGAGGGGGGGACAGGAGGAGAGGGAAAGGGATGGAGATAGGCTGCAGCTTAGGATAGTGTGGCTCTTGTGAACTGAGTGCTTGTGACCTGGGGGGGGTTCAGGGGGGGCGTCCTGGGCTATTGGCTCAGTCTTTGGAAATGCAAGTCAGAGGAGGCGCCTTTCTCAGGCTGGGGGTTGTAATGCAGTGTGATGGACCAGGAGAGCAAGGGCCATCCCTGACCGTCCCAGAGCTCTCTGGCTGTTAGGATGCTCAGCAGCCTCTCCAGCTCCTTCCTGGTGAAACAAACCTTTGCCATTCATCAGAACTGCGCAAAACCAGTTTAAGGCCGCTCAGATTCTGCCCCAAGGTCCACTCCTGCATGTTTTGTTGACAGACGTTGGGTTTGCCATGAAGTTGTCTTGGTTGGTGTAACTCCAGGGGTAGGAACTGTTGCTGTCTGGTTCCGGCAGCCTTGACTGCGGTAGCGGTGGAATCCCAGAAGCCAGGAAAGGAGGAAAGAGAACAGAACCTCCTGCAGGGAGAGAGGGGCTGGTAACCTTAGAGCAAAAGAAAACATTGTCCCTTGCAAAAAGGAGGTGACCCTTATGCACTGCCTGCTACTCAAAGGTCAGCAGCTGCATTAGCAGCTCTGGGTGGCTTTATGGCAAGGGGATGGGCTGGGGATGGTGGGCACGGGGTGGGCGGAGGAGGTGGCCAAAACCATTCTGCAGGGCAAGACCTGCTCCCTGCTGAGCTGTCAGGGGGGGTTTCCCTGCACTGCTCTCAGGCTGGAGTTTTGCAGGAGGACAGATCACTCCCCATCCTCCATCCCTTCCACTTACGGTCCCTGTCCCAGTCGCACCGATCCCTGCCGACCGGAGCCATGGCGAGCAAAGCCTCGACTATCTCCTGTTGCAATTGCAGAAGGCAATTAATTTCTCTTCTCTCTCCTTGGCATCTGGTGCTCTGAAATAAGAGTTCATGTCCCCAGTGGGATTTCCCCCCCTGCTCCCCAACCTTTTTAAAAGGTTGGATTTTTTTTCTGGAAGCCTAATGAAATAATATCCTGTCCCAAGCGAACCCGAGTTCACCGATTCCTGAGACAAGGCAAAAGCGTTGGCTGGGTTCCAACCCCCCAGAAAGGGTTTTGTGAGCAGCTTTTGAGGAAAATGAGGACTGGCTGGACAAGAAGACCATGGCCTGGTCCTGGAAGGCTGGCAGGGACTGCACCCCTTCCCTCACAGGAATCAATTCAGGATCAACTTGAAAGGAACCGAGATGCCTGGTGTGGCGTTAGAGCCAGTTAAATGCATCCATCCATCATCTGCCCCCAAAAGCCCTGCTTATTATTAGAAATATTTCCACATGTTGAAAGGTCTGTGTTTATTTTTGCTAATGAGTTCCTTGGCTCTTTTCCTTCTCTCTTCTCTGGTATCAGAGGACAGATCTTTGGGGTGGGGGTGGGGGGGACAACACACAACAGGAGGGGGTTTCCCAGCACTCCTGAGGCTGAAGATGGGGAGTACATAGCAATCTTGCCGCCCCAAGCTGCTTGGGATTGGGGTGAGGAACAAGAAGGGGGGGCTTTTCTCAGCCTTTGATGGAGGAAGAGGAGGAGGAGGAGGAGCAGGAGGAAAAGGTGGGTTTTGCCTCCTGAGTGTCTGCCGTTTTTGCTGTTGGGAGGGTAGAAGGATGGTTGGTAGTTGGAGATGGGGCATCGTTTTGTTTCCTGGTCACCTCCTAAAGCTTGGAAAAACCTGCATTGGAAATGCATGATGAGGAGGCTGCGCCACAAGTTTTTGGGACCTTTATGTTGGTTTTGAAATACGGTGGGATTAGTTGTGGCTACGGTGGGATTAGCCCACCCTGTGGCTTTTGGGTACTGTTTTGTTTTTTTTTTTTTTCCTCTTTGTGGTCATCTCATCTTCTAAAATATTTGGGATATATGAAAGATTTGGCTGCCAGGAGCAGCAAGGAGAAAAGCCTGCTGGCCACAACTGCCTGGGCACCTCCTCCTCTGGGGCTTCAGGTGGGACTGATCAGGACGAGGTATCCCACCTGGGGCAAACTTCAGTGTCAAAACAACTGGTTTTAGTCCAACCTGGGTTGATGGTACCTGTGCTCATTTCCACCATGTGTGAAACATCCCTGGTGTCCCCAGGGTGCTGGGGTGTCCATGGAGGAGCTGTGTTTCAGCAGATTTCACCAGTGGGGTGAAAGTGGGGACTTTGAAGCCAGAAGAAAGGGATTTAGGTGTTTTTTTTTCTCTAACGTTTTGCTTTCTCCCCCACCCCCCATACCGATTTTCCTTTCAGCAATCATCGTTTTACCAGCTCCTCCACGCAGGCTGGCCGGTGAGTATGGCTGTTGAGCCACTTTCTGTGGTTTGGTGTTTCCTCGGCCGGGTTTTCCTCTCTCCAAGCACTTCAGCAGTGACATTCGGTTTCTTTTATTTATTTATTTATTTATTTTCTTAGAGAAAACCTGGTGCCCCTGGGCCCCCAGGACATCCAGGGAAGACAGGAGCACCTGTAAGTAGGAAAACCCCCCGTGACACCTCCGTGACAGGGTGCTGCTGGCCCCGCTGCCCGGGAGCATCTTGCAGAGTCGATGCCCCCTTGTCGCTCACACGGTCCTTGGCTGCCTCGAGTAGTATCTGCTGCCCGGAGGCTTCTGGCACATTGTAATTAAGGATCTTGGGGTTGGATTTCAAAGAAACCTAATGGTTTCCTTTTCTGCTTCCCACCAAACACTGGGTTTGGATATCCCACTCCCTGGGGTTTGTTGGCAGACACGTCCCCTGCCCTTCTCTCTCTGCCAGCTGAACGGCGCTGGTTTATCATCCCCAGGGCATTGGGTTCCTGCCCCCACGTTTGGACAGGGTCCATGTGGATCCCTCCCAGAGGCACAAAACCAAGCCAGGGAATGGCTGATGCAGTTCTTGCGGGGGCCAGCTCCATGCTGGTGGGTCTGCAGCCCCCCTGCCCACACAGTCCCTGGGTTTGCTGGGTGATGCTTCCCACCCAGCTGGCCTCTGCCAACAGTGCAGTGCCATGAGGCAGGAGAAATGAAGGGAAAACTCCCCATCCTGACCTCCTGCAGGGCACCAATGGGGAACTGGAACAGCTGCTGCCTCCAAACCTGCCCTGGCCATAGACCCCAAAGGCGAGCAGGCAGGGGGGTGTCCGAGGGATGTGAATCATCCCATTCTGCCCTTCCTGAGGCCACCTCTGTGCATTGCATGTTGTCCCTCCATCACGGCCTCCACTAGGCTGCCCTCAGCACAGGATGGGACAGGGGGGACACACATTTGTTGACTCAGTCCCTGTTTGTACACAGGGACCCTGCGGAGAGCCGGGGGAGCCGGGGGAAAAAGGCCAGCGGGGGTACACGGTGAGTGGGGGTGCTGGGGGGGACACCCAGCTGGGGGGGGGGAGGGGCTTGGCTGTGGGGATAGACCAGTTTTGAGAGGTTAAGTGTGTCCTTGGGGCTGTTCTGGAAACCCTTGGAGACCCTGCTTCTCTTGGATCAAACCCTGGAGCTCTGGATGAGGGAGAATTGTTTGCTGCCAGTTTGGGAACTGTGCAGGGAAATATGTGCCTGGTTTGAAGGGTCATGGAATCATAAAATGGTTCCAGTTGGAAGGGGACCTCAAAGACCATCCAGTCCCTCCCCCTGCCCTGGGCAGGGACACCTCCCACCACACCAGGTTGCTCCAAGCCCCATCCAGCCTGGCCTTGAACCCCTCCAGGGATGGGGCAGCCACAGCTTCTCTGGGCAACCTGGGCCAGGGTCTCACCACCCTCACAGCAAAGAAGTCCTTCCTGAGATCTCATCTCAATCTCTCTTCTTCCACTTTGAAGCCATTATCCCTCATGCTATTACTACATGTCCTTGTAGAAAGTACCCCCCCCCAACTTTCTTGTCAGTCCCCTTCAGATACTGAGGTGGTGGGAGGTGATACCTTGGTCCTCTCTCTGGGGACCTTGCCATAGGCTGTCAAGGGTGTCTCTCCATGGCAGGCTTGCTCCCCCAACCAGGTCCATGCTGCAACTTCTCACCCTGCTCTGCCGTGCCCAGCTCCAGTATGTACGGGCTCTGCACCCTTTGGGTGGCAGACTCTGCTGTGTGTCACCCGACGCCCTCCCAGGCAGGTGGACATGAGCTCAAATGGTTGTCCCAAAGGTGTTCTGTCCTTTTGTAACCTTCTGGAAACCACCCACCTGCTTCTCTGTGGCTCTGGCTGAAGGGACACGTGAGCTCTGCTGGTGGTCTGTGATGGGAACTGCTGTGCAGTGTTCCCTCGTGGGACCCGGCCACCTCCCTGGGGACAGAGCACAGCTGCCTGTGTAGTTTGGGTGGGCAGATGTCTCAGTCTCTCAGCATCACTAGACCTTTCCACCTGCCCTCATGGGAAGAGCTGGTACAGCCCAAATCCTGCCCCTGATGCTCAGGTGCCCCCCAGGACCCCCTGTCTCTTGTTCCTTTGTCTTGGTTGCTGCTGGGCTGCCCTGAAGGGACATCAGCTCCCATTTCTGCTGCTCCTCATCTCCCCTCTCACCCATCTCCTGAAGCAATCACCTTCTTTCAGCCCTCCAGTACTTCCCATCCTGCAGAGCATCTCCCCAGCAACCTTAACCACAGCACTGTCATCTCCTAGGCTCCATCTCAGCAATGACCTTCCTTTCCTCCTGCCATCTTCTTTACTATCATGCCTGTGTCTCCAAAACTGGGGTGGCTTTTCTTCTGGCTTGAGAAGAGGAACCAAGGATGGGCTGGGCTCATGGGGATCGATGCTGAAGGAGGACCCAGGCTGTTTCCTGGTAGCTGTGTTTGAACTTTTGAGTCCCAAAAGCTCATGACAGAAGTTAGAGTTGATACTTTGGGCAAGAGCCACAGCTACACCATCAGGAGCTGTGTCTGCTCTCCATCACATGTCCTGCTGCCAGGTCTCCTCTCACCCCCTGCCCCACTCTCTCACAGCAGGGATGCACCTCCGGGACAGTGTTCTACCAGCTGCCAACATCTGGAAGGCGTCACTGACTCTGTTAAGCCAGTTGAGTATAAACACTGGAGTCTGTTGGCAGAGCTTAATCAAAAGGTGCCAAAATTATTCTCCATCTTCACATAAACAGGATCTGCGAGAGGCGGCAGTAGCTCAGGCTGGGGGTTAGCACAGAAGTGGAGCAAATTTTTTCCACCCATCACAGTCCATCTGCAAGCCTGATGTCTGGGGCTCAGGGGGCTGTGTCATGGCCACAGCCCTGTCCCCAGCCCCCTGCTCTTGCTTTGGCATCAGCCAGAGGTTTTGCACAGTATGTTCCCAGGGGGAAACCCCAGCTCAGCTTTGGACTCTGCACTTGCCCAGCCTGGGGTGGTTTCAATTACGGTTCATGGTTCTACTAGACCTTGGCTCAAGAAGTCTTTGATGCCTGTTCAGGCTCCACTAGGTCTCCACTCTTTACCCAGAGAATGATCAATGGCAGAAGGGGTGAGGAAGAGGAGGAGGCATTTCATCCAGCTGTCTCAGCCCCTGAGCACACAGCTGGGGTGGGTTGGCTTTGCCCATGGCCTATTTTGCATTTGGCCCATCTGCTCAGGCTCACCTGGTGCAGAGCACAGCCAGAGGTGCATCATGGCCAAGGTCTCTCTCTTGAAAAATCAGAAATAACAACTAATATTCCCCAAAGGTGGGACTGGAAGTGGAATGGGGCAAAAATGCTGGGTTTTGGGCTGGCTGCCCCCAGCATTCATGGGCACTCCCGAGCAAGGGAGTGTGTGTGGCTGGTTGTGTGATGCTGAAGCCCTTGAGGGAGGGAGATAGAAAAGCAAACCTCACCAAAACAAGGTTTTAAGTTTTTCCAATTGGGTTCTTCACTTGGAAACAACTGAGGTAACTGAGTCTTTCTGCCCTCCCTTCGAACTCTGACTTTATAAGTTAAGACAAAGTCCAACTTTTGAACTTGACCAAATGTTCTCAAATTTTGGAGAAATTCAAACATTCAAAGTGATTTGAAGGGAAATGTCTTCTCTTTGTTCCAGACTGCTCTTTATCGCGCCTTAGTTCAGAATGGCCAGTGAGCTAAGGGGGAAAAAAAGAAAAAGCTGCCCCTAAACTTTAGGTGGTCCAGAGGATCTGCTCAGGCTCTTGTATGGGGGAAAGCATCAGAGATGGCTTTGATTGTAAGCCCCAGAGCCATGAAGCAGATGCAGAGGTCTTTGGGTTGATGTTCTCCTACAGCATCGCTCCTTCCCCGCCTTCCACCTTGGTTCTTGCTCTGTGGCCAATGGTTGCAACCCTCCTATGGTTTCTGTTGGGGAACATGGGCAGGTCCATGTGGCCAACAGTGCCTGGATGCATGAAGCTTCTCCCCCTGCCAGCCTTCCCCATCTCCTTGTGAAGCACTTGGTGTTGCTGCAAAAGCACAAGGCAGGTGTAGAGTTCAGCAGTTAATTTATTGGTTTCATAACAATGTGGACTTTTTCATTTTTTGTGCTTGGCTTTTTTTTTTTTCTTTCTCCCCAGGGGGAACCTGGCCTCCAGGGCTTGCCAGGACGTGTGGGTTATCCTGGCTCAGATGGGTTCCCTGGCTTGGATGGCAAACCTGGCCCATGGGGGCTACCAGGAGAGCAGGTGAGCCATGGGCAAACAGGTGCCATGGTGTGGCCAGCGGTGGGTGGGCAAGCTGCAGCCCTGAGCCTCAGGCAGGAGACAAGGGGTTCCTAAAGCTCCTGCTCTTAATATTCCCTTGTCTCCTTTAACTAAAATACTCCTCCTAAGCCTACAAACCCAGGCAGGCATAGAATCACAGGATGGATTAGGTTGGAAGGGACCTTAAAGATCATCTAGTTCCATCCTCTTGCCATGGACAGGGACACCTCCCACTAGAGCAGGTTGCTCAAAGCCCCATCCAGTCCTGGATTAGTCCCTCAAAGTTCATGTTTCCCCCTCAAAAAGGGCTATAAAACATCCCATGTGTGTGTTAAGGTGCAGCTGGGATAACCCAAGCACTGCAGATCCTGTGCTGGGCCTGAGCGTAAGGGCTGGGCTGCTCATCTGCATCTGGACCTCCTGGTTGTTTTAATGGGAAAAAATAACTGGGAGGGGGAGTAGGAAAGAAATGAGAGCATTTATGGGCACATTTAAGCTTACAAAGGTGTCACTTAATGGTGTGATGGTCCCTGCCCTTTCCAGACCCCTGGCAGCCATCCCTGGGGAATATGAGCAATGCATCTGGGCTGGGTGGTTTCTCAGGGTGGTTTTGGAGGATGGTGTTGGGGACAGAGAGGTCTGAGGCTCTTGGGAGCCCCTCGGGGTGGCCCTGAAGAGGAGGCAGCAGCTGGCAGCACAGTGGTGAAGTGCGAGTTGCAGCTGGGCATGGGTGGGAGGCACTGGGCAGCCCCTCAGTCCCGGCTCTGCCCATTCCTCTCTCTCCCCAGGGACTGCAGGGCTTCCAGGGTGACCGGGGGCTGGCTGGCGAGAAGGGAGAAGAGGTAAGGAGCCGGGTCTTGCTTGCTGTGGGCACGATTTGGTGCTAGCCCCAGTCCCAGCATGTACACTTAATGCCAAGCGCTAAGAACTTTTTGTTACTGGTTTCACTGGTACCACACCAGCAGTGCCCAGTACCTACATCCCTCCCCCAGCCTGCAGGCACACACGTGCCAGCCTGGTGTTGTGTTCATGTGGGATGCCCCGTTGCCACCCTCCTGCTGTGGGGAACCTGGCCAGTGGCAACCCTTGCCACTGTGCCAACTCAGCCTCTGGTGGCGTGAGTGCCCTGAGCCCCGAGCTGTGCCAGCCTGGGGGTGTTGGGGCTGCTAGAGCGCGTCCTGCGGTTCCTCACCAGGGGGTTGTCACACAGGATATAAAACGGCCGCGAAATAGCAAATCTTAGTGGTTTCTGTCGCTTTCTTCCCACCCAGTCCTTTTAAGCCATAATGTTTAGACCTGCCCAGGAGGTTTCGGCACTGAGCTCCTCCGGGGTCTGATCGGACTGGCATGTCTGAAACCCTATTTCTTCTTTCTGAAACATCAACTCTCTGTGGTATATCTTATTTCTTTTCTGGCCTGTACTTTGTACCCTCTTGGGTACCATCTCAGCATCAACTCAGATGGAGAATCTCTTGCCCTCTCAGTGGCTGTGGGCAGGTGAAGCTTTGCTCCACTGGCACCAGACCATCAAGCTTTTTGTTTCCTTCCCTGCTGCCAACACGTGCAGCTCAGGGCACCGTGATATCTCCCAGACACCAGTGATGGCCATGGCCCTGCCACCTGGTGCACCCCCGGGTGTAACCCCAGCTTGGGACACAGGAGGAGAATAGCCACAGCAGGGTGGCTGTCCCCTGTGCTGGGGACAAGCAGACTGGCTGTGTCTGACTTTACTTCTGGGGCTGCTTTATTTAGTGCAAGCTTGAGGGTCCTCACCCTCCCTGTGCCCCCATCGGCAGCCCTTTGGGGCACAAAAACCACCTTTTAGCTCCTGATGGTCTGGCTGGGGTTCTAGTGTCCTTGTTGTTCCCATTTCAGGGTTTCTTGGGTGACCCTGGACCGGTTGGGGAGAAAGGAGAGAAGGGAGCGAAGGTGAGGGTGTCTGTCCTTGTTCTTCACAGCCCAGCCTGGGTCCAGCAGGAGGTTAATCCCTCCCTGCCGTGGCCCCCCTGGCCCCAGGTCACCCTCTCCTCCATCACTCAGGCTCCTCTTGGCTTTTCCAGGGGGTGAAGGGAGAAAATGGCCTGCCAGGTCCTGCTGGGCTTCACGTGAGTTACCAGGGAAGCCCGGGATGTCTTGTGATGGCTCCTTCCCTCCATCCCCTTTCCTGGGCTGACCCCTTTGCTTGTCTGTGATGGCCCCAGCTCCATCCCTGGCTTCAGTCTGCATTCTCCTGGCTTTGGACAAAGCTCTCAAGTGTCTCTGTGTTCTCCCTGACCCTCCTGCAAGGGATGGGCACCTTGCTGATGCCCTGCTCCTGGCTTCTCTCCCAGGGGATGGCAGGTCTGAAGGGTGCGACGGGCTTCCAGGGCCCCGTGGGGCCAGAGGTGAGTGGTTTTGCTTTCTCTGTGTCACCAGCCCTGCTCAAGGAGGTTCCTTCCCCTTCTGCTGCTGCTTCCCACCAGAAGAATGGGTCTGAGAAGGGAGGGCTTGGGCTTTGCAGGTCACCACCACCACTTTGTGGTTCGCTCTCACAAAATTCTTATTTAACACGCTTTTTTCCTGAAAGCTGGACCTAAACTACATCTTCGTGATCCTTTTGCGTTTTTGCATCTGTATCTTTGTCCTAGAAGTGTCTCTTATTAATGGGGAAATTGCCCTGGAGCAACCAGGAATATTATCCCTCTGCACGTGAGGGGCAAGAGCCTCCATTTGCCTTCATCTCCTGCGTGGTCGTTTGCATCCCATCTTCTGACTGGCAAGGAATAGAAATGAGCTTTTGCAAAGCACATAGTATTTCAGTTTATTTTAGGTGACCACCTTCAGCTGAGATGAATCCCAGGCTGACAGCACCTGGGTTTTTCCAGGCTGCTCTCAGCATGTTGATAGCTTAACTGCTGCCACGTCATTGGGAGACATCTCAGCCAGGGAAGGGTTTGCAGAGGGTTTGAAAGGAAAATTGAAGTGGTTTGGTGGGTGAACGAAAGCACCTTCTGGTATGAAGTGGCAGAGTTAGGAGCTGCCAGGTCACTGTTCAAAGGAACATCAAGTAGCGGATGCCTGATGGGAAGAAAAGGGGCAATGGGGGAGGTAAAGGCTGTAAANCTGGGACAGAGTCACAGAGTGGTTAGAATTGGAAAGGACCTTAAATATTAACCAGTGCCATGCCCTGCCCTGGGCAGGGACACCTCCCACCACACCAGGTTGCTCCAAGCCCCATCCAGCCTGGCCTTGAACCCCTCCAGGGATGGGGCAGCCACAGCTTCTCTGGGCAACCTGGGCCAGGGTCTCACCACCTGAAATGATGCCATGGTGCCCTGCCCAGCTTCATCCCTTGTGCTGATTTACACCTAAAAAGGATGTGTCTCCTTAAAATATAGCTTCCTGATAGTGTGTGTGTGAGAATTGCAAAAAGAAAAATGGTGTTAAAACGCATGCACACCAATCTTGCCCCCCCTCCCTGCCCTCCCTAGCACCCCTACCTTACCCTACCAGCTACCCCTTCTGCCATGGGAGATGTCTGGGGGGGTTCCATCCCATCTCCCCCTGCATGGTGCATCTTAATGTGGGGCTGAGCACCCTCCTGCGTTTCAGGGCCAGCCGGGTCAGCCAGGTTCCGTTGGATGCCAAGGTGTCAATGGCTCTCAGGTGGGTCTACTGCAGTCCCCTTCCTTTGCCATTTGACATTTTCCAGCCACTGTGCTCACCCCTTTTCTTCCCTGCTCTCTCCCCAGGGAGAAATGGGTCCTCCTGGCTTGCCCGGCCCCCGTGGCCCCAAGGTATGTCAGTACGAGCCAGCACCAAGGGATGGGCGAACCTCGTGGTGATGAGGTTTCTTAGGAGAGCTGGTGGGCGTGACAAGATGGGAGGGTGTCCCAAGGGTCACCCAGCTTGGAGAGGTCTCCTCCAGCTGGGCTGTGATCTCAACCCACCCCAAAATCTGAGATGGGGGTGAGAATCCTTTCCATACCCCTTCAGTGGTGGGGTGTCCCCTTGCCTGGGAGCTCCTCAACAGCATGATATTTCCTGGGAGAGGTTTTGCACCCCAGGCATTTCAGGATGCCTGCAGGGATTAGATTCTAACAGCAGCCCCTCATCCCCCCTTGCTTCGTAGGGACCGCAGGGCTTGCAGGGGAGACGTGGGCCCCCCGGCCCCAGGGGCACGCAGGTAAGTGGATCCTGTCACCACGTCTCTGAGGTATGGGTGTTGTCCCCCCACTCAATGTGCTGGCTGAGCAAGGAAGGAGCTGCTGGGACTTGTTTCCCATCTGCTTGACCCTGAGGGTCTTTATGGCCACCCAGGATGGATGGGTGGGTGGGAAGAGCTGTGTCCCCTGGGCAGGCTGCCAGAAGGGGGGCAAAGGAAGGGTGAGCTGACTGGGACATAGTCCCTGGGGGAATGGGCTTCTGGGGAGCTGGGCAGGGTTCCTATGGGCTGGGGTCTCATCCTCAGAGCAGGACAGTGCTCTTCTCCCAAACCTACCACTGCCTTTGCTTTTCCCCAGGGTCCAGCTGGGATGGAAGGATCTGCTGGTCCCAAAGGAGACACTGTAAGAACCTCTTGCTGGCTGGCTTTGACCTTGATCATAGAATCATAGAATGGTTTGGGCTGGAAGAGACCTCAAAGCCCATCCAATCCCTCCCCCTGCCCTGGGCAGGGACATTTCCCACCAGACCAGTTTGCTCCAAGCCCCATCCAGCCTGGCCTTGAACCCCTCCAGGGATGGGGCAGCCACAGCTTCTCTGGGCAACCTGGGCCAGGGTCTCAGCATCCTCACAGCAAAGAAGTTCTTCCTCAGATTTCAGATCAATCTCCTCTCTTTCCGTTTAAAACCCTTCTCCCTCATCCAATTGCTGATGGGTAGCCCAGGCTTGAGGGCTTCCTCTGGAGGGATGGGTGGTGTGACATGTCCCTGTCCCTTCTTTCAGTGGGGAAAGGGGGACAACACATGCAGCTGACCTCACGGCAGAAACCTGGAGGTCCCTGGCAGCCCCAGGGAGGGGACATGGTGGAACCGGGCACGCTCTGCCTGGTGTGGCACAGGCTCATCCTATGCTCCTCTTGCAGGGTGCAGATGGTGTTTCTGGGCTGAGGGGACAGCTGGGACAGGAGGGCCCTGGGGTAAGTCCACGGGAACAGGCGGCTGGGCGAGGAATGTCCTTGTTCTTTCCCCTGGCAGCACTCAAAGCATCACAGAGAAATGCTTTATTCCCCTCTGCCACCCTCAGAGCCCCCCAAAATGTTTGTGACCTAAGGGCTGGTGGGCATGATGGCCACGTCCCTATGGCCATGCTCATCTCCAAACTCCAAAGCTCCCCTGACTCTGCTGCTTCCAGGGACCCTTGATTTTTTATTATTTATTATTTATTATTTATTATATA
>VZRU01006719.1:51794-65522 GCA_013398155.1 Pedionomus torquatus | reverse complement strand
AGGGGTGTCCCTGCACGGGGGGGGGGAGGGGGGGTTTGGTCCTGTGTGCATGAGCTGGCAGAGTGGGACAGGGAGACTTCACTCTGCCTCCCCATCTTCATCGTCACCTGCCTTGTCTTGCAGGGTTCCCCAGGGACCATGGGCAACCCAGGCAGGAGGGGGCCACCGGTGAGTAGAGCTGCATTTCTGTCCTTCCTCCCCTCTGCTGAGCTCTCGCCCCTTGAGGTTGTGCCTCAAAAGCAGATCCATGGGATGGGCCACGGGTGGTTGAATGGCCCTGATGGAGTGAGACCAGCTGGAGGGTGCTCCTCTGGGTGCAGCTGCAGGCAGAGACCTTCTCAGCATCACACTGAAGGGAATAAGAGAAATGGAAAGGGGCAGCACATTTAAAAAATGGCAGTTGCAGGATGATTTCTCATCCCCTGGTCCAAAATAGACCCATCAGCAAGACCTGGACTGCTGACAAGTTTTTTCCCTTCTGCCAGATTTCTAACATGGGTTTATCTTTGCTCTGAAATGCAAAAGCCGGGGGGAGAAAAAGAAAAAGCTGGCACTTTCCTCAAAAAAAACCAAACCCAAACGATGAAAAATGTTCAGCTCTGGGTCAAAGAGAAGCACCTCTGAATTTGCTGCTACCTGCCTAGATGTGTGGGTGTTGGGTGCGTGTACACACACAGCTTCAGCAAAGAGAACCAAAGAGCTGGTTTGAAGTGGGAAGCACCAGCAGAGGCTGAGCCATTCGCCTGCACCTGGACCCAGGGGCTGGGCACTGTTTTGGGTTGGTCTGAAACCGGGTACCATCAGGGGAGGGGTGCCTGTCCATCCCTCCTGCTTCAGCCATCCCTCCATCTCTCATCTTCTGCCCTTCCCTCCAGGGTTTTGCTGGCTTCCAGGGGGGCCGCGGGCACACAGGACCTCCTGGATCAATAGTAAGGGGAAAAAAACAACCCTTCCTTCTGCATGAACTCTGCATTTTCTTAGTCAGCTGAGTAGTGTGGGTGGGAACTCAACAAGGTGACCAGCAAGGGCTGGTGCCACTGGTGGAGGGTCCTGAAGCTTTTCTTGCTAAAAGATGTAAAAGAAAAGCCTGAAGGGCAGAAAGAGCTGGGGCTAGGGAAGAACAAAATAATTTCTCCAGGGAATCAGCCTGCCTGAGGATTTTGCAGCTTCCCTGAAGTAGGTGGGGTCTCTGTGGGGGACTGTAGCCCGTGGAAACCCTTTCCACCTGAGTAGCAGTGTGGTCTTTGGGAGGGGATCTCAGGCAGGAATGGGTGGTACAGGCTCAGGGAAGACAGTCCCATGTCTTAGCTCGCTGGAATAGAGACCCTGGAGAAACTCCTGCCACTGAAACAGTGACTGTCCCAGGAGGGAGTGTTGTCACCCTCCCCAGTGACAAAGCTACTGAAGAGCCAGCCATGGGGCACTGGTGTGCAGGAGCCACCAGGATGGCCCACAGTGGCAGAATTTGTCCACAACAAATTTGGACAGATAACAGTTGTCCCTGAGCACAGAGGCAGCAGTGATGGCTCGGTGGGGCTTCTCTCATCACAGCATTTTGACTGTCACCACCTCCCTATTTCCAAAGGGATCTCTGGGAAAACCTGGACCTGATGGAGACCCAGGTTCCCCAGGCCCAAAGGTGAGAGCTGGGGCTTTGAGTGGGACCATGAGAAGGCTGGCGGGGCCAGTTGGAGCTGTGATGGTGGTGAACAGCCCTGAGAGGCTCTTGGCTGCCATGGGGAGAGCTGGGGGGGACCCTTTGGGTTCAGACATGGACATCAGGGATGGGAAGGTGCTGCTCGCATCCTGGGAGCAGAGGTTTGTTAATACCCTTGTCTCATCTGGCAGGGGCTGCCTGGGAAGCCCGGCTCTGAGGGGCCACAAGGACCTGTTGGCACCTATGTAAGTGACAGACCTGCCCAGGGAGGGGGCTCAGTGCTGCCTGTGGGCAGTGGCCAGGCTGGGGGGAGGCTCGTTGGAGCAGCCCTACCTTCAGCCAGGGACTCACCGTCCTGCCAGGGCTCCTGTGGTGCCCAGGCTCCTGGCGTTCCCCAGAGCTGAGCCTCAGCAGCCACCTTTTCCCAAATCCCCAGAGATGCCAGGTGGCCCTGGTTGCCTCCTAATGCCATGCTCTTCCTAGGGCTACCCAGGACCTGCTGGTGACCGCGGGAGGCCAGGGCACAGGGGAGAGAAGGTAGGGCTGGGAAACGCAGCACTGGGGTGGGAGCCCAGGCTTCAGAAACATTTTTGGGTTGGGCTGTTGATTCCAATGGATGGGTTTGGGTGGTGATGGTCATCAGCCATACCATGGAGGTTGCAAGGGCAGCAGGAGGAGGATGGCTGGAGCTGGGTCCCATGCTGGGTGAACCAGCATCATAAGATGCCAGGCTCCTGAGTTTATTTTTTTTCTTAAGAGGCTACAGCTTTAAAATATATGGGAGAAAGGAATTTTTTTTTTTCCTTGCCTCTCAACAGGGAGAAATGGGAGCCCAAGGCCCACCGGGATTTCCAGGAAAAGCTGGTCCCAAGGTGAGTGCTGTTTGCTGCTGCCCTGAACCCCCCAAAGAAGTACCCCCTGTTTTTGATTAGGCTGGGCATGGGAAAATGGGAAACCTTTGCATGCAGGTGGCATGAAGGATCCAAACTGGGGAGAGGGGAGCAGTGAGGGTTACAGTGTGGGGCTGTGATGGCTCTTTCCTTCCCCAGGCCCTACCAGGTCCCCCTGGTCCACGAGGTGCTCCCGGCTCCCAGGTAGGACTCTCCATGCTCCCCAGAAGCCTGGCTCTCCATTCTCTCTGCTGCTGTCCCCTATGGATATATAATACACTGCAATGTATACCCTGTGCTACCTATAGTGTTAGCAGCGTGAGCCCAGACCCCTGGTCCCACTTGTTGCTGACTGGGCTTTGTCCTGATGCTGCACGGACACCGTCGTGGTGTCCCAGGCACACAGGGATTGTCCAAGCAAAGTGCCACCCTCTCGGGTTCCCCTGCACCTCCTGGCAGTGGCTGTGCTGCTGAGCATCCTTCTTGTTTCAGGGCAGAACAGGAGACCCAGGTCCTCGAGGGCTTCCAGGGCTGCCTGTAAGTGGGAGAGCTGTAGCTGGCAGAGATGCTTTGTGAGCTGAAGCTGGGTGATGCCCCAGGGGATGAAACACAGGTGCCCACACTGGAGGCAGCTTTATCCCTGGGCCGGTTGTGGGGCAGAGAATGACCCAAGCCCTGCATGGGTAGCTGGGTGGTGACAAGTCGGTTATGGGGATGATAGTGGCCTCCTGCATCAGCAGTGATGAGGCACTGGTCCCCACCAGGTGCAGGTGGCACCTTGAAGACCCCATGGTGGCCCAACTGCTTCAGGAACAGGGCTCCTGCTGAAGTTCTTCTCCCTGGAGCTGCACCCCACACTGCATTTTGGGTGGCTAAGGGGTTTTTTGGTCTTGCAGGGTGTTCCTGGCCCACGGGGGCTAGATGGCGCCCCTGGAAAGCCTGGCTCGGCAGGAGAAATGGGGGCTCCCGGAGCAGCTGGTGCTGCTGGCCCACCTGGGTACCCGGTGAGTGCAGATACATGGTTCCTTCAATCAACGTCCATCGCAATCTCCTGACTCAGCTGGTAGGACAAGGAGCAGGATTTTGCTGGTGCAATCTCTTTTAGGGAGGTCCCCAAAGCACCTGCAGGAAGGGAAGCAAAAGGGAAGGTGATGTGAGGGGCTTGAGAAGCTGAGTGTGGGTTCTCTGCCCTTGGGTATGGGGTGTGCTGGGACATTCCAGACCCAGGTCGGAAGCTTGCAAAGACATCCTGAGATAGTGCAAAATCTTGCTGCTGACATGGACTGTTTGTTTTCAGGGTCGAGAAGGTCCAAATGGACCTGAAGGGCCTTTGGGGATGAGAGGAGAGAAGGTAAGGGCAGAGAAGGTGAGTCTTGAACTCCCCAGGCAAGCAGAGCCTTGGGCTCACTCTGCTTGCCCAAAGGGGTGTTTTTTCTCCCCTGGGCAGTAGGTGCAAGCTCTCCTCCCAGTTTGACCACTGGTTTTGCCCAGTGGGATGGGGATTTATGTCTGGTGTGAGGTGGGAGCAGAGCCTTGCAAGCCTGGCAGTTGGGTGTGTGGGGGACCACCATGGCTGTCTGTCCTAATGTCCAGGTGTCCTCTGACAGGGCGATGTGGGAGACCCCGGGGAAGCCGGTGTCAGCGGGCTGGATGGCCAGCAGGTACGTCACCTGGGACACCCTGTCCTTCCCTCAGTGGGGACTGCTCCAGCCTGCCCCTCCCAGGGATGGGAGAGAAAGGGAGGAGGTTGCTGGTCCTCCACTAAACCAGGAATTAGAGCTGTGTCTGTGTTGACCAAGCCAAAGGCTCTGGGTGATGCAGGGTGAACAAGATGTTCTAGGGCTGGGCTGTGTGTCTTCTCCACAGGGACCCCCGGGACCACTGGGAGCAGAGGGTCAGCTGGGCCCCAAAGGCGAGCAGGTTGGTTCCTGTTGGGTGCTGGGGGTGATATTGCTTGCCAAACTGGGTTTACCCAGTTTTGCACCTAAATCCACGTGAGGGCTTTTTGAAATTTTGAAATCCACCCCCAGCATGCTCATAGCTGGGGCTTCATGTTGCTGANGGGGGGGTGTGGTGTCCAGGTCCTCTCTAACCTTGAGTAACCTGGTAGAAGGAGAACAGAGGCTGCTGTATGATGAGAGATGATGGAGAGTCAGGATCAGCTGGAAAACTCAGCCAAGAATAATCTTGGTCGTCTTTGTTCTGTCCAGGGAGAGGCAGGAACCTGTGGAGCTCCAGGTGTCAGAGGGGACCCTGGGGAGCCTGGAGACATTGGGCCAGAGGGGCCACCAGGGAGGCCTGGGGAGCAAGGAAAGGAGGTAGGTGCGCTGGCTGCCACCTCGGTGGTCACAGCTGGCATCATCTGCCAAGGGATGGGGATGGCAAAGGTCTGCCACCTTGTGCGCTGTCTCAGGACAACTGTCCATGCTGTGGCTTTGCCACAGACAGGCTGAAGTGCCCCCATGGAAGGAGGGACAGGATGCTCTGCTCTGGGGGTCCCCTTGCTGGACGAGGTGCTGCACTCAACATTTTGTCTTTGCTGGCTTTTGGGCCAGTGTGGGTGACAGCTGGGGGTGACCTCCTGGTGCAGGCAAAGCTGAGGGGTCACCTCTTGTCCCAAAATTCCAGCCACAGGAGGGTGGAGAAGCCCATGGAAGTCAGAGCTTGGGTTTTAACCCACCCTGGGAGGAGTCTGGGGTGCAGCTGCTCCTTCTGATGCCAAGTATTTCTCTCCGTACAGGGTGACACCGGTGATGCTGGAGACCCAGGTGAGCCAGGACCCCGGGGACAGAAGGTGAGGAGTGTCTCTAACTCTGTCCCTCCTTGCAGCATCTTGGGGACACACGTAGTCTGCTCAGCCTCTTCTTTTCCATTTGCTGTGGTGGAGGTAGAAGCAGGATGGGAATGTCCCCATGGCTGAGGACCACTGGAGATGCAGGGCTCAGACCTGGCATCAGCACCTCTCCTGAGCACCCTAGGGTGAAGTCCTGTCAGTGGCACCCAGCAAGAGAGTGAAGGATGTTGTCTCCATGCAGAAGCTCATTTAATTGCTATTCCTTTTTTCTTCTTTGTGGTGACAGCTCTGTGTCTATCCCTGGGCAGGGTGATGCTGGCCCCAGGGGCCTTCCTGGAATGCCGGGCCCGGGAGCTGCTACAGGGGAAATTGGAGAAAAAGGCCATAAAGGAGAGAAGGGGCAAGAAGGTTTGCTGGCAAGTAGAGAGGGGCTGCCTCAGCCCACTGGGCTCCCAGTGTTGGGTGCTGGGAGCAGAGGAGGGGGGGCTCCATGAGCAGAAAACACAAGGAATTGGGAAATCATAATAAGGAAGGTTTATGTCCCATGAGTCCAAAATCGGATCTTGTTGGCACAAAAGGACAGTTTGGACTTGCCAGATTAATGCTGCCTCCAGGCATGCTTCAGCCTCCTGCCCTCTGGCCAGGCTGGGACCCTGCTGAGCATCTCTCCCTCTATGTCCCAGGGCCAGGTTGGTGTCACTGGAGCTGCGGGACCTGCTGGAGCCAGAGGATGGTTTGTAAGTCAGCTTGTGTCCTTCCTCCCGTTTTGGCTGATCACAGACCTAGTCGGGGGGGATGTGGCTGTGACTGACATTACTGAGCAGGGTTGAATCAATGGGGCTCCTCTTCTTGTGCCTTAAACAGGGTGGGACGGGTCTCCGAGGTCCTCCTGGGTTTGATGGTCCTGAGGGAGTGAAGGTATGGCAGGCTGATGGCTCTAACCCTTCATCTCTTGGTGAAATGCACTTTTCTGGTCTTTTTCCAAGCTCTGCTTTCTCTCTCTGGCTGATGAGGGACATGGTGGGGCTGGCTGGGAGGAGGAGCTGGGTCAGACCTAGGCAGGTTGGTCACTTGGGGGACCTGCCATGGGACAATCCTTGCCTTGTTGTCCAGGGATAGAGCCGTTTCCCCTTCTTCCTCAGGGAGATCCAGGACCACGAGGCATGGATGGACCTACTGGTGCTGCAGGATTAGAGGTAATGATGCCTGGCATCTTGTAGAGCCAGGAGCTGCCAAAGACTTCCCCACGGTTCCCGGTATAAACCAAAGTCCAAAGGACTCATTGCCCCTTAGCTGCCCGGGTCAGGGGGCTCAGGAATGAGGGGAGGGGTTTTTAATGTCTCACATCTTGGCACTAAGTCCCAAGAAGGAATTATGTGTCCCCACCCCAAAAATCAGACCATTTCAGCTTGGTACCCAGGGATGCTTTGTGGAAGACCCATTCCTGCTATCACATCGTGTTCACTCCCACCACCCATTTGGGTGCTGCCTGGGCACGTGCCTTGGGTCTGCAGAGGGTCTGAGGATGAAGCACATGGTGGTGATGGGCTTATTCTAAATCCCCATCATCACCACAGGGACTTGCTGGAGAGGATGGACTCAAGGGAGATGGTGGCAAGCCGGGTCCAGTGGTAAGTACCAACCCTACCCCTGAAAAATGTGCCTGGGAAAGAGGTTTGGTGGCATCTTATGATGCAGAAGCAGAGCTTGGGGCTGTGTGTCACTCAAGGGGGTGGCCACAAAGCGAACTCTGCCAGCCAGAGTACCAAGTCATGTCTCATGGGTCCTGCCCTGCAATAGCTTTGGAACTGAGTCATCATTTCCCTGCTTTCCCTAGAGCCAAAGCTTCATAAAGGCATTTTAATATAGCTATTAAAACCATATAGAAGTGCCACGGCCATTGTGCAATTAGGGCTTGGCTGCCAGAATCTGCCTGAGGAAGGTCCAGGGCATTTGGCTTCCCCCGTTCTGCTTTCACAGGTCAAATCCATGGGTGACCCTAAGGTCAGAGGGCTCAGGAGCCACCCTGTGCTCAGGAGCCCTTGCACTGCCCTGAGGTGCTTTTGATGGTCGTGGCCCTGACGTGCTCAGAGCCACAGAGATGCATTGTTGGTGCCCTGCACTCACCTGCAGGAGAAATCCCATTTGCATCCCAGTGTTCCCATGTTGCAGAGTCGCTCTGCCCAGGCAAGACATGCCCAAACTGGGGCCATTACTTTTCCTGGGAGAAGTCCTGATGTGGAATAAACTGTGGGTGTAGTTGAAGCCCCTCAAGGGGTGGCTGCTCGGACCCTGTTCCAGGTGCTGTTGGGTTGGGATGTAACCGATGTCCCCCGGCTGTGTCCACTGCAGGGTGCAGTGGGTGCCCGGGGACCAGCGGGCACCCCTGGGCTCCGAGGTTTCACTGGGCATGAAGGAACCAAAGGAGTCGCAGGCACCAAGGGAGAGCTGGGCCAGCAGGTAACTCCTCTCTGTGCCACAGGGACAGGCAGGGGACATTCCCACAGGGTGGCTCTTCCCAGCACAGCTCCAGCACTGGTGGGGGGGCCAGCCCAGTCCGGACCCTGGGCCTTCATGCTGGCCCTCCTGCCTTCCCCCAAATACCCCGGAGCTGATGCTCTGGCCTCGTGTTTTGTCCTCACGTGAACTCAGGGTCTTCTGGGGCCACCAGGTGAAGCTGGACCCACGGGACCAAGTGGCACCCAGGTGAGTGGGTTCCTCTGCTGCCCCGCTTCTCCAGCTTTTCTCCCATCCCACATCTGTGCCACTCCAACAGCCTGCCTGGGATTTGGGTGAATAACCCTGGAGCTTATTACTGTTTTGACTTGGGTTGATTTTTCTTCTCCTTCCTAGGGCCTGGCAGGTGCAAAAGGGGAGATGGGCAAGCCAGGAAAACTGGGGCAAATGGTGAGGAGCAAGATGGAGGGTTCTCCCTGGCACAGGTAGTGGAATGCTGGGGTCTCCCAGCTGTAGCATCTCCTGTTCCCACTGAAACACCCAAACCTGCATCAGAGCAGGCAAAAATTACAAATGGGGATGTCAGTTTAGAGCATCCTCCTCTGCACGCCCTGGGGAGGGAGGCTGGGAGGGGACATCCCTGGCGCAGCACCTTTTACGGAGGGGGTTTCCTTCTCCTTGGGGATTTTAGGGGTCTCCAGGACAAGCTGGTCCTAGAGGACGGAAAGGTCGCAAAGGAGAAAAGGTACCTCCAAAATCCTCTTCCGCGGATGGCACCCAATGGAGACCAGCCACAGGGTGGCCAAGCCTGTGCTGCTCAACCCCATTGTGGTCTGTGGAGAGAAACCAGGGGGAACTGCTTTGGGAGGGCAATCTGTCCCCATTGTAAAGGCAACCACGATGCCCTTGGGTGCCCTTGGGCTGCCTTGGTTGGTTTTTGGGTTAAGAGGCTGGCAGGTCTTGCCAGCTCGGCCCCCTCCCCAGCCCCTCAGGGCTGCCTCCACCCTGGCTCAGATGCCCTTGGAGGGGGACAGGGGACATCCACTTCATCGTCCCGCTCTTGTCATAGCATTGGTGTCCATCTCCAAGATCACACAGCGCCTGGTGTGAACGCTGTCCCCATCTCCATGCAGGCAGCATCCCTTTTTCCCCAGTTCTGGGGATGTGGCCAGGCTGCTGGTGACCCACATCTCCCATCTCTTCTTCCCCCAGGGCAATGTGGGGCACAAAGGGGAAGAAGGGACCCCTGGAGAAACTGGCAGACGGGTAAATGGTACCGCTGTCCCCTTGGAGGGGGGTGGGAGGCACGGGGCTGATTCTTGGAGCCTACTGTGCTGGGTTGGGTGACACGGGACTAATTTATCTTCTCATGCTGGGGAAGAATGCACTTTTAGGAGACTAGTGTCCAAATTAATGAAAATATTTACTTTACAGCCAGCTCTGGGATGTGGGATTCAAGGTCTCAGTGTTTTTGAGTTCACCAGGTGCAGGGGTGAGGAGAAGCAAGGCCCAGGCAGTTGACCCGAGCTGCCAACAGGGCTATTTCATACCATGAACATCACATTCAATATAAATTAGAAAGTTTGCAGAGGAGCTTCTCTGTCCCTTGAGGGCATTGGTCCAGAGAACTCCTTGCCCCGGTGCCGGAGCCCTGAGCCCTTCCCTTCCTCCCGAAGCCATAGCTCTCATAGATTTACTGGTTCTTTGCTACTATTGTTAATTATTTAGGCTTATTGTATCTCCTTGCTTTCCCCAATTCCCCTTTCTGGGTGGGGAGGGGGTCACGGGGTGAGAGAATAATTGTGTAACTGGCAATAAATTGTCGTGGGTCTTCTTAAACCATAGCACCCACAGAGGATCTTGCAGAGGAGCCATGGTTTGCTGGGGGCTTAGCATCTCTGGGGAGGGAGGCAGCAGGGGGGATGTGGGGCTTAGTGCCTTTAACAGACTGGAATTACTCATGAGTCTTTAATCTGTTGTTCTCAGGGCAAGCGAGGCAAGGCGGGACACCGGCCACCAAGAGGTCCCCGGGGACCCAAGGTACGTTGGCTTTGACCCACCGGGGCAAGGGCTGCTTTGGCACCCTCTGGGGTTCTCCCGAGCATGGGGAGGGGGCTGCTCCCACCTGCCCTGCCTTAGAAAATGATGGGGCAATATAAGGATGTCATATGGCTGGAGAGCTCTGTGTCCCTGGTCCCTTCCAGCCCAAGGTGGGAGGAGGATCTCCCACACCCTCAGCCCCTGGGAGTTGCCCTCCCAGGAGGAGGCACCCATATCCCTCCTGCCTTGCTCTTGGGTCCCACCGCCATGCCCGTCAGCCAGGGGGTCTTGCTTTTGCATTTCAGGGCTACCCAGGTGACGAGGGGCTGGAAGGACCCCAGGGCCCCCAGGGACCCTACGTGAGTATTAGCCTACAAGCTTTTGGGGTGCCAGTGGCTCCTTGATTGGTACCATGGTGCAACCCAGCTCTGAGGGCAACAGGAGCAGAGAAATATTACAATTAAAATAATCATAAATGACTGAAATTCCTAGGTGTTTCACCCATCCATCGTTTGCCCATCTCATCGTGCTTTCTCCTCCCAAATTTCTCCTCCCACCACACCAGGTTGCTCCAAGCCCCCTCCAACCTGGCCTTGAAACCCTCCAGGGATGGGGCAGCCACAGCTTCTCTGGGTGACCTGGGCCAGGGTCTCACCACCCTCACAGCAAAGAATTTTTTCCTAATAACTCATCAAAATCTCCCCTAATCTTCAATATGTTTTTTCTAGAGGGCAAAAACTCCTTTTCCAGGCCTGGTGGTGCCTGGAGCACTCTTAGAGGACTGTGCCCACAACCCATTGAGCTGCCGCAGCTGGAGACACTGGCTGCACTGCAGCTGCCAGCGTTGGCCAAAAAACCTACTCAAATACATTTTTTTTTTTAACAACCAGAGATGTTTTTCTCTATTTAAAAGCCCCAACCTTAGAAACATCACAAAAGAAAAGCTGGGGTGTTCTGCAACCAGCCAAGGGACCTGAAGCGCATTTTTAATGTTTTTGCTGAGGGATCTTTCCGAAAGCAAAAAATCAAAGATTTGATGAGAAGTAACTCAAAATTTCTAAAACTGCCTGAAATTCTCAGAATCCTGGCAGCAGCCTCAGTTGAAGTGAGATCCCTCTGTGCCAGGGAACCGACGGGAGCAGCTCAGCCTCAGGGTGATGTGACGCTGTGCTGTTTCTCTCTCAGGGCATCCCAGGGCTGAAGGGCATGAAAGGAGACCCTGGACCCAAAGGACACAAGGTAGGTGATGTGCACCAACCACTTCAGCCCTGGGCGCAGCGAGGACTCCAGGCACAGCCTAACATTGAATTTGCTGGATGCCATCACTTACTCCCTTCCTCTTGAACCCTGATTGCTGCAGCATCCTCCATGGGGGGTTGACCACCACGTCCTCAGGTGCTGGGAGATGGGACATGTAGCTTTTCTCCAAAACCAAGTCCTTTTCCAGCCTTTCCATCCTCCTGGAACTGCGAGCAGTAGCGTGAACATTCTTTTAATCCCCTGTTCTCGGCGTCGATGCTGACACAGCACAGGCACGGAGCTCCTCGGTGCTGATGTGCTGATGGATCCAACCTTGGCCCGAGAAGCCAAGCCCATCCTCACGCTCCCAGCTGTCAGCCGCAAGGCTGTAAATAAGAGTGACAAGCAGTCCCCGGCGGTGGGTGATTGCTCGCAGCCTTCAGGAAAATGAAACCCCAGTAGTAAATAAAGCTTTAAATTTATTGTGAGCTAAATGAGCAATGGCAGAAGTTAAAGTCCAGGGTGTTCTGCGAGGCCAGAGCCTGGGAGGGTAGGCAAGAGGGGGGGGCTGTGGGAGAAGCTGCTCTGCCGGGATTTCTCCGCCTGCTCCACCAGACTTCAGCCCACAAGAAATTGTCTTTATTTTCTCAAAGTGTTTCCTGGGAATTTCCGAGGGTTTTTTTTAAACTTTCAGTTTTGCTTTTGCTGCTCGGCAGAGGCGGCAGACACTCCATCACACCTCCTCCTCCCTCAGCAATAAGGGTTCAGTTAATTCTACCAGAGCAAAAGGATGGGTTGGGTTTGGGTGGTGGTTGTTGGGATTTTTTTTTTTTTTCAGGAACTTTACACCCAGCTGTAACTGGGAATTTCTCTTTTCCGGCTGCTTGCTGGAGTCCAGGAGATATTTGGCCTGGGGAAACCACCCCAGATAGGTATCTCCTGCCAGGGTCAGGCAGCAAGGAAAACCTCTGTTGCCTACCTGATGGGGTAACTAGAGGAGGGCTCCCGATGCCCAGCCTTGGGGACAGAGCCCCCTGCCCGTGTAGGTGTCCTGGGGGAGGTTCTACCCTCTTCTTTGCCACCAAAGCTCTCCCTGACTCTTTCCTAGGGCGAGAAGGGCAGCATGGGTGACCTGGGCCAGCAAGGGGATGATGGCTTCAAGGTGTGTGAAGGGTTTTGATCTCTTCCTCCCTCCTCTTGGTCCCTTGTCACTCTGTGTGACACCCTGACTGATCTCCTAGGGCAAGCCAGGACCCCACGGCATCCCTGGGAGGCCAGGACCCAAGGGACAACAGGTAAGGGCAAGGTGGAGGGGGGACGGGAAGAACTGAGATGTGTATTTGGGGTGAATTCCTCATTTTTCTGTGCAAAGTCCACCTGAGGAAGGAGCTGGGTTATAGAAGGACATAGGGCTGAGGGATGGCCCATGTAGTGCCCTGACCTCTTCTGGTGTCTTTGCAGGGTGATGCTGGCCCCCCTGGCCCACAGGGACACCCTGGCATCCCTGGGACACCGGTGAGTCCTTTGCCCTCTTGGCAGGTTTGGGGTTCTCTCTTGGTCCCACAGGGGTTATGCTGGGATGGGGCTTGATCTCACCTGCCTCCCTCTGAGCTGGACCTTGTCCTTCTCTTCCAGGGCTTGTCTGGACCCAAAGTAAGCAGTGGGGAGGTCAGGGAGCCAGGCCCAGCCCTGCCGTGGGGCATGTGCCCTCCTCCTCTCTCCCCGAGGTGCAGGGTCACCCCATGGGGCACCCTATGGTGCCACTTGGCACAGCAGCATCTCATCACCTTGATTTTCTTCCCTCCTCCTCCTCCTTTGGCAGGGGCTGAAAGGCTTCCCAGGGCTGCCAGGACCCAGGGGCACACCAGGACTGCCAGTAAGCGGGGCCACTAATGTCCTTCGTGTCAAAATTTGGGTTCCATGCTCCCCCCAAATCTGGCAGCGAGGTCCCACCATGCCACGCCATGGGGACAGCTGGCTGCTGGCACCATTGGAGGGGATGCAGTTGTGGTGGTGGGGGGGGGTGGTCTTGCAGGCAGCAGCCAGCATCACCAGCATTGTCATTGTCACCCAGGGTCTCGCCGGCCCCCCTGGTCCCCGTGGACCCGCGCTGATGCTGTCCCGAGAGGAGCTGCGGGTGAGTGCACTGGCGACACGATGCTTCATGGGGGTGAGGGCTTTCCCATCCCCCTTTCTGTGGGTGCCACCCTGGAGGGAAGGGCTGACAGTGATGCTATCTGATGTCCTGCTGCTCCTGAGGTCCCCTGTGCACAAAGTCCTCGCAAAAAGAGCAAGCAGATATGGTTAATCTCTCTCCCACCACACTTGTCCTTGTCCCCTGCATGTCCCATCCCCTCTCTGAGCACCATGGCCAAAATAAAAGGCGGGGGGGCTAGTATCAGCTTGGTTGTATCCCCTCCCCCCTTATTATTTTACCTTTTAGCATTTAATTTATCCCTCCAACCACCTGAATTACACCGCGGTCTGGGCTCTCCTGGATGCCCTGAGCCAGGAGCTGCAAGCCCTCGTCCAGCATCCCAATGGCACCAAAACCAACCCGGCGGCCACCTGCAAGGAGCTGCTGCTGGCTCACCCCAGCTTGCCTGATGGTACTGAGATGCTCTTGGGGTCCCCCCATGTTGGACCCGCGG
>VZRU01006718.1:58935-177267 GCA_013398155.1 Pedionomus torquatus | reverse complement strand
AAAAAGAAAAAGAAAAAGAAAAAAGAAAGAAGGAGTGTGGGTAAAGAGTAGTGCAAAGGAAAGGGAGAAACAGGGACCATAAAACCCTACGGTATAGCCCTTGCCAGAAACCACCTCCCACCTGTAGTGCTAAAGATCCAAGCAGCTCCTCAATTTAACCAACAACTGTTTATTATGAAGATAGTGAGCAAAGGAGAAATATGACCTCATGGATAACCACTGCATTTAATTTCTGGAAAGCAGTTATTTATTTATTTAAACCATGAAATATTGATGAGGCCAGAATATATAATTTCAAATCCTTCAGTGCTTGCTTGCCCTCTCCTTTGTTAAATGGATAGTTAAATTCAAAACTACTGTCAGGAGGGAAACTGAACTGATATAACTTTAAAATAGGAATGTTTTCCAGAAATATAGGAGAAAAATTCTGGTTTTAGCAGATTCAGCTCACTTGCACTGCTTTGCAACTGTTCCCACATGAAACAAATGAAAAGCATTTACTCGGTTTCAGTTTAAGCAATCTTATGGGGAACAACTGCCAATTTCCTTTACCTTAATGCTAGGCTCTTTTAAATTCAATTTCTTGACACTGTTATGTGTCTTACACTCTTTTTGTCCAAGGCCTTTATTAGAGTTACTAAGGATTATGACCCATGCAAGAGTGTCCATCTGTCCTCAATGTCAGAATTCTCCCTTATTTCCAATCAAAATCCTAAAAATGTTTATCTGGGTACGTATCAGAAGATCTTGCTGTAAAGAAATGAAAGCTGACAAACTACTGTTTATTACCTTTATTTGGCAGTTCATCTACTTGTGCCTACGTTGTTTTCAATTGAAAGAGAATGACAACAGTGACAACTGACAGTGTATGTTTTCTGCAGATACAATTCTGCTTTCTGAAATAGAAGACTTGAATGGTTTTTTTATTCTTTATTTTTTTACATGCACTTAGATGTTCCAAACTGAGTAACACTCAAGTTTTAGGATACCATGTTGAAGCCACTACAAGACATTCCTTTGTAAAATAACCCCCTGGCCCAGATCTACCGTTTGTTGACCTGCCCATTTCCTTCTGGGGTGGCCGGCTGCATCTACAGATGTCTTTACAGTACCTTTCTGGACCAAGAGAGGCTTAGCAAGCCCAGCAACATTCAAACTAGAGCCTCAATGTTCAGGCTGTATCACTTAGATTCCATCATCATCTTTACTGCTTTTAGTGTTGGCAGCATATTTAGTACGTTTGGCTGTACAATAGATTTCTTCCCTTTAGATATCATTATATATGTACATTTTTCAGGACAGTATTTGAGAAATAAAAAGCAGCTTTGGAAAAAAAAACCCACCAAACATTTAGATCCTGTAACAAAATCCTTTAAATGAATTGAATTAAGATAATAAAACCTTGAAGAAAAAGAAAATAGAAGTCTGCAAATTACCAAATCCTATTTCCAAATGGAAGCAACACAACTGTCAAACCATCTTTCTCACATACAGGTGTCTTACCAACTCAGACACCAGCAATTTGAATTTTAAACAATTCTAAACTTCAAGGAAAAGCAAGTATTCCTTGGGAACATACCCAACCTTTTTCTGCCTGACTGAATTGGGCAATACAAGCATAGCAAAACATTCTACTCAAATTAAATAAGGTAGCTTCTTGTGTAGGAAAGAAAATCCAACACATCACAAAACAGAAGCAAATACTTTTGCTTACTGCACAGCTATAATTTAGATAGCATTAGCACATCTTAAATATGTCAGCATGTTTTTATATGGGTACTTCAGTTGTATAAGGCGGCACTACCAACAATTGATTTATATGGGCATGCACATAAGCACACCAAACTACAAATACACAGCATTCCTAAGAAAATGAAAGCAGGAGATTAAGATTCTTGGCTTTGTAAAAATGACAGATGGACATATTATCCAGGATTCTCTGTTATTACAAAGTCAAAACCATTATTAATGACAATTGGCACTCCCACACTGAGTACACCTGGACCATCCCAGCTAATTGGCACACAAACGGTAGGATCATTCACATCTGCCCATTTTTGTACTCTTGGTGCTGCCCGATACTGTGGGGCAGTGAATTGCTGAGAAAGGTCCAGCCCCCAGTAGCAGGACCAGTTCAGAAGCTCCCTGTTGTTCTCAAGCAGAACTGCTGCCCAAGAGAGCCCATGCAGACTTTTGGTAGACTTCCTGAGCACTTCTTGAAATGAACACTATATGCTACATACTCACATCAAAAGAGAGGTAAAGACTCAAAAGCAGAGATTTGTACTCAATTTTTTTATCCTGCTTCCTTATCTGCCTTAAATAGGGCTGGTAGGATAGGGTCTCCCAATGACAACAGTGTTGTCTCAGAGAAGACTCCAAAACCAGTGCCTGGAGCGTGGCTTTCGCACTGCCCGACCCAGTCTGCTCCCCCTGCCAGCTTCCTATGTACTTCTCAATTTGCAGTCCCCAAATACGCATCAAGGTCTCACCTTTTGGCTATACCAGCAGTCAACCAGTTCAAACAGTGGAGCATGAAGCAGAGCACAAGCTAAAAACAGCTGCTGGACCTGGAGCATAAGCAGACTGCTGCAGGAAACCTGTAGAACAGCCCTTTGCTGGTGGCCAGGAGGCAGCTGTGACAGCTCAGGGCAGGGGAGCAGGGCCAGGAGGTGACAAAGAGCAGCAGGGCAACACCACCACAGGGTAGGTGACAAGGCAATGACAGAAGCACTCTTGGAGGTTGGAATCCCAGTGCATCTTTATTACTGCCCTTGTTTTATAAACTGTAGGAATTACAAGTTCTAGAAGGATGTGTAGACGCATCCAAAAAACAGACCGATTCCTTATTGCCCTTTATAATTAGCAAGAAATTTCACTGTAGCCTTTCTGGACAATAGGCAGCATGCATATATACTCACAATTCATATCAAAAAAGTGTTTATGCTGTTGCGTTTATGAAATGCAGAAGTCTCAGCAAGGTCACTGTCATTTACTAAGATAGGTAGAGATGGAAAACATCTGGAAAACAATTTAGTAGAATACGGTCTCATCCCTCCCTCCCATTCCTTTGGGTAATAAAGGTCAAGTTTTACTGGAATCACTATAATTCAGTTAGTCTCTTGACACACTACTTGTGATTTAGAAAGACACTGAAATAGATAAAAAAAATAGATGTTTCATAAAACAAGATCTCCCTTATATACTAATAACAAGCAGTTCTGATTTGGGGTGATGGTGGAGGGAAGAGGAGTCTGACAGAAGTCATTTTAATAAGTCTTGATTTTCAGAAACTGCTGAGCTTTGGAAAACTGCAGTCTCTGTCACAAATGCCTAAAGGTCACGAGATGCTAAGGTACTGATCACAGTTTTGAAAACTTCTAGACACAGCCTATTTATTCCTGGGAAACAACTGATAACCATTCAAAGACTGCCCGTGTGATTTCAAAACATTTCAATTGCTTTCCACACATCTATTTATCACCAATACAGATCTATTTCTTACAAAGACCTAAGGCTACCCATATGCAATTACAATTTTAATACAACGAAAAAGCACTTGAGGGCAGGTAGTTTCATAGGATCAAGGTATCACCTTAAATTGCATATATATCTGTAGCACGATAATGGCCCAACTGAGTCTAATACTCCTTTGCTTTCTTTTAATATTATACCATGTTCAAACAAAGAACAACCAGACCTAATGGCCCATTAAATAGATAGTACTGAACAGCAATAAATTTTTTTTTCAATTCATTTAACATCCTCAGTAGAATTTAACTGGCTATGAATAAGATTATAGAACTTATTTCCATTGCAAAGGATATTTGAAACATATCACAAAGAATATGCACACTTACTTTAAAATAAAGGCAATTATTCATGTACCATATCCATTATATCAAAAAATCTTCACACTTTACAGCAGATTAAAGAGACAAATAGAGAAGAATAATTTGTAAGAAAATGATGAAAAGTTTATCTAATGTGAAGGTCTTCCCACTGTGTTTCTCACTGTGACCAACCAAGGAGTTCCTGCCCCAACCAGCTTACAAATTTGGTGTAAAATAAACCAAAAGGCACTTGAGGAAAAAAATCAGGCATACCATCCCAGCTTCTGGGATGGTAGAAAAGCTGCACATAGATGCTCTCAGTCTATCTCCTGTAAATAACTTCTCATTTACTAGACTCACTGCATTTCAGGACTTCTTGAACTTCAGTTATTTTAGAGGCTCAAAAAAGGATGACTTTTTAAAACTGTTTTTTCTTATCTGCAAATTTTTTTTACTTCTGACCAATACACATGAGTTTCTACCTTTGTTGAAAGAAAGAAGGGTGTGTTGGCAGCCACAGCAGAACGCACCAATGAAAACTCTTTCCAAATTACAGACATTTTATTTGTTTTCTCAAGGAGATCTACATTGCGAACATGAGTGGGATGGTCATGAACGGACAATTAAAAGGAAATAACCAAAAAGGCATTCTGGAGAAAACATGTATCTAAAACCAAAAAGCTCTTGCAAATGGCTACATGTACAGCTTACATTTAACAAACTGGAAAAGGGGGTAAAAACAGGTCAAAACTTGAACAAACTGACCTCTACAATCAAATATGAAACTGAATTCTAATTTTATAATTATGCTCTCATCTACCATTCCAAGAGGCCTCCTTCTTGCATGGGGTAGAGTTTCCGGTGACCCAAGAGACTCCTTCAAGCCTCACTTCTTATTTTGTTTTGGATATATGTTTCTTTTACTTGAATGAGAATTTATATCTTCCTGGAAAGATGAATGGTTGTATTTTACTAAATACTTGTCCAGAAATAGCCATCTAACCTTGCCTCTCTTTTAAGTAATGTAAAAGAAAACCACTGACAGTTATGGAGAGCAGCTAGAGTATAAAACTGTTCTATTCACATCATACACAAATGCTCAAAATTTACTACAGTGTATCCAAACCACCCCTGGAAAAACCCCAAGAAAGTACCTTTTTTTTTCCTAACACATCTACTTTTTCTTTCATAGTAATAAAGTTTAAGGGGCACTGGTCTCATCAATTTATGAAGCTAAAACTAAAATAAGACATTCTCTTTACCACACTACTTACTAAATAGTTTAAGTCCAACGTTAAGGTCATGACTGGAGTACCATACACACCTGGCACTACATTTTTCTTTTCATCCCTCCCACTCCCCTAGATAATTTAAAAATAAACCTCAGAGTCCTGTCAATTTTACACCATTTCTAGAACACACTTAGAAATTACTGTGGACATATTTCTGATGCCTCAGTCCGTTATTCACAAACCTAAACCCCATAGGCATGATTAAATTAAAGACTTCGGGATCTCATTACCATATTAAAGACTCAGTAGCTACAAATGCCGCTATGCAAAAAAGCCACACAAAGGAAAGAGTCATTTTGTATTTTTAATTAAAACCTTCAGACACAGTCTTGTGGCCACAGATACTGCCAATAGCGAGTGAGAGAGACTGTCTTCCCAATAGGGCCACACATCCTTTCTCTAAATATTTTAAAACTGGAGCCGTTCCTCAGTCCCCCTTTACTGCATCTCTGCAAACATATGATCTATGAATGCAGTCCACGCTGCAGGCAATAGTGTCAGTTCCAAATACGTCATGCTCTACTGCCTCTTGATTTTCTGTTTCAGAATCAACCCAGGGCAAGCCTCTTTTATAATAGGCCTAATTAACACCCTGTGTTCTGCTCCTTATTGATAGGAAAAAAAAAAAAAAGAGACTGCCTACAGAGCATTTCAAAATCAGATCTTTTTAAGAAAACATTAGCCTTTGGGCAAAAGTAAAACAAATGTTTTCTAAATAATGTCATGTTGTAGTAATTTAACTAGCTTGACTTTTTCTTCTCTTTTCTTTATAGGAATAACAAGCATTTTCACAGTACCACTTTGAGCATCAGAAAAACTGCCATTAGAAAAGACTAGTCCCCTTGCACAATGAAGGAGGAGAAGGGGGGGTGGGTTTAAGCCCCTTACAGATCATGAGTTACAAATCCTGTGTCAAAGCAGTAAAACAATGCAAGAAGGGTGGGTTCTCTGAATTCAGCGTGTACAATGTCAGGCTCCAAGCTGATTAATGTTATTGTTCAGATACAGCCTTAAAATTTTGCTCCCCTGATGTCAGCCCTTAACCCATTAGCAGTCAAAAAAAAATATAAAAAATTATCACATCCAATGTTAGAAAAGGTGAAGAGAAATTACAAATTACTTAATGAGACTGCATTTAGTCACTAGTACCACTTCAACAACATGTGCATTTTCCTCTTTTTCTCAAAGAGACATGCCTGAAACGGAAAAGAGATGAAAGGTGACTAGAGAACCCGAAGTACAGAATTGGCTGCTATACTACCTAAAATGAAATAAACTAAGACTTTGCAGCCTCAATGACTAATGAAGTGTATGATAAAGGGTTTTTAAAATTATGACTGGTAAAAAAGTGAGTAGAATTGGACTAAGCAATACATTCAAAGGACTAGGTGTGCCATTAGAAGAAATACTGCCACCTGTAAAACAACATATGCTATGGAACATAGCTCTGCTAAGCTTTGGAAAAGCTTAGCATTAAATGCCAGGGCAGTAAATATTGTTACATCTTCAAAAGTAATTGGGTAAATTCATGTAAGAATAGGCCATCGAGAGCTAATAAATGAGGTGACATCACCCCTGGCCATATATCAGCAATACCAGGGCAGCATCCCTACATCAGCCCCATTTCTATATTCTCCCATCTATTATTACCCACTGTTAGCGACAAAGTAATGGACAACAATCTTGGTCTGTCTTGGCTTTGCTATTCTTATAAGCATCTTCTAGGAAATGTAGAAAAAAAATAATAGCTTAGCTGCAATATAGAAGGAAAATCAGATATTTAATTACAGAAGCAAACCACCTTGCTCAAGTTAATTGGTTGGTCATCTGGAGTTAGTGTAGTAATGAGGCTCAAGGGAGATCACCACTCTTACCTATTCCTAGTTTGCTTATTTAAAAAAAAATACTTCATTTTGGTGAAGTTGAGTATGTTACAAGTAAAGTTGAACAACACTTAAAAACTTGTCACAAACGTATACATGAATCCAGATAAAACCTTTGCCAGAAAAACAGCAAGGCGTTCTTTCATCAGGCCGGCGTGTACAGTTGAGTAAACGGACACCACTTCCTTAATTTTGGAAGAACAGAAAAAAAGAAACCCAAACAATATAAAAACCATAAAAATCAAACTGAATTTTTAAAGCATAAGAGACTATTGAAATCATGCATGGTCTCCAGTTTTGGAGAGACAGTACTATTTTCATGTCACACTCTAGTCTGTGGTAATGGAATCAATCTCAATCTCAATGACAGAGATCACTCTCTGTCATTGAACAGTGCTCCAAATAATCCTGGAGGGGTGGTCAGGTAATGAAGGGATGCTTCTTGAAGGCTAACATGGGGGCCAGTGGGAAATATATCACCAAGAATGAACAACTAATGAAAACTAAAAATTCAAAATTCTATATTAATTGGTTTTGTTTGTTTGCTTGCTTGTTTGGAAAAATGGCCCAGTAGGCATTTGTGTAGAAAGTACGCAAGCAGAGTACTGCAGAGGAAGTCCCTGCTGCCATAGGATCCAACCCCACTGCAACTTTTAAGACCCTCTTTTCTGAAAGATCATTGGTTTTACCCAACAACAGCTCTTTAAAACCAATAAAATGTGAAGAAACACAGTTAAAGCTTAACCAAATCATGCTCATAGAACATCATGCTTATGGAAAACAAGTGTAAGGAAACATCAACGTAAAGCTACAGAATTGCTCTATGTTATCAAATAAATACATAAAGATGTAAAGAAATAAATGCATTGATAAAAAGATACTAAAAAAGATATGGACAAGGACATATATTAGGCATTTAGAGATCGAATGAGAATGAAGTATTTTTGCGTGGTCAGGGGATGCAAAAAACTTTATTATTAATATGGCTCTTTACTATGGCATTTAATAAGATAAAAGGACTGATAATTTCTATTTGAGATAGATGTAATGAAATAAATCTAATATTAAAGGCAACATAGAAGCGTCAGCTTAATCTTTCACTTAGCCAAGAAAACAAGAAAAATATTTTCTGTAGAGAAAAAACTACAAGATTTAAATACTCTGCAGACAAAACCTTCCTTGAAAAATTGAAAATAAAACCAGAAATAAAAATGCCTACCACTTCATGTTAAGTGTCTCAAGTGCAGGCACTCCACAGGGATGAAAAGAAAGGTATCACTGCTCTAAAAGCACGAAGCAGGATTTTTAAGGAAGTTAATCTGGCTTTCATCATCCCTGCACTGAAGGAGGGAATAGTGAGTTCACTATTTTTGGCAGAGGAGTGGGCAAGCAGCCATCTTGAAATGGTCCTCAGTTTGAGCGGTACCCCTTCCAGCCCATAAAACAGTCACCAGTATTTTAGAATAAAATGGGGATTGAAAATAAGATGGAAACCTGCCATTTCATTGCACACTCTGCAGAAATCGATGTGGAAATTCAAAATTAGGGTTGGGTTTTTTTTAAACCATTACTTCAGCAGATGGAAAAAGGCCAAGACTTGGGTCCTCTATTCTTACTGTCAGCAGAGTGTACCAACTTTGTTACTGGAATGAACAGATGTGCGGTTCCTGTGCTTTATGACAAACTTTCCATATGTGTGAACACACCTACAAGATCACCTCCTCAGGGGACAGAAAGAAGAATATTTAACAATCTCATTCTGCCTTAAATATCTGATTATTTTGATTGGTCAAGACAGCAGAGCCCCTGTGCACATGCAAAACAGAACTTTTACCAGTTTAGCATGTTTTCAAGAGAATAGTTTGTTGTTTAAACATGTAGCTCTTGGTAAGTGCAGGCTGAGGAATAAAATTCAAGCCTAATAGCTTCCTTGATTAAGTTAAGTGAAAGGTAACCCCTTGTACCCACTGCATACTGAAAGTGCCTTAGAGTACCTATAGCTATGCAGAAAATTTATCACTCAGTGTAACTGAGGACCACATGTTTGGAAAATGGGGTGATGGGGAGAATCATCCCCATGCCCCAGACTTGTGGAACAGGCGAGTTTGCACCTTCTGTGCAATCTCATGCAAGTTCCTGCATCACTTCTTAAAATGGATCATCCTCCATTATGTCAGAAGTAACAACAAAGTCAAAAGAAAAGACAACATTATTTTGCTAATGAGTAGAAGAGAATTTCACGATAGTACTGAAGAGGACAAGAGGATATAACCAACAGTAAAAAACGCTAGAGTTCATGTGTTGGAATAACCTACCATAAACTAACTCCAGACTAACTTCTTCAGCCATGGAGATCCATTTCCTCTGACTTGTACTCAATACTATAACTACCCTCAGAGTTCAGGAAAAGAAAGGAAACACTATAAATGGAAAGTGTCTGCATGACAGTATAGGAAATGCCAGGTATATTAACAATAATTTGTTTTCAAAGACAGAAGAGAAAATAAGAATAATTAAAAAATAATATTAAATTACGAATGAGGCTGTTACTGCCCAGAATAATGAAAAGGTACCATTTGACCAAACAAAAGAGACTCAACTTCTGGAAACAAGAGCTGGCCCTCACCTCAATGTTCCAGTAAGTCCCTCTTCAAATACAAAACTCTTTCCTGAGAAAGAGCTTTCTCTGCTTTCACTTGAAGTGAGACTATCTAAAACTATCCCTGTACCTGAACAAGGAAGAAAGAATTTGCTATTTTGTTTGGTAAAGAAATTTTTAGCAGATTATCCAATTGTGTTGCCACAATTTCACAAAGCCACTAATATGGAAAAAGACAAAAAAACTGAAAACCCATTACTTACAGGAGGCTCCTGTGTGTACCAGTAAAACACTTGTGCCCCATTGGCAGTTACTGTATCTTTAGCCACAAGCATCAGGAAGCACGAGAGTTAAAAAAAGGGAAGGAAGCAGATCGTACATTTCTGCAATGTAATATGGAACCACAGGACATCATGGTATGGTGTCACATTCTCCTCTGATGTCATACTCTCTTCTCAAAAAAGACTGAGTCTGTTGGTAACGAGAGGCATAATTAAAAAAATTAACTGTTAATGCCTCCAGTACAAGCTGTGAATGTCGCATGTGGTGCTGCACAGCAATGTATTCCAGACACTCATCACTCGTATTCCTATACATGAGTAACAAATCTTAGCAGGTCTAAATGAACCATTTGAGATGTACTGACTAAAGTAAAACAAGAAAAACATGGGAGGCCATGTAACGCTTACTCTGGAAATTTTGAAAGATGCAATGTGCTGTCTCAAATTTTAAAGGGCCTGCTGAATCTCTTCACCAATTACCTTCAGAGGGAAAAGCAGTCTAGTACTTGTCCTACAAGGAGGGATATAGTTACCAGTTTTAGCTTCCAATTAATGAAGGGAAAAACAGGAACTCCTGATGAAATGATCCTGGGTCTTTGCAATGAGATAAAAGGACCAGGAAAGCCTAAGGATAGGCTCCCTCCACTTTAAACAAGGCAGAAGCTTTACTGCCATGTGCCTTGAACAGTCACATTAGTGACTGGTACTGTTTTCTGTAAATTAAACCAATATTCCAAGATGGTGACAGTCTACTGGCAGAGAGAATTTCATGGAACACTAGGCCAAAACTAAACACTTTTGAAGGCAACAGCCTCTAACTGTTATTTCTCAAGTGAATAATTCAAAATAAACATACAGAAACTAACCAGGAATTAAATGAACACCAGCTGTGTCTCATGTATGATTTGTTAGCTTTTATACATGCTCGTATCAAGGATCAGCATCTAACTGCATTTCTCCTGAAAACTTACTAAAAAAGATAACTGAGCTGTGGGAGGCAGAAGGCAAACACCACAGTTTAGTTTACATAAAACATATTAGACAGTGGAGTGCAAGGCATGAAGGTCTGTCAAAAAAGTCTCTCTCGCGTTAGTACCTGAAGAGTGATGTCTATGTGGATTCAAAGGGGACTAGTAAACAAATTACAGGTCCTTGGCAGGCAGATACAGATACATAAGCAGTCTGTCGTTCATGCTTTCAAGACCGTCATGCTATCCTGTAACCACAGAAGTCCAGAACTTCATAGTGGTCTCCAGATGAGAAAGAAGCCTTGTTTACTTATGTTCTCAGGGTTGCTCTGTAAATCATCTTCAGTGGCTTAGTCATCATTTGGAAAAATTTCTGTGATTTATAAAAAAAAAAAAAAAGCAAAACAGACAAAAAACCCCTACTCCACTCTACATTCCAGATTACTGTTTTTTTCTGAAAAGTACTCTTTATTATATAGCAGGGGACAAAGAATATATGGTTGAGAAGCAAAAGGAAGAACAAAGTGACATGTGAGAAGCCACGTGGAAATCTAGCCTTTAACTATTATTCACCTAATAATTTTTTGGCTATCTTTCCGACAAAACTTCCTTCTGGAAAATCTATGATGCACTTTAATTCACTATGATAAAGTGAAAGGGGCCAGAGGTTGCAAGCTAGTCTGAAGTACACTCTGTACATACAGCTGCAAAATCCACCACCAGCTGTGTAAATCAATGAAGAGCTCTCCAGTTAGCAGATTTATGTGCAAAAGCCATACAAAGTAAGGCTGCAATACATAAACAGATGAAGACTGAAGTAGAGGCTAGTCTCCCAGTGATCTTGCCTACATAATAATTTGCTGGAAAAAATATTTCTTTTAACTCTTTGAATTAAGTAACCATCAATCTTTAAAGGATTAAGTGCTTCACCGTCATGCAATCCAATACCCAATTACAACCCAAATCTAAGCTGCTTCGTTCCTTGTAACAACTAGGTATTTAATTCTAAAAGATCTCAATGCCATGATGTTTCAATATGTACTTTATAATTACTCCCTATAAATTACAACGAATTTCTGCAACACAGCAGAGCTAGAAATACAAATTTACAAATTGTTCTTTAATACATCTTTTATATTGTTAACCATTCAAATGGATAATCGGTTTTGACATTAAAAAAAATATCTGTTATTTAAGTTCTACTCCAAAAGCACTACTAGGAAATAGTATTTTCAAATGCCTTGAAAACAGAACAAGCATATATTCATATTCTTTTGCAATGGAAAAAAAGAAAAGATATTTCATGAGATAGTAATTTCACCATTGTATTCCAAAACTACTTTCAACTGAAGATGATAAATTAGAGGAAAGAGATGTGGCAACAGGTGCTGGGATGGTGGTATCTTCCACATTTGTTTTGTTTTCTAATCATAGGATCATCCAGGCCAGAAGGGACCTCCAAAGGTCATCTAGTCCAAACTCCCTGCAGTTGCAACCCCAACTAGACCAGGCTGTCCAANTGCTCCAGCCCTCTGATCATCTTTGTGACCCTCCTCTGGACCCACTCTATCAGGTCCATGTCCTTCCTATATTGAGGGCTCCAGACCTGCACACAGTAACTCCAGGTGAGGTCTCACCAGAGCAAAGGGGCAGAATCACCTCTCTGGATCTGCTGGCAACACATCTTTTGATGCAGCCCAGGATGTGATTGGCCTTCTGGGCTGCAAGTGCACACTGCCTGCTCATGTCCAGCCTCTCGTCCATCAGCACCCCCAAGTCCCTTTCTCCTCAGTGCTGCTTTCTAATACACCTCATCCTCTAGTCTGTATTGATAGTGAGGATTGTTCCGGCCCAGGTGCAGAACCCTGTACTTACTCTTGTTGAACCTCATGAGGTTTATCTGGAAACTCATATGGGCTTCACCTCATAAGGTAAAGTATTTTAAGGGCTTCGGAGAAAGCAGAGCTTATTTTAGTAATGTTTTTCTCTAAGAGCCACCCTCCAGGACTTGGATCAGTTGTCACTACTCTGCTTCCTTAGTGAGGACCAAATATTCACATAATGGACTAATCTAACAACCAAAATTACGAACTTGAACTCAAAAACCTGATGCTTTACTTAAAAGCTTCTAATACTCCTCCAGAATCATGTAGCCTACACTCAAACCAATGTGAAGAAATAGTCCTGGAGACCTGCTGTCTTTGACAAAAAACCTCTGAGCGGCAGAGAACAGCACTGAATCATGACTGAAGCATTTTAAACGACTGCTATGTCCCACATAAGGCTAGAGATTGAAGAAGAGGAGATAAAACACAAACTCTTGCCTTTTTTGATCATTCCCTTCCACCATATCCAGAAGATCACTATATGGAGCTGGGGCTGAAACCCTCACCTCTAATTCTGGAACATTTATCAGTCACCAACTTCTGAGATGCTTCTGTTCATCAAGAGAGTGATTAACGTAGTTCCCCTCAAAACCAGTACGTGACATGTCACTTGACACCCTTCAAAAGGCAGGATGACTCAGTTTTTCCTAAACTATTACTCAATTGGCAAAAGTACCCCTTTTCTTGACAAAATACTGGTGTGCATTCTGACCATAATGACAGACAATAAAGCAGTGGTTGATCTTGACTGGTGCTAAGAGATGCTGGTATCAAAAGGAGTATGGCAGAAGAACTGCTACCACTCTGTATCTGTTTAACAAATTTCTTAAAACAGAAATATTTTAAAGCAAGTGTCAGAGACTGGAAGAAGTAAATTTCTGGTAAGTGAAGACTGGTGGGAACAACCTTGTTATGAGGTAATTCTGGATTTTTCCAAGTGTACTCTAGGTCAGTAACTAAGTTACAATATCAGGAAAAAAAAAAACAGACAATAGCCAAAAGGAACTGAAGTTCTTCAATCAGAAGGAAAACGAGACCAACAGATAGTTGAAGTGTCAAAACCACAAAATCATCAAGTCAATGCAGAGATGAAATACATGAATGAAGTGTGAAATAGAATAATAAGAAAACTGTAAGTAACTTGTGTTGCTACAGATGAGGAAATCTGAGTTCTTCCTCTTTTTTCAACTGAAGAGCAAAAAAAAACCACAACAACCAACCACACCAAACTTTGAATCCTGGCTCAAACTGGCCATGTCCATCACTCCTGACTCCAGAGCATCACACATCAATCTATTATAAAAAATAGAGTAACAGTTCCCACCAAGTAAACAGTGGCTTTGTTTAGTCCTTGCGTGTGTGTCGAGGTTGGGGGTGGGTGGAAAAGTAAGGGGGAGAGAAAAGAATGAAAGAAAAAAGGAGCATGGCTATCCACCCCTCGCTTATGCTAAGCAAACCAGTTCATCATAATTTGTGTGTACTACTGCATCTCCCAACAGACACAGTTTTGCTCTCTTGTTCTGCAATTTAAAAGTGTCAAGATCTCATGAAGAGAAGTTTCTGGAAGTTGTCAGAAGAAAACTGGAATGCATCCCCTACAGGATGCATATGCTACCACATTTCAAGTATTTTCCTGTGTCTTCAGGAAAATGCAGAACAACTACAAGGAAGAACAACTACAAGGAAAAAAACCTTCATGGATAACTGATGTACGAATAATCTTTTGTATTTCATTACCTAAATAAATTGTTAAATCCAGACAGCTCTTTACATTTTCCTTTCCATTTTCTCCTTCAAATCTTTCTATACATTCTGCTTTAACTTGCAATCTCAGAGTATTTGCCCTGTATAAGAGCAAACAACACCTGACTCAAAATATGATTTTTTAATGAAAAAATACTGCATATAGAATAATCTTAGAGTACATGAAAATAAAAATTATAAAAATACATAAAAAAGAAAGCTTATACTTCGGTTAAGTGTTCTTGTTCATTTTGTGATTGTGATGTTATGGGTGCACCATATTACTCACAGCAGTAGCATCTAAGGATCAAGACTGTAAATTGGTGCATTTATACCACCGAGATTTTACAAGACAGCGTGGCAACTCCCTCTTGAAGCATGAATATCTTTAAAATTTGACATACATTTGTATTGCCTGAGGTCTATTCCCATGCAACACAAGTGCTCAAACACCAGTGGTAATGAAAAGAATTTGTTCTGCTCTTGGGATGCTACATAAATTAGTTACCGAAGAGTTGCCAAAGTCCTACTAAGTGCTTGAAAGCTCTGCCGAGACAGAAGTAGCAGAATTAAATTTAGGACATTTTTGTATACCAGTGCCAAACCCAAATACTGTGTAACCAATGTAATATAAACCCACACCAGGTGGGTTTATTTCTGATGTATCAAATGTGCTCCCAAACTCTAATGTTATTTTACACAAAAGGTAAAATATCTCCCCATTTTTCTAAATATCATCAAATATTGTGAATAAATCAAGGCCTTTTCAAATTGACCTATATTATTTGCTTCACTCACGTGAGATAGATCCCATATGTTTTTCTCTCCGTACTGAAGATGCATTATAGCTATAAGGAGCTCTAAGGAAGTTACTTGTAAATACCAGCTTCCATCCAACATGGATGAATTCCTCAAGTATCCTATAACTGAGAAACGTTAAGCTCGAAAGCCTTTCTCTGTTTTTGGGGTTTTGTTTTGTTTTGTTTCTGCTTTTGCTTTCTTCTTTCTTTCCCCTTGCCCCCAACCAGCAACTCTTTGCTACAGCCCCATTCCTTTTATTGTGCTGCGCTAGAGATCTATTTTTGGCTGGGTCTGTTTACCAAATCAGTTCATGGCATGTCTGCACAGACACGCATATCAATGCAATGGAAGGATGGGAGGGGAGAAAAGTCACCTAAGTCCATGGCAAATGTTGGATCTGAATCCTGGTGGGCAAGAGGTGCCACTCCCCCTTGACTGGTTGCAGAAGGAGCCCAGAGAGATTTGTTACCCTGGGTTCACCTTGGCCAGAAGTGCCAGTTGCATCACAACCATATAAACAGCAGAACACTGTGAGACCTCAACTAAGGCAGTAACCAGGCCAAGAAATATTTTGTGAATCTTTTGCTGCTTCCTGTAGATACATTTTCATTAGCTAGTTATTTGGAGTGGAGCTGATGAATTTACTTTATTGTTGCTATTTACACTTGACAACATTGCGAGAAATTCTTCCCCTTAACTTGAATCTATATCCGGTTTTGACAACAAGGTGACAGATTCCTACTCTCCAAATCATCTCCAAATCCAAATAAAAATTAATCTTTAAATAAAAGATGCACATTGCACAACTCCCTATCCCCTTCACAAAGCAAAGGGTTTGATTTTTAACATATGAGGGTTAATATGGTACAATGATTTGAAAATTTGATTTTCAAATGCTCTCAGCAACATGAATGGTCAGAATACACAGATGAAAAGTTGCCCATCTTTGTATTTCTGAATGGGTTTAAATGAATACAGAAACACGTTCAAGATACAAAGACAGAAAACAGTTCCAGGAAAAAGTGAAGTTCCAGCAGCCTTTTCAGAATAAGGGAAGGGCATAACAGGAAAGACCATCTACACCTATTCGAATATCTTTTGAGCAAGCTACGTTGAAGACATTTAATCCACTTACTTAATTCTTCCAGAGTCCAACAATTTCATCCTGGCAACATTACTTTCAGGATAAAGGGCAAATCATGTATAAATACGATACAACTTACACTGTAAGCATGGTATTTACCACTAATATAAAATATGCAGGTTTGTTCATTACTAAGGAACTAATTACTTAGACACTTCAGAAAATTGAGGAAAAAAACCTGACATGTAAGTAAATTAATTTCAAAATGGAAGTATTTCAATTAGTAAAACCACAATTTTACTCTCTCTTGCTCTTTCACAAAAAGACTACTTAAAACTGAATTTCAACATTGCTTGCAATTTCTAAAATATACTGTTCTGGAAAGCAATCCAGCTGCATTCTTACTGTTTGAATTCAATTAATTAATTATAACTTGATTTTTCATATGCATAAACATTTGGTACTTTTGAATTCTGAATTACTTGGTACTTTAAGGTTTTTTTTTTTAAATATAAGTTTTCCAATATATGTAAAATATTGTTGCCTTCATTTTAAGAAGTTATGTGATACCAACAAAACCACATTACGTCAGTAGCCTCTGTGGAACAAAGTGACTGAAAGAAATTATTTGAAACACAGCTACTTGCAGAGGTTACTAAAATTGTGGCTTTTTGTCTGAAGAGGTTGGGAAGAAAAGACGACTTCACAGATACACACACACCACCCACCCACCCCTCTTTCAAACAGGGCAGGCAAAAAATATCTCTCCAATCTACCTAAGAACAAATTGAGTTACAGCTTCCTATGAAACTGGAAGAGGAATATTTTTCTTGAAGTCTGTGTTTTCATTAGTTCCACGCTAACCTGCGTTCTTTGGGTGGTAAACAAGTAGAGGAAAAGCGTTAGAAGTAGTATTTCCAGTAGAAACAATTGCTTGTCAAACAAAGCATAAAAAGACAAAAGGCAGAAACACTGTTTCGGCATGAATGCCTTAATGTCACCATTTGTCACGCAGCACTTCCTCAGAACCACCCCCCACCGCCCCCCCCTCCAAGTCCAGATAACTCTACTCCTCTTTACACCACACACTTTCTCCTCCCTTCGGAGAGGATTAAAAATGTGCGGGGCCTGACAATGAAGCAGCAGAGCCATGGCACATTGTTATGCAACTCACTGTCTGCAAGGGTGGCTCCTAGCTCCTTCTTTATTCAGCAAGTGCCAAGTGCATGTTTAATCAATGTCACAGCTCACCACAGTGTGCGACTAAAGCCACTGTCACTCCTCTCTTCACATTTGCCTGGCTAAGTTATGCAATGCTCCGAAGAATACCTTGGAATTCTTTCCAGAGGCTCTGATTGCAGGTGTGTGGCAGCATTCGTAAAGCCGACTTCTTTTCATCCTTTTTCAGGCTGGACTAAAATCACATAGGGTGCCTGCACGGAGTTCGCTGCATTTGGAATTACAGCATGTCAACGTGAGAAAGTCTCTTCAGAGGGCTGCCACAAAGAGTAAATCAAAGGCTGGATTTTTTCGGAAGTCTTAATAAATAACTAAGTGCAACTGAATAAAACCAGGAGCTGTGTTGTTGTTCTTTTTGTTTTTGGTTTTTTTTTTTTTTTTTTTAAAGGCAAAACCGAACAGCACGCATTTTGTTGCTCTGCATCACCTAAGGAAAAAAAATGTTCAGTTTTAATGAGAATTAGTCAACATTGAGGATCGTTACCAGAAAAGGTTTTACTGTTTTTTGACTGCACTTGCTTTAGTGGATTACAGAGAGAAGGCCAGTCATTTGGAAGATTCTATAACATTATTATCCCCGCTGATAAACTTCTTCATCAAGATACTGTTCATGCTCCTATCTCTATCTCGTCCATCTGAGTGAGGACAGCAGCCCCTCCATGAAGAAAAAAGCCTGGTTTGCCACTGAATCGACGAGTAAGAAGCATGTCTGATGACATTTTATTCCTGATGCAATGTAGGGTAAGAAACATCATATCTTTTTTACCTTTCTGTGAGATATGCTCTAAGCTGATGGCTTTAATTAGATTCACAGCAGAGATACGTTTATCTCCAATGATTAAAGCTGTTTACCAGGAGAGAAAAATGCTACTGCACTGTAAAACATGACTGCAAATTTTCAGTAAATTGGGGGGATCTGAACTACTAGACATCCAAATCAAATTTTGCTTTAAGGTTGGAAATTTCTGATTAATGAGGCTAAAATAGCATAGCAGAATATATGTAAGCTCAACATCTCAGCCACCAGTGAAAATAATTTTACAGGGAATGTTTCTGGAGGATATTTGACTGCAAATTAAGAGGACCAGAGCAGCTAAGTAATAGAGATGACCTGTCAACCTCACTTTTGCCACAAAAGAGGTAATAAATCATACACATCTGTAAAAATCTCAAGTCCTTATATTGCATAGACTTTTGTTACTATAAAGGTACTAATGTCCTTTGTCATACTGCACTAATACGCATACATAATAATAACAACAACGTTTATGTTTGAAGCGACAGACATTTCTTGTTAAATGTTTACTGTTGCATGGATGTCCAAAAGCTGATCTATTAAACATGTTAAAGGGTAAGATCTCACCTGCAATCACTTGCTTAGGGCTTGCTGATCAACAGACTGTGCTACTGTGTAAAGGAGGCATATTTTTCATGTTTGAAAACAGCAGGCATGAATATTTTCAGCTGGTTTTGTGCTGTGACAGTTAAATATTTAACAACAGCAGAAGATTCATATAATCTCCTGAGGCATTTCAGGGTATCTGACAATGCTCGCATACATGCTTTCATCAGTTTGAGATCTTGTAAAGAAACAAATTAGCAGACTAAAGACAAATTTTAAATTTCCTGTATAATAGAATATGTTAATTGGCTTGAAGCACCAAGCCATTTTTTACTCCTTCTACCAAATCTCTGGCTACAGAAGAATTACTTTTAATGTGGACATGCTTGTACAAAAAGAAAACAAAAGACGATTACAACTCAATTAACAGTACATTAAGAAATATTGTGCAAAGAAGTACAGAATCGTTATTAAAATCATGAAAGCTTGCAAGTTTGTCAGACCAGGTTTACCATTTGCTTTCTTTCTTCTAGCTAGCTGCCAGAATACTGGTGAAGGTATTTGCAGGAAAAATGGGGACCTCTGCCATCACAACACTGGAAGATGTAAAAAGGCAAGAGGAGAAAGAGGAAAAAGAAGAATCTATTTTAGCACTGCTTGGGATTATTGGAACTGTACTCAATTTATTTGTTATTGTTTTTGTGTACATCTATACTACACTTTGATGACATTTTTGAACATCAATTGCATAGCACACAGTGCAAAGACCAATTATAGTAAGAACGGTTTTTAAATTTAAAGCAAGTTATCCCATTGTTTGAAAAGATTATCAGAAATACTCCAGAGCAAAGCGTCTGGCTAAGGGCGCTGCATCAATGAGGGCTAAATGTATCTGCGAGCCCAGCTAGCGTGCTGAATTACGTAAATGAAGGCAGACGATACTCAACTTCTCATTGATAACAGATGAAATCCAAATAGCAGAAACAGAGATGGCAGTGTTTTACTGCCAGCAAACATGTAAGACAAGAAATGTAAGCAAACACTGAAAACAGTCAGAACATAGAAAGAGATTAATTAAATATATAAATACATATAAGCAAGCCCCATGATGCTTTCTATGGTTTTGTGCAATGTCTCTTCATAGCTGAGACCAGAAAACAGACAAAAGGGTTTTATTTTTAGGTCACCATAATTTAGGCTTATAACTTACACCAATGTATAAGTGTGGAAACAGGAACACTGTTATACCAAAAAGTGTATTATAAATAAAATTTTAACTATTGACTATATTCTGCAGCTTTTTGTTAGTCTTGTGAAAAGCTGAAAAAGGTTACAATTTCTTGCCTTTACTGAATCTGTATTTGAAATCATGCTATACTGACGATGTGCTTTTCTAATTAAAAATCCTTTAAAGTGCTGTGAAAAAAATAATAATAGTTTCAATACTTCTTTTAATAAATATTAAAAACTAAAATGACACACTAATATATATTCTCCAAATGAAAACATCTTAAATCAAATTTTCTAGGTCACCCTTTTTAGAGTGTTTGACTTAAGTCAAATACAACTTTCATGTTTTTATCTTGATGCTTATTTTCAAGTAAAATACAACATATCACAGAAGGACTCACAGTGTTGCATAGAAAACAGGTTTAATGTCTTTGCCCAGAAGAGTGTACTCACTCCTTCTGAAGACATTTTCCCTTTTTGTATCATTTATGATTGAGGCCCAGAATTGCAACCTTTGGGCATACTTCAGAGACTATGCAATTAGACTACTGAAATTGATTAAACTATTTCCATGTTTTAAATTAATCCTACAGATGTCTTTGAATTAGATCCAAAGCTGCAGACAGTCCGAGATCATAGAAGCTTTTATATACGTGAATATATATCACATATATATTTTAACAGAAAAGCTACTTTTGAGATCTTAGAATTTAAAGCTAGGTAGAATAATAACAATAACAAAAAGAAAAGAAACGTAACAAACACCTATTTTAATAAAAACTGGCCTTAGTATTACATATGGCACAAAGGAACAATGGAGGAACTGCATTTCTGAAAATCAGCTCAGCTCTTTCTCTGAGGCAGCAAAGCTACATGCAGTCCTTCCATAAAATGACAAGCAACAATATACATCTCTCGTATTATTATTACTGTACTTCTGAACTTCGGAAGTGCTATACCAACAGAGCCTTTAGAAATCACTTCAAAACAATCACATGCATAAAATAAGGTCAAAGATCTAGAACAGAATGAATTTGGCAATGATATTTCAGTCAGTTGAAGAAACTGCGCTGCAACACACCAATTTATGGCTGAATAAGGTGGAAGATGGTATATTCTGGTTTTGCCACTGAGTCAATAATGGCTCAACCAGAAGAAATGATAAAACAGGGCTGAGGCTGCACTGGAACGAAACACACACAGAAAAGAAAATTCATTAACTCTCTCTAGTCTACAGCAAACCTCTAATATTGTATACTCGTTTTCAGCATATGAAGCACAAAAGCATTCTGTAAAACTCAGCTATGTTCTACAGAAATTTTGCAGGTTATTAATGTTCATATAAGACTACGATCAGAATCAATACATAAATAGTACATTGAAAAATGTAATAATATTACATACTTACGGATATGATTGCATTAATCTCATAATACAAGGATATTTGAGATTGTTCTTAAAATGAGAGGTTACAAGAACCTCAAAAACTGAAAAGAAATATGAAATTCAAGTAGAAATTCATGCTGTTTAGTTTGATCCTGAAATTATTTAAAATTTGTCAATTCTGTGAAATAAATAAACAGTTCTATCTTATATCATTTCAGTGCACAGCTGTGTTCTCAAAATTGCGATTCAACTAGTACTCCAGCACTGGAGTGAGATACCGCACTTTTTTGGGTAAACATTTCAAAATCAAAACAGATAAAGAGTAATCCCAAAGTTGTAAAAAAATACGACAAAGGTTCAGCATCATTCTTTTACCAACTACTGAGTTCATTAACATTAACGAAAACTAGTGGAATTTTAACTTTGGTAATTATATGCTATTTAAACTGCCGTTGTACTTGTAACAACAGCAAAAAGCTCTGACCCTTCGAAAGAAGTCACAGGGTAATATTATCATTACACATTGCCCCAGCACGAGTCAGATTTTGTTTTAAAACAGAAGTCTGATATCCTCTTTTAACATGTAATACTTGGGCGCTATATTCATGTGAATCTAACTTTAGCTCCGATGTACAGTGCTGGTGCTTTTGTTTAATTTAAGATTCTCCTTCAGCAGTGAATAAATGAAGATGCAGTACTCTTAGCTGAATGACCCCACTGTACCAACACAAGCTTCCTACTCACCTACTCAGACCAGTGCAACTGGACAGGTCTACAAAAGCTAAAGCAACAGCAGATAATGCACTGAGATTAAGTACGATTTACAGAAAAGAAATACTCTAACTTCAGCAGGCAATCTCACATAGTTCAAGCTCCGAGGCAAGGCTGCAAGGCCTGAAAAATGGCCTTTAATGGACTCAACTAACCAAAATAAGCAGAAAAAAAGAATTCAGTATGTCCATCTTCAACAGATTTGTCCATACTACCTTACTATTAAATACATTTCACAATGAGGTATTTGGCAGTGGGATGAAGCAGCACAACTGTTAATAAATCCGCAAGTCCCAGGTGCGACAGAACTTGGTAAACTATGAAAGGTTCATTAAAAACAAATATTGAACGCTTACAAAGTGGAACATGTGGGGCAGTAAAGACAATCCTTTTAGTAAAGCCCTCACATAGAAATGTATTGTATCTTTTCAGCAGTCAACCCCCCAAAAGACTGAGATAATCTATCGCCATGAGCTATGGTGACCACATCACATGGAGTCTTTGTCCACCAAAAAAGGATGGGTGGCTAAGAGGGGAACTTGTGAAGAAAGGGCTGCAAGCCAACCTCAGTTAAAATCACACCACCACCTGCTTCCTGTAAGCCTGGGAACTGAACCAAAGTGAGTTCAGGCAGAATTCTCCAACTTGCTATAAGGTCTGTCTTCCAAGGAAGACAGTCACTCTTCAGCTTTAAACAAGATCACGCATTCATCTTAAGGTTTTTTACATACTAGTTTAGGGACAAACTAGTACAACTACATTTAAAATCTAGAAGAGTCTACCTCATATTCTGGTATCACTGAAAAATCCCAGCTTCAATGGGCTGTTTACCAGCCAAGTCCACAACAAAACATACATTCCCTGTCCTAAAACTCACTTTATTTTCCTTCTATTTCATGAATCCTTCTCACTGCCTTCTCTCTTATAAACCCTATTAGCTACAAAGACTATTACTACTGCTTTCTCCTCTCCTGCTTGTAAATACTAGCTTCTATTAGTCCTCATAAACCTAGGTCCATCAGTCAAGTAACTCTTACTTTTATCAGCAAAATCTAGACCTTCAAGATACCCACATGCTCTAGTTAGAACCTGACAGTTACATGTTTTCTGGGAACCTCTCTTGTGGCACAGCACAAATTATATTGTTCAAGGAGAGAAAAGTTCACATATTTCAAAGAGTACCTACAGTGGCAATTCTTTCAAATGAAATGCACTGTATACAAGACATCAGGGAAAAGGTTTTACGTGACAGATTTTGGTGTGAAACATGCATAAATGCTCAGCAATTAATACATGGTAGATGTTGCATGATTCAGAAGTTAAGAATGACACGAATTTTATCAATGTAAACATGAATTAGGTACTTCAGAATAAACACAAATATTTAAAAAAATATTAATCTCATCATGTTACAAAGACAGACAAGTTTTTTTCATTTGTAAAATGAAAGATCATAAAAGCTACAGAAATGCTATACCAAGATAAGAAACAGGCACAGGAAAAAACGATTAAGAAACTGGGTGAGGATTACAGAACCTATTGCTCCTTGTCACTACAGCTATCTATCTTGCATAATAAGGAAAGTCCTTCATAGACAGATAAACCTTCTTGCTTTACAAGAAAAAGGCAATTATAGAAATTAATGAAAGCGGTCGGCTCACAGTTTTCAAGGACTTCACGCAATCACCTTGCTCTGATGCAGACAAAGCTGTACAATGTGTCAGAGCAATCTATTTTGTAAAGATCTGCTTCAAGGTGAGGTTTTAGAAGATTCAGTGATAGGTGAGCACTCCTGATCTGATCAATATTCCTTTTATGTAGAGAATCTAGATAATCTAGTCCGTATATGTTTTGGACAAATTGAGCAGGGATGGCGAATGCTACTTAAGTAACAAAATACCCAGGGAAATTTCTAACTGTGACAACGGCCAATTTTATATTCCAACACTGGAACTGTTCAAGAATTTTGCCAAAACAACTTTGCAAGCAGGATGTATCATAACTGTAGCTAATTGAACTTAAATACAAAATTCTCTTCAACACCAAAAGTTTCCATCTTGTGTCACCATACTGGTATCAGCCTACTGTGAAATAAAGGGAAACAGCACACCCAGCAGCTTTGTTCCATACATATTTCTTTATAGATTTTTTTCCCACACACATAATTTTGTGCATATGGCTGATACGTAACATGTGAAAATCACTGTTATTGCAACTGTTTACAGCAAAAAACAAAAATATAGTACAGGAATACCTCTGAACCTTTAACTGGTACCACTGGCATCCATTCAAGTCTGAGAAAGTTATAAGTCGCTGAAAATTGCTGTTTTCTGTCAGCATTGTGCTGGGCACAGCTTGTACCTGCTGGAGTGCCAGAGCACAGGGACACTCTATTAGCATCTTGTATGCACTGTCCTAATTTCTCAGTCCAGCGTGTTACAGGAAGAACACACTTACCTGCTTCTTCCACCTCAAGGTACATTTTGATAACAAAAGGTACACTGGTCTGAAAACTCAAAGACCATGTACATGAGTGTTACTAATAACACTGTTCCTTTTCTTCCCCTCTACTTCTCCTCAGCCCTACTGGAGAGCAGGATTTTTCAGTCTTACAAGCATTGCAGCAGAGCTGAACGTAGGTCAGAGCTTCTCAACCTCTGTCTCTCTTGTGACAGCCAGTCTCTGTCAGCTCTGTCTCCTGGCCCTCAGTTAGTGACACCTACAGCTCCAGCATCACCTGCAGCTCACACTCATTAATGTGAGAATTATCTGTCTGCTTTTGAACTAAAGAGTAATTACTGCATTGCAATTATGTCTAAGTATCACTAAGACAAATTATTTTCAGGGACTCCTTTCAGAGAAAATGCATCTCTGACTCAAATATTCATGAAGAGATGATATTCCTTCCAGAAGTCATGCCATTTTGCACATTTTCTCTCATAGTGATATACAGTTACATTTTCAAAGACAAGCTTGACTGACATAAGCCTGCAAAGCTTTTTTTTTTAACCCAGAAGAGCATTGTTATTTATAGCTTTATGTATAGACTTTTGCAAAAAATACAGCAGGAAGCATTCAAGACTGTATCTTGGATCAGCATATTAAGCATAACAATGCTGCTACATTAAGAGCTACAGATCAATCTATGAAAAAGCAGGAAGCATCCGTTTTGTTCACTCTTCACTAATTTTCATTTCACAAGCACAACACATGAACATCTCCTGCCAACCACATGTAACAGTAGTCCAGCAATGGAAAACATACCTAAAATGAACATTTTCCACTGAAACTATGTCTTTTCTTTGTACTTAGGGAAAACAAACGGTCCCAGAAAGCCAAACTAGTCAGAACTTCTCTCCACCAGCCATGTATCTCATCTCTTCTATCAGTATCTGACTGTTCTTCCCCAGTTAAAGGTGACTTCCACAAACAGATACGTTTTTCTACTGAAAACAGCAAAAAAGTCAATTCAACAGCTGTGATTCATCTATAACCTTGAACCAACAGCTTCATCTTTAGATAACATAGCATTTTCATCAGGTCTTTTAGTGGTTTTTCCTTTCTACCTCAACTAAGAAGAATTTATGAGTATCTGTTAGAAAGATTACTTTGTTTTACTTTATCATCCACGTTACTGTTTTATATTAGATTTTCATTTGCAATAACAAACCTGGTGCATAAGCTACAGAGTTCGTTTTACTCACTGTAATATGAACAAAATAGAACCAAACAAATTCATTGCAAAATTAGGGAGAGGTGTCAAACTGTGGACTGGCAGGTAAAACATCTTCGTATTTTTTTTTTAATATATGGCCCCAGCAGACTTTTTGAACTACTTCCATTGCATCATATTAGATTACATAATGGCCTAATTATCACAGATTATAAGAGCCACATTCTTGTTTTAGTTCTATGTAGTTTTGTAAATACTTAAGGCACAAGATGATTACTCTCTTACCCCAGAAAGAAAGCATACTGTGTAATTCAACCAGGAGCTATGACATCGTTTCAAGAAATTCATATCACCACAACCTACAACTGCCATTCAAAACAACTACAGTAACATGTTTACTCCAGAAGTTCCTCCAAAAGCAGGGCAAGCAAAATAAGGGTCTATAACCAAATTCTTCAGATTTGGAACACTTCCTTCTGCTACATTCTTACAAAGCAACTAAACAAAAATTCAACCAAAGGCTAAAGCAGTGTCTAAAAACTTCAGGCTGTCTGACAGCTGTCTGAAGAAAGAATGCTTATCAATATCTTCATACCACAGTCTGCCGTCTAATGAGGCTGAACAGAAATCACCATCTCAAGTCTGCTGGTTTTGCCATTAGCTCCACACAGGCATTTGCTCAAGTCATACTGCTTAACACTACCTTGTACAACTGAAATGGTTTTCACAGCAAGGCACAACTGGAAGAAACTCTAAAAATGTCTTTGTTTCAAAATTCTGAGCAGAAGCGTGACGACAACATATGACTAAATAGTTTTTTCATAAAAAAGACCCCCACAGCTATTTCACTGTTCCCATATATTTGAGAATGGTGCAATTTTGATAACAGGCTTTTTTGTATATTCCCTAAATAAATCAGAAAAAACTCTGCTCAAAGCAAAAGAGAATTGCCCTAGGACAGGCAATATTTATCAACTTCATAGATATACCTGCTCAATTTTCTCACAAAATGAGCATTTTTCTTCACAGTAAAATCCATGGTTTTGTACAGAACAACTAACATACCTTTTCAGATAGAGACACTCTTTTCCCTTTAAGAGTTTAAGAATTAGATTTCAAATTTAAAACAGACATCAAACCAACAAAGTTTAAACTCTTACAACAAACGAGTATTTCAACAACTGCTATGAAAGTGAACGTTACACTAGGTTCAATGCTAAATTGGAAAAAATACTGAAACTAGCCAGAACCACATATTGTTTAGACAAAAACTTGACAGAAGTAACCCAACCTTGATTTAGAAGGAGACATTACCTGAATCATTGCGGAGGTATGATGACATTGCTGGGATGAGGCAAGACTGACTGAGTAGCTCTAGGAGAACAGATGGAAGAGCACTGCTGTTTTGTCCTCTCCCCTCATGGCTAGTTTGGGTCTCTCCATTTGATGTACTCCCTGAAGGATTTATGTAACTGGCAAGAACCTGAAATGCACAAAAATATTTAAGCAAGCCTAATTTATTTCAGGCAAAACAACTTCAACTTTCCTTTCCTTAGGAAGACACTATAGTACTTCACTAGCTATTTTGCCAATTCAGTACTGGTATTTATTTCAGCAGTCCCAAAGATCTCTCAATAGAAATTCTATGCAGTTATTAGGTTAACATTCCAACTTTGGCTAATCCTAAAATTAAATAGCTGTTATAATTTTGAATTACATTAAGACATCAATTAATATGAGTTACTCAAGGCAGGAGTTTGCCAGCTCACACCACCAAGACATGCAGTCCATCAGTCCCATTTACTTCAGAACACCCATTAGCAACAAAAGGTTTCTTTAAGTGCAGATTTTTTAAAAACACTTGTAATTTCCTTTTGGATGGGACTTCAGGGTTTACAGATGAAGCAACAACTTACAGTGAGCATGACAGCTTCTTGGAAACAAGCACTTGTAAGCACAGCTCTTGCTTTAGTAACCAAAGAGCAGCATTCCCCTCAGTGATGGCAGGGGAGTCACGCCTCAGCTGCACACCTGCTTGTTCTAAAGGGGAGTTCTTGCTGAGTTCACAGGCCCTCAACACATGTTGTAGATGTACAACCTAATGCACTTCCATGGGTCTGATTTGTGCAGCTGTACTCTCAAATTAAGTAACTTCAAGTCTTTAAAGACTGTGTTATTTGAAGCCTCAGAGTCTCTATTCACCTTCTTATTCTCTTCTTTCTTTCATTCTCCCTTTCTACTCTAACCCTTCCACGTGGTATTTTGCTGCAGCACTGTACAACAGACCTGCAGAATTTTTCTAAATAATCTTTTTAGAGAGAGGGACCAGGGAAAGTCTGCTGTACAACTAACTGACGTTTTCAGCAAAACACTGAATTCTCGCTACAACTGCTAACTGCTCAAAGCAAAATGCCTCCTTACCTCATGACTTAGGACATCTATAGTTAAACCTCTGTATGGCATAATACAGAATACTGCCTAGAAGCTTCACCACGGGTAATGCAGGTGATTTGCCACTTTCTTGCTTTGGCAAATTTTTTCAGATCTTGTTTTGCTTTTGCAATGGACGTGATACTTGTACCTTGTAATCTACAGTGACTGGAATAACTGATAACATCAAAATGATATCTTCACTAGTCAGGACATGGGTATTTTCAGAATTTCATCTCTTTTTTGCTCTACCCCTAGCAATGAGGTTAGCTAATGCATTTGAGCTGAAAGTTCCGTGGGTGAAATTTTTTATGACTAGGTAGCATCTCATTTTCCCTACAGTGACCTAAGATAACAGGGGTTGGTCGAATTTCACAATGGACTGAAAAGCCTAATTATGCAGGATTTTCTTCTCCCTAGCATGAGGCATTTGGAAGGCATCAGAGTTTTACTAAGGTCTGGATGTTTACTGGTGATTTACTACTTTCATTTAATTGACACATTCATTGTTTTGTCTGAGCGAGATTGTGTTGTGTTGGCATAACACATTGGACATCAGTAACAACTATGGGCGTTCTCTTAAAGCAGAGCAAAAATATGTAAGAAATAAATAGGTAACATTATTTGGCACCACAAAACAAAATGCTTATTCCTGCATCCTCCTCCTTTAATGGATAAACTTTACTTTTGATGGAATGAAGTTATGTCCACAGAGATATAGGACAGCTCCAGGGAAATATGCTGGAATGGTTCTTGGTTCATGGTCTATTCAGAACTGTCACCCAGGCTTACCCACTCAGGTTTTTTTTTATGCAGCAGCCTACTGATGTTTGAACTCACAATATGATCTATATGATCGACAAACGGCTGTAAACTGATCTTCTCCCAAAATACCATAATTACAATATTATCCAGGTTCTAACGTTTCAAATGCTTATCATGAATCAAAATTTCAATATTACACACCTGTAGAAGGCAGGTCACATGCTCTTCTTCTAGCCTTTGCTTAGTCAAAGCTTGTTCAACATCCCATCCTGAAGCTGTGGAGCCTGTTCCAAAGCCTGTACCTTTGGCCCAGTACAATTGCTGTTCTTCTGTGGAAGCACTGTTGTGTGTACTTGACACCTGTGGCTAATTTAAAAAACAAAACCCACAAAATCACAAAATAAAAAACAAACAAAAACCTCCACAATAATGTTACTTTTTTTTTTTTTTTTTAAATGAACTGATTCTTTAGATAGCCTTTGTTGTACAAAAGAAGGTAAGCCAAATTTAGTAACTTAATAAAGATATCACTGGGATTCAGGGGATTTCAAGGCTTTAGGTGGGAAAGACTCTGCCACAGACATGGCATTCCACTATAGGTCAATGCTAAATTGTTACAAGTTATTCTTCTGTAAACCCATTTTTGTTTTCTTCTAAGATACCATCACTGCTTAAATGATTAAACTAATTAAAATGTTACGTAAACCATATCACACCTCTGTAATTATTACTGTTTAACACCTTTCCAAGTTTAATAACATAAGGAGATGAAGTGAATGGAAATAAAAATGTTGTCAAAAGCACACAACCAAAAGTACACCAGCAAAAACAGTGAAGCTCAGGTCTGTGTGCATATTTACTAAATGCTCCAAAATGGCAAGATGTGTAAGTACACGTATAGCTCTGACACACGATCTCAGTGTCACTGAAACACACACTATGTCCCCTTCAAACAACAGGGGGGAAATACCTCGTCCTTAAAATGTTTTGAGAGGCAGTATTTTTCTGAAGGTGTTTGTAGAGTTTTTTCCAATGGTCTGCATCACTGTATTTTGCCAATGTAACTCCAATGTGATATTGCTTAGCCCTTATGAAACCATTTAAGTACTTGTGCTAATTTTGAACATTTACTAGATTAAAAAAAAAAAAAAAATCGAAAAAACAACCAAAAACTGTGATAAGCATTTTTTAAGTATATGCTTTCCCAATTATGCATTTAGCACCCAAACAAGTGACTTCATTTTCCGAAGCAATGAACACTTGGTACTTTCATCAGTTACTCAGTGACAAGTAGCCTTACTGGAAACCAGGGTACACAAGCAGACACCCAACTTTAATTTGTAGTATATGATTTATGGTTTTCAGTTTCAGTTGCTGTTCAGATCTTATTCAGGTTTTGTTTTTTTTTTTTCAAGATTATACTTGAAGGAAAATAAATTATGTATGAACAAACTGCAATGGTAAAAAAAGTTATCACCTATGAAGAAATGTACTGACAGTAGTCTGGAACCACCATTTAACTTTTCCATTGGGAATGTAAAGCATCTTGGTAATGAAATAGGTGTATGGTTATTCTCATGTAGACTTTACTCATTACATCACATGCTGCCTTTAACACTGAAGAGGACTGTCAAGAGTAGTGACTTAAAAGTGCTTAAGCGAAAGCCTGGCCCCAGAAATACCAGCCTTGGTGCAGGCCCAATTGATTTCTAGATTCTAGTGATCATCTATTACCTGATAGATACGAAATATGAGAAAGCAGGTTGTTTAAGGGGTCATGGTAGAACGGAAGCAGAGACAGAATTAATTGTTGCCCTTTCCATCCAAAAGAGCAGTAATGCTAAGGTGTTAATGTGTCAGCAGTCTGAATAACCCATTAGGAGCAGAATATCTCAGCTTCCCCTGAAAACTGAGTAGCCATTAAAGTGAATTATTATTATGCACAATTTCATCTCTTCCTTGCTCAACTCCTCATCAGTATCAGAGCTGCTAAAATATGGACAGCCTTATATTTTGCATCTACTTAGCCATATGTAGCTAGCAGAAACTTTTTCATGTAAGTCTCTGTGATGAAGATGCTAAAGAGGGCAAATAATGATTATGTTTTTAAACTCTCCTATAGGCAATTGGTATGTTATGCAGAAATGGCACCTCATAATACGAAAAATATCAGGGTATATGTGTTCTGAATAAAGGGTTAATAATACAGCAAACACTTTGAAAAAGTTTAATTTTGAAGATTCATTGTGATCTTGAATGCTAGGGAAAGTTTTTATCTTCGGACCTCATTTCCCCATCAACAAAAAGGGGATAAAAAAATCACTGCAATAATTCATTATTTTTTACAACTCATTTAAGTTTGTGAAGCATTTAAGAGGAACTAATTTGCAGCCAGTAGAGTTTAGATGATGCATGCTAAATAAGGTAATGAGGTCATGCTATCTAATGAGGATTAAAGAGCCACCTCCATTGAGCATTATGGCTCTCACACTGAAAACGAAGGTTCTGTGAAAGAAACTGATTACACCTTAATGCCTCATGACAAGCCTTCTTTGTTCATTAAATTTCATGATTATTATGTCTATTTGCAACATGCAGGACAAGGACTTAATCAAGTAGTTAAGGATTATTTTTGCTGTTTATTCAAATGCCAGCTCTGTGGAAGTTAGACTACAAACATGGCAATTATTTTCTTTTTTACAGATAAAATTCTTACTGCTTTTCAGTGGTGATTACTATGCTGCTAACCTTACCTCTGCCTGGTTGGGACTAGAGTTGGGCACCCTTGGTGCATGGTGGCTTAGAGCAGAGAGACAAGCAAGGATAAGGTGTATGGCTCCAATCTCCAGGGCCATCCGCCGAAGCAGCACGCCATCATCAGTAGTCAATGGTGTAGTGCTGAACAAACTACGTAGCACATGGAAGGGCAGAGTTGGAAGCACATTTGCTGAAGGAGACTGCAGGATATGACCTAGATTGAAGAAGACAAAGATCAAACCCGCATTTTTCTCGCGGTAGTTGAATACAGCCTGTTAATCTCAGCAATGGTTTATAAACAACACACAGAAATACACTAAGGACTTAAGCATTCACATGTAGTAAACTATCTAATGTTAGGTCCCTTCACAAAAAAATTTCAGCAGGAGAAGAGTGTAGAGGAAAGAATGCTGCTTTATGAATTTGGTTAAGAACCAAAGTTATAAAATCTCATGCACCATTTCCACGGAGCAAACTTAGTGACTACATTTAGTTCATATTTCTGGACAAAGAAGATGAAAGTGGTTTGGAATATTTATATATTTTTTGGATTTACTTATTCATTTTTTAAAAACATTTCAACTTCAGCAAGTTAAAGAATGCACATCATCAGCTAACAGCAGCCCAGTGGACAAGGAGCTGTAGTTTATCATGATGTAGGATTTTTTTTTTTTTCACATTCATGTGCCCAGAGTAGAAATTAAGTCACTGATACAATCCAAGCTGTGATGTTATTCAAGTTGAATAATTAGATGAGTTGAATGTTTAAATTCTGTAGTACAATTATTTTAGCTTTTCAACCCTTTTGCATTATGAGCAAAAGCCACTTATTTTAAAAGCTGATTTCAAACAACAGAGCAACCTATTAATGCTATGTACTCAGATGTGCGAAACTGTCTCATTTTTTTCTGTATTTAATAATGCATTTCACATTACTTCCCTGGTGCATATGTAAATAGAGGTATCTGACAACTGAAAATACTTCAAAATAGCCAACTCTGCTCAGAAGTTTGTTTCTCATTTAAAACGTATTTTTATTATTCTCTCCCTCTCTCTTAGAGTTTATCAGCTATGTAATATTCCAGAGTTCTAAACTGAAACACATTACAAATATGTATGTCTGTATCTATATGTATATGTATCTACACATAACACATGCATACACACACGTTTATCTGATACTCTTTGTAAAGACAGTAACAAGAAGGAAGCAAAAAGTCCTCTGACTGGAATCTTCATAAATAAAACCAAACACCTCTGGAAAAAACCTCAAAGAATAGACTTCCAGAACTGCAGCTGTAGCCAAATGACAGGGAGACAAAAAGAGAATCTAAACATCTGTCTATGATTTATTTTCACAGACAACTGAATCCATGTTTAATCTACAAGCCATGGATTTATAATCACAGCCCTTCATATTATGCAAGAAAGAGCTGTATGAAAAGATGCACAATGAACCTTTTCCAGCAGAAAAGGAAAATATTAATGCTTTATACGGAGAACTAATGTGAACTACTGCGTACAACTGGTCCCACATTTAGTAAAGAGTTGAATTAAGATGTTTGGCTTGGAGAATGGAGAAATTGACTGCTTAGTGCAGCAAAAATAAAGGCTAAGAGGGAATGCAATTCCTGTCAACAAATGCATCAGAGAACGAAGAGCTATTTATGACAAGGAACAATGCTGGCACAACGATAAATAGGCAAAAATCCATGGGACTGCATGTCCTTCAGGTAATTACTACTCAAATTAGGTGGGACTAAGCAGCCAGACTGAATTTTTGCTACCCAGTTTATTCTTGTCTACTGTCCTGTACTTAAATGCAAAAGAAATAAAAACATAAACAGAAGGGAGGGTAAATGAGACGCTTCATTTCTCAGTTGGCCTTACAAGCTACATGTTGTCCCCCACTCTACAGGCTGCTGAGTAGAGACTAACTTCAGTTCATTGCTGCATAGAAAAATCAGCATTCTTCTTAAAGTCATAATGAAAGGCAACGTCTAAAAAGTACTAAAACGTATTTCACATACTCTTCCAGTTTTTCAAAACACTAAAAAATACAGATATTAGAATTATACGCAGAATTACAGGCTGAGTTGCAAAGAGACTGACTACAAATGTGTCTCAGCTCATCTGTTCATTCATTGAAGAATAACCCATTTCTTGCTCTGAACTCACAACATACCACTAGGGTAGAGCTCCTGCTCAGCTAATTTGAGCCCTGTGATCTCTAGATGTTTCTCCTCTTTACTAAAACAGTATTATTCAACAGTTTATTCTACATCTGCTGTAGTTATGCTCCTATCCATATTATTCTGTATTTGGTTGCAGAACTATATGATGTTTTCTCCATTAGTTGAGCATACCCTGCTACTCAGATTGATCTTTCTGAGCACACTGTCATCTTCAGTGTCACTGGAAGTTTTAGCAGCAGTTATTTTACAATTACTCTGACATCTAGATGAGAACACTTCAGTACTGATGATTGTGACAAAACTTTGCCAGACAGAATTTAATATTTAGGGACAACAGACTATCAAAGATGCTAGCAACACAGTTCTGCACAAATCAATTCTAACTTCCTGCTAAAAGCATTACAATGTGAATAAATTTAAATAAAATGATCTAGCTGTGGTCTACAAAGAAACATAATAATTGCAGCACATACTTCCTTCACCATCATCTGTAACTCCCAACACCAATCTCAACAGACACTGAGCATGTTTCCGTTCTTTTAGCAGCACCTCAGCATAGCCCGGGAGACGAAGAAATAAACCAAAGGCAGCCAAAGAATGCGCAGGAATGGGAGACATTGTCTGAACTGTTGACTTGATCGGTGGAGGTTCTGCAGCAATTGTTTCTGGTGCTTCATATACCAACTCCCCCGACTGCTCAATGGTAACCCACTCAAATTGATCACTGTCCTTCTGCTTTTCCTGTGTGGTTGATGTAACTACCGGAGTGCTCACCTTAATCAACAAAAACAAGAAAAAAGTTTGGCAGTCATTCAGTTAATAGCCTAGGCAAAAATTCTGTTAAAGTTAGGACCTAAAGGACACACAATCTTAATATAGGACAACATTTAAAAGTCACATGAAAAACACTACCGCTTCCAGATACAAGGACAAGGCTAAATGACTAAAAGGGGCATACTTGTTGCATTTTCAACACAGTTCTAGGAAGTTCCACCAACACAAGCAAGCATGTTTTGTCAGCTAAAATCCTCAGTTGCTTAAAATCTAAAGATGTAAGAGACACACATTACACAGAAATAAAGAATACAAAGATTAATTTATGTATCAGCCTGTTAAATAAGAAATGGCCCTTTTCATTTTAACATTAAACTGTGTGAACTCAAGTGGTTAATTTTTAATTACATATAGCAACAAGGAGAACAGTTAGAATACCTTTTAAAACTATGAAGAAATCTGGATATCTTAGCAGTCTTGTAGCAACAAACCCATGTGCTCCTTTTGGGCTTTTGATTGATCTGGCAGGCTTTATTACTATTATGCTTTAACGCAACACTCTATAGTTCTATTTTACAAACTAACGCTGCACAGAGAACTAAGCAGCCAGGCATTATGATAGGAATCAGAGTTTAAGGGTGATAACAGTTGTACAATTCCCCAGGAAACAGCCAAACACTCAGTTAAAATGAAGGTATGACACCCAGGGCCCTCTCATAATTAAACATCACCAAAACTTCAGGCTTTTTTGCTCTTCAGATGAACTTACACAATCATATTTAAAATTTTAGTATTGATAAATACTAATTGATAATTAATTGATAAATACCAGACAGAACTAAACTGGAAAAGATTAGTCTGAAAAGTCCTTACATGATTTATTCAGAGTACCAAATTCCTAATTACAAGTCAAAGCCATGTTTAGTTCCATTTATTCTAACCATTTGTACTTTAAGAGAATAATCAGGGAGATCTTAAAATACAAAGGTTACAGAAGTATCAGTGAGAGAAATATAAAAGTAAAATTAAAGAATGAAGAGTTAGAAGAATTAATCAGTCTTTGTTCCCAATTTTCTATTTGACATTATTGTACTCAACTTGTTTTTACAGATCACACAATTCTTACTCAGTATTTGCATCCAAACTTATATCTCAAGATAAAATACTGTGAAAAGAGAAGAACTTCCCAAGAATACAAAAAAAGAAGGATAAAAAGGGATGAAATTTCTCATGGTCATAATTTGCCTTCCACCTCTTGCAGAATCTCATGAATTGGTCTTCTTCAATACAAAGTATGTTACCCCTCTCAGATTCAAAACACAGTAATTGCTTATGTTAACACATCTTAACTTTCAATTTCTGAACACATCTGATACTAGACCTCTAAAACATCTTAGCAGAACTATTTCCAAAGGATCCATACTAATTACCCAGTCTCACTACAGGGTTCCTATGCCTGCCATAGTTCTACAGTCAGGGTACTGAACAGCACCCTTAACTCATAGTTAGATTAACTTAATTCCAAAGGGAATAGATACTCACAATCTTTCCTGGTAGAAATATCAGCCAAAAATCTCAAAAATATAACCAAATACAATTTGACTAATTCACAGGTTATTTTTTCCCCCTTTTTAATAAAGATTGTGTACCTAGAACAGCAGTCAAAGGAGTAGTTCCACACTAATGTCACTACTGAGACTTCTGAAAAGCTGATCAGTGACTCCAGAGAAATTCTATATATAATTACAAGCATACAAATAAATAGAATATGTATTATTTTGTATATAATTTTATTTTAGACATGCTACTTATTATTACAAAGCTAGTTAAGATGATAGAGTTATTTCTAATAATAAATCTAAAATAAAATTATCTGCTTTGAGAACTGAATTTCACTTAAATAAAAAAAATCCACCTCCTCTGAGAGTACATTCTCACTCCTAACAGTATGATGCCAATATCAGTAATAGATGCCCAGAGTCAGGACAATGGTTGAAGGTCAACAGGAGAGCACCTGGAGGGTAGCACAAAAGAACTCCAGCCACTTCAGTCAGGAAGTCAACTTCACTGGGGCTTAACTTAAACGTCTCTACACAAATGCACGTAGCATGGGGAATAAATGTGAGGAGCTGCAGGCATGCACACACCTGCAGGGCTATGATCTCTGCACCATGGAGATGTGGTGGGGTGGCTACTACGACTGAATTGTTGGAATGGAAAGATACAGGCTCTGCGGGAAGGACAGCCAGGAGAGAGGAGGAGAGGGTGTTGCCCACTACGTCAATGATCAGCTGGAGTGCATGATCAGAGGCCTGGAACACCTTTCCTATGAAGACAGACTGAGAAAGCTGGGGTTGTTTAGCCTGGAGAAGGCACCAGGGAGACCTTACAGTCTCCAGTACCTAAAAGAGACTTACCAGGGAGACCTTATAGCCTTCCAGTACCTAAAAGAGGCTTACAGGAGAGATGGGGAAGGACTCTTCATGAGGGAGTGCAGTGACAGGATGAGGGAGAGTTAGATATTAGGAAGAAATTCTTTATCATAAGGGTAGTGAGACACTGGAACAGGTTGCCCAGAGAAGTTGTAGATGCCCCATCTCCGGAAGTGTTCAAGGCCAGGCTGGATGGGACTTTGAGCAAGCTGGTCAAAGAGAGGTGTCCCTGCCCATGGTAGGGAAGTTGGAACAAGATAATCCTCAAGGCCTCTTCCAATTCTAACCATTCAATTATTTTATGATTTACATGATAAATTAAATGATAAGTAAGTATGGTTTTATAATATATCAGCAAATTCATGTTACTGCACCATCCAAGATATTTTATAAATTATCAGAAACAAGGCAAGAAGCAACACTGAATTCATGCATTTGTTCCACAAGGACATGGATACTCAAGCAGCCTATAATATGTGTAGGGAAGCAGCATGTATAGCTGGACTGGGCTGTAGAGTTATGCACTTGTCTATTTTAAAGCAGCTTTCCTACGTAATGAGGATGTCAAACTGAGCAAAGAAAAAGCACAAGGAAAATACTGTCCTCAAACAAATAAGAAAAAACACTCTCAACATGTTTTTCTACACTATTTTTTTCACTCACTTGCTGAATTACATCAGGATAAAGCATTGGGAGTCTCTCTGCAATGAGGGCCAATCCACCCATTCCTGCAAAAACTTGCAATGGAGACTGTATGGGACAGGTTTCCAGAAGTGATTCATCTAGGACTGCATCCATACACTCATCGCCAGGACTGATGGCTTCATCTTCAGGGCAAGGTCCCAGTAAATCTGCATGTTCTACAACAACACAGGGGTAAAAGAAATCAGTATGTCATCATCAATATTGTGTTTATTTCTTCATCCTCAATTAAAAGTGTACTTCAAAAGCAGCAGTTCCTGCTTAAGCAAAACCTGACTCAAGAACCTGAAATGAATGAGTACAAAAGTATCAAAAGAAAATAAACATATTCATGGTACCTTTTGCCAATGATAGCAGATCTACCATGATTTGGGATTATTTATACATGATTACAAGTATTAGAATTCTATGTTTTAATAGTATACAATCTATGCCTTCAAAATTTTGTTAACTTTGGAATTTTGCTGTCTTTCATCTAGGAGGTAAGAGTAGGCACGTTACTCTCTGATAAAGAGTTCATAGCTGAAGAAAGGAAAGATAACCTTAAATTAGTCTTGCTTTTCCCTCAAAAACGCTGAACGAGAATTCTTTTTTTGTTTGCCCTTTCCCATCATTTAACTCACCACCCATGAAGTCCTACCACCTATCACTCACCACACCTACCATTCTCACATCTCTCTGAACTGTCAAAATACTCCTCTGCCAAAGCTGTGAAATTTAATTCTGTTCTACCCATAAATAAGATCAAGATATCTATTTTTAACTTTCTACTAGCCTCCATTCTCCCAGTTTACGACTAAGCACTGTAGTACCTTGTACATTGGACAAAACACAGATCATTTTATTCGATGAAGCACACAAACTATATATACAGAAACCTAGCACAATTCATTTTGCTGAAAATTAACTCTTGTTACCACAGGCAAACTTCACAATGAATATTCAATTTATTTCATCTAAAGAATGTGTACTGCAGATTATGTTTTTAAATACTATAATGCAGTGGGCTTCAAAACCTTTGCAGTGTACCCACATCAAAATGCAGCATAGATCAAGTGGTTTCAGTATCTCTTTGCTGTGATTGGTCTTTGACACTCAGCTTATACGGTTTCAAACACTTCCTACGTTACTTAAACTGCCCTGGTTATTGGCACAAACACTTACTTCAGAGAAATGGTATACATGTCAAGAAATAAAATACTTGTTATCTACACAATTATAATCATATTGTATACAATGCTACAATGAAAAAAGAAAAGTGAAAACAGAACAACCATATTAGTGCATCTTACAGATACAATCTAAAGACAGGCAATGAATGTGTTTTCTTTATCATGAAGTAGAGCACCTGTCTTGTAGACAATGGCTCAAGAAAACTGCTTTTTCTTTCCACAAAAATCAAAACCATTTTTGTCCAAAATAAAAACATTTTATAAAGGAAGATACCAAAAAAGTAAGAACACTCACCCTTTTCTGTATGAAGACGTTTAAATGAGTCTGTTTTTGATAAGCTTGGGTCCGAGATGATTTTGGAACCAAGCTTAACTGTCAAATCTATTGATCGGTATCCTTGAGGGAGTTTACGGTCATACAGCAGAGTCAGAAGCTGGGCAAGCGTCATTTCAGCTGGTAATGGCTGGCCTAAACAACAATGGCATCAAGTCAGAGAAGAACATTATGATAGGCTATTTTAACATACATGTCCAGGTGCTGTTCATTACTTGTACCACAGATGCCAAGTAGACTAAATATTACCTGGCTTCAAACCAGAGCCTTAATTTTAATATATATTATCTTGGGAAAAGGGGCCCTGTTTAGAAACAACTATCAAAGAACTTCGCCAATATTCCCTAAGGCAACTCTGTGCTGAGAGCCCAAACACTTGGCATATTTAACTAATGGCTAAAGCTGTAACCTGAACTGCATTTTAAACCTGTCCCCAACTTTCAAACCCCACTCCTGCATCACACTTGAACTGTGATTACAATAAGGATGCACGACCATAAAGCGGTGCTGGGACACAGCTCAGCAAGAAGAAATAAGCGGCACTGACAGGAGTACTTTTCTCAGCAGCAACACAGACTTGAAATGCACATGCACAACAGCCCAAATTGATTACTGAAATCAAGATTTTGGCCACTTTGTTGTTTATAAAGAATATGTTCTGTCATGAAATTACAAGTTACTCTTAAGGCAAAACAATTATTTCCCTAATAGGTAGACTTACATACAAAGCAAATTGTTTTAGAGTTGGATCATATAATACACTTAGTACGCCCATTTCATCTTGACTGTGCTTAATCAAGTAACACAAGTTCCAGGAAGGTCTTTAGTAGCAGCCTGTTTCTTCAATGGAAAATGATGTCTTATGAAATGAAAATTAAGTCTTCCCACTGTGCAAGTGAAGAAATTTTCTGCACTTTATTTTCCATCACTGATTCTGCTTTCTATGGCTTCTGTTTTTGTAACAACGGGCTGTTGCGCAAGATGTGTGATCAACCAGTCACAAATACAGAATGGTCTGCATTACCATCAGTAGACAGTCAACCTTCACCAGTTGATACTGAAACAGACACCGAGTTTTCATCTCCTTTCCAAAACAGCAGCATTAACTGAATCAATTTTAGGTATTTTAATCCAAGTATACGATCCCTCTAGCAATTGCTAGAGGACAGTCTTAAAGTCAATAATTCTGTAGCAAGTTTTAAAATACATTTTTTACTGGGTGAAAATGGTCAAAAATTTACCACTCAATTCCATTAGCTGGTTCCTTGTTTTTATACTATAAAACAGATAAGAAGCTCCTCCACATAATATTACAGTGTTTCACCCACACTCCTGTTCTTTAAGCCTGCTATAAGGTTAAGAATTCCAGTCACATCAATCTCTCTCTATATATAGGAGAGAGACCTCCCTCTATGCTACAACTACAACACTCACACCACCTTTTTCCTGATAAAGTGTGAGTACGTATCTGCTATACATAAAACGTAACTAACTTAAGACATGCTGGTTTTGAAAACACAGGTATTATGGAATTCAAGAATATTCCTGAAGTGGCAAATCAACCTTTCAGACAGCAATCTGGCTGCCCACTCAGAACATAAAATAACAGGACTCAAATGCTAATTTAATTCTGCCTTGCAGGTCAAAGAAAACATGAGTCACCTTACAAACCCACTCCCTTTTCTTCCTGTGTGAAAGCGGGAACGTTTTTGAGATTTTGTTTAGAAATAAGGACCTTCAAACAACAGCAGAGTCATTCTTTGTTTTGTCAATGTTATATTGTTCCACTTCCAGTTAAAAGCTATGACCCATCCCTGAAGGGCTTTATGCCCAAGATTCTCAATAAGAGCATAAATGACATCCATTAGCATTACTACTTTCTGATGACATACCAGCCACTGAAAAAGACCATGATTTTGGAGTTTAAAAACAGTTAATGTTACCTGGTAGAAGTTTATGATATAGATGAAAGACTGGAACACTAATGGTCTTGCTGGATGCTTCTCCTCCTGAAGAAGAGGTACCTACTTTATCTGCCATCACTCTTCCTCGCCTTGATGGTGGACGTGGAGGCGTGGATGAAACAGCTCTTTTTGACTGAGATTTCAAACCTAATATAGAAGAAAAAATATCAAAGTCATCCTGGTATTTAGTAACTTCAGCTAGCTAAAGTAACTTGCTACATTCAACAACAGCAAAGATCAAACTTTTCAGCACTGGCAAATTAAATATCAGCACAGCATTCATGTTTATTTGGATATAATCCTGGTATTTTTACAGTTACAGGGCTGCGCATCCTCTTGAACCCCAAACACCAACCATACTAGATGATATCATCCATTTAAAAAATCAAAAAGTATTCTGATACTGCTCAAACTTAGAGCAGTAAAGAGCATGTCTAGCAATGGACTCTGCAGTACAACTTCTTGAGGTTGTTATTCCAACTGAAAGCAAGAAAGACAAAGACAAACTGACAGATATTTCAGCAGCCAAATAAATGCAACTTCATCGGCAGTACTGACAATAGTATGTGATGAAAAGTATCTTTAAACATGCTTAAACTTGTCTATTAATATTTTAGATCTTATCAAAACATGTTTACCCTAATGAAGTGGCACCTACTGCAAATATCTTTGCAGACAAAGATGTTGTAATTAAAAATCAGTTGTATTGCTCTAAATATATACCAAGATCCATGAAGTTGCTGCCTTATTCAACACTTGAGTTTAGAGTTATAGATACATCTAAAAACCTGAAATAAAAAGCTTAAGAAATATTGGTGCCAGAAGTCAAGGGAAATCAGCATCTCTTCTTCATGCTTCGTGAAGTGTAAATGAAATTGAGGTAACTCAACGAAGGCAGAAAGCTAGATAGGAAAAGGCTAGTTTCAAATTCACTATCTCACTCTCATGAACACATCAGAACTTCAAACCAGAAGACTAATGACCTCCACAGCCTCCTCCTTATCTGAACTGTAATCTTCTTCTACCGCTGCAAATTTACTATTTTCAATTTATAACCTCTTTCTCCTGTAACCAGGAGGAGGGTTTAGACAAACGATTTCAGAAGGTTCCTCACATTCACTTTTAGAAGGCAAATGCTTTGGAAGAAAATCTTGTATGGCTTCCAAGTGAAATAATAAGGTTTTATGCTTAGATCTGACGGGTTTTAGCAGAGTACCACCAGTTATGAGAAATATATGAATCCTTTTATTTCCAAAGCATATTGGGGGAGTAGGTAATCAAACTCTGTTGCACCAGCCGCTGCAAAAAGGTAGAGGTAGTAATGCCTATATGACAATAACAGTGCTTAAATGCTAATATATTGCCTAAACCAAGCTCCAGGTACGTCTCTACAAATTCCTGCAAAATGCACTAGCAACAGCATCCACAACATATCACTGACACACATACACTTAGGTACAAATCTGTCAAAGTACATAATCTGCTAGAGTCAGTGGTTCTACCAGGAACCAATCTTTGCTGCCTAAGAGCCAGTTGGATTAAATGGGCACTACAATTTTTCTAACTGTTATTTGTAATAAGAAGCATTGTTGCTAGATATGATTTCCTCCCCTCCTCCCGCCAATGTATGAAAGATGCTTTTCAGAAGGCAGAAGAAAAAAAACATACCAGAAGCAACAACAACACTATAATTGTCCTGAAATCCATTTTCTGCTTTAACTTTTTCTTTCTCTTCATAGTTCTTTTTTTCTTTGTCTTCCTTCTGTTCATTAATTAGCTTAGCTGTGATACTGGGTGTATCTACACATGGAGAAAAAAAGAGGAGAGACAGGGATTTCAAGACACCAAGTTGATTTTTGTTACAGTTTCTAGACTATTAGCAAGACCATTCTCAACTACTTTGGTGGCTTAGAGTTCCATCCTAGACAGTAATAGTCTGGCAAATGTCCATTAAGGTATCATAATTCTGGTTTCCTATTTTCCCAAAAATCTGTCCTTTGACAATGTAAAACCGTATCAACTAGAAACCATTGCCTGATGAATCAAATGTATTCATATTAAAACATCACTGCAACCAATCAAAAATGAGATTAAGCAAAATAAAAACAAACCAAACCAACACATCAATCAAAACAAAACACCAAAGAAATCCCAACAAAACAAAAAAGGACATTTGCAGATTTAAATAAATTGTTGTATTTAGGTCTGGGTGTCTAGTGTCACATAGTGACTCAATTTCAACTGGCAAGTAGGATTGTTCCTTTAAAACCTGAATATGTCTAAAATGCACTACATACCCAAACCTTGAGCTGTTTGCTTAAGTGAATATTAGATTACTGTAGTTCAGGTTCAACCAGTAGTGCAGATCACAAATATAAGGAAGCAACTATCAAATCATTGATTCCTTGCGCCAATGGATCATTTCACACCTTGTAAGGCACAATGCTGGCACCAAGATGGCCAAATAATTCTCTAATTGCTTCTGAGTAGTAACTTGTTTTCAGGACTCACAGCAGCCTTAAGCTACAACCAACCATCCAGCTGCCTTTAACTGTATATCATCAGTGGGTGAAGTGATGAAACAAATACGGTTTGACCTGATTGGAAATATATGATGATTCAAAACTGAGGGTGTTGGTTATATCTATGTTAGAAAGTAGTGCAGACCAAAAGAAGATGGTGTGAAACTGCTGCTACTCAACATTCATACACATACTACATATATGTATGTTAGGCTGGGTGATCGCCCTTTAAAAAAATTCTCATTATTATTAAATTTCAGAGTTGCTCTAGTTTGATCCTATGGACTGAATGTCCATATATATTGCTGAAGAAATTAGAAGTCATTAATAAAATTATTAAGGAAGCTTAAGCAATAGTATTTTCAGTGCTTAGGTAGTATCCACATTTATTTTTCAATCTTCCTGACCAGCAAAGACCAGTAAACTTAAAACTAAGGAGAATGAAATACAAAAAAATTAGTACTCATCCTAGACAATTCTATCTGCAGTGATACATCACATTTTCTTCCTATGGTGAAGGGATGTGAGCAGCAGATTTAGCTATGATTTTAGACACCCACCCACCCCAGACCCCTCCTTTCATTTTAAAGGCTGGGAGAAAAAGCATGAAATGGACATGATTTCTTAGACATGATACATGATTTTCTTTTTGCAGAAAGTATGACATGATCAATTTGAGGCATTGACACCTTAGTTAAGCAAAGAGGAAGTTATGCCAAGGGACAGACTCTGACACAGAATCTTCAAGATTTTTTATTGCTGCAAGCAGTGGCAGTCTTTTATTCCTTTCCACTCCCAGTCCATCCTTTCTCTTTCCCTGTCACCCCCAAAACACGGTTTGCTCCTCATATGTTCAAATCTTCTTTACTATGTCCTAACCTTGAAATGGTATACAAGTACCACCAAACTTTTAATATAATCAGAGAAATCACATTAGATAAGGAAACAGAAAAGAACCTGACCTTTCCCAGAATTAATTCTTCCAACTTAAAATGAGAGTTAAGCTGAGGAATAACAGTCCTGTAGCAAACCCCAAAGTTATAGTGCCCTACAAAGTCAGCATTTGATCAACTTCAATTATAGGCATCACATCATCACATTCCCCTCCCCACTGCCTATTAGCACTGGCTATCAAGTTGATCACAATACACCACTACGGCAGCTGTTCAATACAGTTTATGTCACCATTTAACAACTGATCCTTACTCATATGCAGCAACTACCTCACCCACTGCAGTAATTCTGACCATAAATTACACAAGGATCTAAAAGATCTTGGTCACATTCCACATATGAACGTGTCTGGACAGTCAATGCATAGAATTCTATCAAAAGTAGTAAGTTATTCCCTAATAAATAAGCATCAAATATTTTTCTAGGCTTTACTGTTTTTTAATTAAAATCCCAAAGCACATTACGTTCTGTCTACTGTATTCTAATGAATTTATTAACAATTTTGATGTAAAGTAGATAGAAAAAAGTAATAGTTCCTCTGAACTCTGTACAAAATGTGCTTCAGAAATTAAAGATGATCTACACATAGTTTAAAAAATTACACATATAAATATATCTACATATAAGAACATATTAGTGATCTTTGACTTTGCTATTACTAAGACGTACATCTTAAGAGTAAAAAGAGGTGCTGGGGTTTTTTTCCTGATTTTTTTTTTTTTTTTTAATTAGGCTTGCTTAAAACTGATTTTTGATGTAACATGACCTACTAAATTTTGATCTATTTCTTAGCCGAGGAGAATCAATTTGCATATTTGCCTGTTTTTTCCTAGAGAGCTCTAGTATGTACACAACATCTTTTGTATGAATTCCACTCTTCCTTAACCAAATTTTTAAAAAGATCACTAACTCCAATCTTTAACATATAGCTCTATTTTCTAAAGTCTTCAAAGTGAGATTAATTTTAAGATTACGACATCTACTATTCAGGTGTCAAAATCTGTATTATGGTCTGTGGAAACCTGGTCTACAGAGCTCCCTACAGAAGCGTTCATCTTTCCACGTATATTCAAGTCGTATAACAGAAAGTACTGAACTTGAAAAAAAAACTAACAAATAAATTCATGCCTTAACATTATCCTCTCATTCAATCTCTAAAAGTAAATTATGGTTTACAATTTCTATTTAGTATGCAAACTCAAGCGTTTAGGCAAGTGCATAACAGCAGAAATTAGATGGAGCCTTCCTTAAAGCCCTTTTCATAGCAACACAATTACACCTCCATCTTGAGATAAATTTTTAAGTTCCAGGGTATAATTGATATAATTTGGGAATATTTAAGTGACTAGCTGAAAGACAAGGCATTTTAAAGACTGATATTTGTAGGATCTTTTGTATGGTCTTGCAAATATCCTATGAGAGGTTTGAAAATACATTAACACTAAAAAGCAAACACACACCCTCAAAACAACCAACCAATCGAGAAAACCTGAACCAAACAAAACAAATGAAACAAAACCCCCACCCTCCCTGCCCGAGTTTTATAGAAGGAAAAAATTGTACTTGACCAGTAAAAATGCATTTTATATGGAACATAAGGCACATGCAAAACTTACAACTTAAACCACTATGTTGTATTTAGAAATTGCTGGTGATCACTGCAAATACATAGCTTAGGCATACTTGGTTTATGTAGATTATTGTTGGTTTTGGAGTTTTTTTGAAACTGCATCTTAAAAAGCAAACAAACCATGAAGTGTTGCAAACTTGCCTGACACACAATCAAGAACCTCTGCTAGAGTTGTTGAGACAGGTAAATGAAGAGTACGAAATTTGTGTCCAGCTCCATACATAGGATGTTGAATTATGTGACTAGTAGCATTGATTCTACCTTTGTACAACTGAAAGAAAAATAAAAATTAATAAATTAACATTTAACATGACTTTAACATCCAGAAATAAGTTAACATGCTAAGTTCTTACAAATGCACTTCAGCAAAGTTAGATTTTTTTGTGGGTTAAACAGAAAACTGACATACCCTTCAAATTTAGAGGTATACAATAAAACACAAAATTAGGATGTTTAATTTTGTTAACTCAAAGAATTTACTTCACAAGCCAAGAGTATTTTTAGAACCAGAAACATTACGATACCATATTTCTTAAAAACCTCTCCATTTTATGTAGCTGTATATGAAAGAAAAATTGAGTGTCTGAAACATGTAATTACATATGAAATAAAAACTTAATTCTGAGATTAAATTAGGAAAATTACAATATACACAGAGTAGAGAAAGATGTCATTTCCCTATTGCTCTATCTAAAGGATGAGGTTTATTCTAGATTTAATATCTACTTTTTGCTATTATGACAGATAACTAAGTCACTAGTAGTTAAAAATTTCAAATATTCTAACGTAACATATTTTAGCCTGAGTTCTGTTTACATTCTGTGTCATTCTTTGCTTGCAGTAACTTTTTACAGACTTTTCTGCAACGAGAGTGCCCCTGGTCCCCTTCCTCTTATTATCAGGAGAACTGTTTACTAATATTCACATACAGAACCAATTTATCATTGTGCAATATTAGCAAACAAATTTAATACCTAATGACAATCAATTTTAGCTTATAAAAACACATATTTTGTAAGAACTTAAGAGATAAAATCAGGGATCCAGTATTTGGAAAGTTATGTTGTTGGACACACTAGAAGTATATTCCGCACATCCACACTGTTTTAAAGGTTTCTCTCTGGATGTTAAAATAATCTTTTTCTCAGCAATAAGTGACAGATTGTTTCCTGGAGTTTTTAACAGAAGAAACTGAGTTATCTGACAATTTATTTTCAAGACATTTTTTTCTGCTTTTACATACTATAGTAACATTCTGTAAAAATCTGTTCTGTGTAAAAGAAATTATTAGAAAATTAATGTTACCTTCACATTAGTAATGGTCATGCTAACAAATCATCTCAGGCAGGTAAAAGCAAAACATTTAAATGTTTGTGATAGAACTGGATTTGTTCTTTCTTTTTCATTTTATACTATGGGGGCCAATTTCCCTGTCATATATCTCATGTAGTATTTTATTCCTGAGATGTAGTAAGAACACCAGAAATCAAAGCAGAAAAATTTCTCCTTGTATGGGAATATCAGATATTTTAATAACTTCTGTTTTGCCTGTATTTCTTTGTGTACAGCTTCCAATTGAGAATACAGCACTGCAGTCAATAGTTATAATTCTGTTTTATGATGAAGCATGTGGAAGTATAAAAACATACATCTGCTTTATCAATTAATCCAAGTATTTATCACTCAAGAATTTTTCATGGCGTTGGCTAATGGTGAAAGATGTCTGCCAATTTTGTGGCATCAAAACCACAACTGTTCCTCAATGAAACTGATAATGAAGGACCACTGGAAGGAACAGAACTAGTATCTGTATTTGCTGCTAATGTGTAAAGATGCTACTAAAAAGTCTTATATAAGATAAATTTCAGTTGCTGAATCTTTCAGAAGCAGTATATTTTCAACAAGATGGCTTTGTCTTACAACAATGCCTTCAATTTTCTTTTAAAATCCTGAGCTACAATTCACCAACACCTTCCCTTCCAAAATTCTTTAATATGTACAGCAGGAAAAGCTGCCATCTGACGTTCCAAAGTTGAATACAACAGCTTTTTTTTTTTATTTATTTGATAGGGTTACATTTATTCCACGTTCACCATACAGTTGTCAAAAATTCTTACTGGACATGGGGACTGAAGAAACAAAGTCACTTTCTCATCCTCTAGCATCAGTTGCAAAAAAAGCCTTCTAATAAATCCTGAAATGTTTCCAGATGTTGGGAGGTTCCCACGCTGAGGAGACGACTGGAACAATTCACAGAGAACCTGGGAAAGCAAAATGACATCAGATCTAAAATATTGCTATATTTATGTCTATCAAATATAGTTCTATACAGCCATAATAGGCTGTGCCTAAGACCTACCTTCCCCATTATCATTCAAACCAGATCAGAAATGAGCACCACTGCAGAAAATACTCACAGTAAGTTAGTTTCGCTTTTTTTAAAAAAGTTCAAAACATTGACTATAGCATCTAAGCAATTATAAATACATAAACTACTCAAAAAGAAAATGAAAAGTATTTAGAAAAATAACTTTTAAATTCCTAAAGCAAGAATGTCCCACAGCTTAATGCAGTATTATTACCAGAGAACTATTATTAATTACCATTATTAACAGAGAACTGCAATGATTTTTTTACTGAAATCTACCTGTTAGCAGGGCACTGTCATTCTTGTATTTTCTTTTAATTATACTTTTATTCAACTAGGTCTACAAGGTTAACAGATGAGAGGAAAGCTAAAATAAAATTTAAAATATTTTAAAAGTTGACTGTTGTTATTAATAAAGAAATAAAAACTTTATTTTTCTTCTCTCACCTGTGCCATCAGTCTCTGGTTATTAGGATGGCAAGAAATGCACTGTAAGAAAAAAGCAACTGTTGCATTTTCAATTGCTGTCCGCTGCTGAGTGGTCAATCCTGTTGTTACAGTTGAAGAAAGCAAGCTAGATCTTGCGCTGGTCTGTTGTGCTGTCACATTGTGTCCTCCAGAAGTAGCACCAGAATGGCACAACAGAAATAAAAGTGCTGTCCACAAGGGATTGACTTCAGAGCCACCCAACCAATCCTTCATCATGTGGCTGTTGCCAACTTCTGTCAAAAACCTGAGAACAGGAGCAACCAGGTCTGCCGTGATGGGCATTTTATTAAAGTGCTGTGGAACATGATGCCTCCTGAGCCTGTCCTGGGTGGTATCCACTGATTGTGCAGTACAGTCAGAGCTAGAAGTATGGTTAAAGCAAAAACTAGCAAGACTTCTTACAAGCAGTGAAGGCAAACCTGAGTCCAATAATTGCTTGATAGCTTCAGGAGACTGAGATGAGGCAGCAAGAGTAGCCAGGTGGGACTCTGTTAGTGCAAGAGGGGCTTGTGCGTTTTTAGAGTCATCTGTTAGAGAAGAACTAAGGTCCTGCTTTTTGCTGTCATCAGTCATGGACAGTCTGTGTTGACACTGCATTGGAGGAGGAGTGATACCCATCCATCCCATGAGTAAGGAAAAATAATTTGGGTGGATGTGGCACATTGAACAAAGCAAACTATCAACAGCTTTCTTCAAAACCATGTTGCAGGGAAGAGACATGGACCAATTAAACAGTGACCTGTAGAAGACAGGAATCATGTCAACACACAGTTTGCCACTTATAGCCCCTTTTCTTCATTAGTTCATAAAACATCTTTCTCCCTTTATAATTAACTACTGTAGAAGCTGTTGTAAACCACAATAAGCTGATGCTGAAAGCCTTGTTTGGATCACAGTATTAGCAGGACATCCATTACCCAAAAGCCATTCCTCAATCCTATGTGTAATCCTCTTCCATCATGCCCTATTTAAAAGAGAAATGAGCTGACTTTTCTGGCATGCTGCATTTGAAAGACAGGATTTGAGTCTTTTGACACTTGTCACAATTTCTGCATTTTTGAGCTGCCTGCAAACCTCTTCATGTCATCAACTCTCTAAGCTGCAGCTACTACAATCACACACACACTCATTTACAAAAAGCTCTCTTAATCCTTTGTAAGAACTGTAAGTATTTTAATATGCTTCCAATTTTTTAAAAAAAATTATTTTATTAGGATTCTACCTAAAGATGTTGAAAAAAAAACACGAAAGCAGCAACAATCTTGTTGGTTGGTTGATGTTACATTCAGGATCTTTACTCAACCTGCACCTAGGTCACAAGTTAACAACAGAATTATTCCTCAGAGATACTAAAGTCCCATCTGGTTTTGACCTCACTTCTACCCACATACCATGTGCTTGAATGCTAATCCAAAGCATATGAATGCAAAAGCTAATTTAGCTCCTATTCAGCTTAAATTTCAGAAGTGGTATTTGTACTATCACTTTAGTGTAATCATCATTTTTTCTTATAGGCTTGCTCCAAGTAGGTGAAGTATTTAAAAAAAAAAAAACCACAAACAACAAAAACACCAACCCATTTTTCTGAACTAAATTCACAGTACCATGACACCATACATAATTTACGCTATCTTAAACTTTACATAAATAGGTGTATGCGCACTTTATGTCACTTCAATGTTAGATTTCTAAATAAGTTTGGGTGTATCATCACATTCCCATTTGAAGACAAGAATTGTCTTTCCTTCTTATGGATGGAAGTGCTATACTATATTTAGTCTAATAGACACTAAAAGCCTAGAACAAAACATGGGTCTAACCAAAATGTAGCGTTTTCATCAGTCCAGTGAATAGCTGAGAAAAAACCTGCTCCAAGATAAAACATTAAAAAAATCACCTCTGATCAAATGACACAACTTTGAGAAGACAGTCAGAATTTCCCAAAGCCCACATGTAATAAAGGTATGCTTTAACTCCTCTCCAACTACATATTGACATGATCCTTCTGCCAAAACTTTGTGGGTAAGTTCATGCTCTGTGAAAAATAAGATTATTTTCCAACTAGATATTAAAAAATAACTATGGAATAGATTAGTATCCATTGGCCAAAGCAGAACTATTGTAATGGAAAATAAGGATGATGGAAAAATATATCCAAGAAAAAACTGAAGTACATGAAGAAGAAATTAGGAGTTATAACTCGAATCACTGAAAATATTTGAAAATTGAAAATATCAAAGAGGATGAAGAATACACATGAGAAGTTCTTTTTATTAGAATTATTTAGCCTTATGTCTGACAGCAATCCTCTACTTATTAAAAATGTATTTTATTATTTGCTCCAGATGCTGGGTAATATGAATTATAGTTTTATTTGGCAGGATGTAGAGCTATACTGCAACATGCATATTCATACTAGGTACAATAGCTTTATTAGTCTTCTTTCATTTCATCCTGGGATGAAAACAACATACCTTCCTCCAAAGGACAGGAATTTAGTTGTGAAACCCAGTTTTATATTAGAATAACTAAATGGGCTATCCGTTTTAAGAAGGTTAGGAAGAACCCCTCTTAGGGGGTAATAATCATTACCTCTTTTTAGTATTTCAGATGGGTAGTGATGAAGTGGGTAGGAGGAGCCCAAAAAGTCAAGGCTGGAGGCCATCTAGGGCACAGTGATCATGAGATGACTGAGTTTTTGATTCTTGGAGAAACATGGAGGAAACTTCTGGAAGGCAAACTTTGACCTGTTCAGAAGACTGCTGGACAAAATCCCTTGGGAGGCTGTCCTGAAGGATATAGGAGTCCAGAGAGGCTGAACATACTTCTAGAAAGAGAGGTTTTAAAGGCACAGGAGCAGGCTGTCCTTGTGTGCCAAAACTCAAGTAGGTGGGGAAGGAGACCAGCCTGGTGAAACAGGGACCATTGGCTGGCTCTCAAGAACAAAAGAAGAGTCTATGACCTTTAGAAGAGGGGGCAGGTCTCTCATGAAGACTATAAAGATGTAGGGAAGCTGTGCAGGGAGAAAATTAGGAGAGCCAAAGCATAGCTAGAGCTCAACCTAGGTACAGCTGTTAAGGATAATAAAAAATATTTCTATAAATTCAGTAACAACGAAAGCAGGATTAGGGAAAATCTCTCTCCCTTATTGGTTGCAGAGGAAAACATAGTCACAAAGAATGAAGAAAAGACTGAGCTGCTTAATGCCTACTTTGCCTTACTTTTTAGCAGTGGAAATAGCTTTTCCCTGGACATCCAGCTTCATGAGCCAAGAGACAGGGCGATGAAGCAGAATGAGGTCATCACAATTAAAGAGGAAGTGATCAGTGACCTGCTACACTGCTCGGATGTACACAAGTTTATGGGACCAGATGAGTTACACCCAAGAGTGCTGAAAGAGTTGGAAAACATGCTTGCCAGGTNCACTTTCTGTTTACCTGAAGTCATGGGACAGGTCCCAACGGACTGGAGGGTAGCAAATGTAACACCCATCTACAAGAAAGGCAGAAAGGAGGATCCAGGAAACTATAGACCTCTCAATCTGACCTCAGTATCAAGGAAAGTCATAAAGCAGATCACCTTGAGTGCCATTACAAGCCATAATAGACAACCAGGGGATCGGGCCTAGTCAGTGTGGGTTTATGAAAGGCAGGTCCTGCCTGATGAACCTGATCTCCTTCTATGACAAGATAACCTGATTATTACATGACAGAACGCCTGTGGATATTGTCTACCTAGACTTTCAAAAAGCATTTGACACTCATGGATTCTCATGGAAAACCTGGCTGCTCATGGCCTGCATGAGCATATGATCTGCTGGATCAAGCACTAGCTGGACAGACAGTCCCAAAGAGTAGTAGTCAAAGGAGTTAAATCCAGCTGGTGGCCAGTCACAAGCAGTGTTCCTCAGGGTCCGGTGCTGGGACCATTTCTGTTTAACATCTTTATTGATAATCTTGGTAAGAACACAGAGCGTATCATCAGTAAGTTCGCAGATGACACCAAGTTAAGCGTGAGTGTTGATTTGCACAAGGATAGGGAGGCTCTACAGAGAGACTGGGATAGATTGGATCGATGGGCCAATGTTAATGGTATGAGCTTCAACAAGGCCTAGTGCCACATCCTGCATCTGGGTGACAACCACCACATACATCACTACAGGATTGGGGAAGAGCGGCTGGAAAGAAAAGGACCTAGGTGTTCTAAATGACAAGCAGCTGAATATGAGCACCAGCAGTGTGCCCAGGTGGCCAAGAAAGCCAGTGGCATACTGGCTTGGTTTAGAAAAAGTGGGACCAGCAAAAGNGGTGATTGCAGCACTGGTGAGGCCGCACCTGTATTTATTGTGTCCAGTTTTGGGCACCTCAATACAAGACAGATATTGAGGTGCTGGAGCGAGTGCAGAGGATGGCAATGAAGCTGGTGAAAGGCCTAGAGAATAAATCTTATGAAGAGTGCTTGAAGGAGCTGGGACTATTTAGTTTGAAGGAGAGAAGGCTGAGGGGAGATGTGGGAATTTAAGAATTATTAAGTGAATTAAGGGAATTAAGTGTTATATTTCTATAGCACTCATGTAACAAAGCTATGCAGCTTTTCTGTTTCGTTTAAACAGAAGAAATGATTAAGCAACATAAATTTGGAATGTTACCTTGTGCATTTCCAATCTGGAGTCACTAAATGTACATATTTGGTGTTAGTGTGAATTTTCCTTTAGAATCAAACAGCATCCAGCAAATCCATGGTTCAAGATTCACTCAAGATTTTATGCTTTGTTTCTCTCAAATCAGACTATGGCTGGAATAAAAGTGGCAACTCTAAAGTGGTGGCCTCTACCCCCACAGCTCTTAACTCAGTTACAGATATTGGACACCAGGAGCAATAAAATAATTCTTATATAACAGGATACTAATGAAGATCATGATTTACAGGTACAATCAAAAATTACTACCAACACTCAATTTCAGCAAGAACAGCCCAGAATTATCCATTAAAAAACTCACAAACAAACCCCAAAACATGGAACAATTTACTTATCATGTATGTGCAAGTACATACATGGATTTGCTGTTTTGTTTTGGTTGCCTTTTTTTTTTAAACACAATAATAAGTGGAATAAGTGAAGTGCAGTTTTCTGTTTAGAACTACAAAACTGCCTGTTTAGATATCTTTATATATTCACTTTATCAATTAGCTTCAGGGATAACAATGTCCACTACTGTTCCACAATGAGAGCACTTCAAGTTATATCATACCAGTGAACAAAATAATTCAGTTTTCAAAACTACGTGGGGCAAGACTTTGTTTTACTTACTCAAAGAGTTCTCTGTCCAGCAATGCTGGTAAATCATATTCAACGAGCAATTCATAACTATGCCACAAAATTGCTGCTACGCAATGCAAATGGGAAGGGGATGGCATCAAAAGACCATACTCTCTTGTTGAGCTATTTGGACAAATGTAGCTGACTCGGCCACTTTTTTTCATGGCTGCAACTCTTGCGGAATCGCTGACCCATTTCAGCAATGCTTGAATTCTGGAAGACAAGATGATGTAGTACATTATAAAGGGTCAAAGAAACACTCAAAATCAAATTATCTTGCTGTCTTTTAGTAATCTGAACTACACATTTATCTCTTCCTTTGAAGCAAAGTTCAAGAGTGAGCTCAAACTCTGTTTTCTCAAGACTTAGATCNGCAAATGTAACACCCATCTACAAGAAAGGCAGAAAGGAGGATCCAGGAAACTATAGACCTCTCAATCTGACCTCAGTATCAAGGAAAGTCATAAAGCAGATCACCTTGAGTGCCATTACAAGCCATAATAGACAACCAGGGGATCGGGCCTAGTCAGTGTGGGTTTATGAAAGGCAGGTCCTGCCTGATGAACCTGATCTCCTTCTATGACAAGATAACCTGATTATTACATGACAGAACGCCTGTGGATATTGTCTACCTAGACTTTCAAAAAGCATTTGACACTCATGGATTCTCATGGAAAACCTGGCTGCTCATGGCCTGCATGAGCATATGATCTGCTGGATCAAGCACTAGCTGGACAGACAGTCCCAAAGAGTAGTAGTCAAAGGAGTTAAATCCAGCTGGTGGCCAGTCACAAGCAGTGTTCCTCAGGGTCCGGTGCTGGGACCATTTCTGTTTAACATCTTTATTGATAATCTTGGTAAGAACACAGAGCGTATCATCAGTAAGTTCGCAGATGACACCAAGTTAAGCGTGAGTGTTGATTTGCACAAGGATAGGGAGGCTCTACAGAGAGACTGGGATAGATTGGATCGATGGGCCAATGTTAATGGTATGAGCTTCAACAAGGCCTAGTGCCACATCCTGCATCTGGGTGACAACCACCACATACATCACTACAGGACTGGGGAAGAGCGGCTGGAAAGAAAAGGACCTAGNAGAAAAGGAGCGTGGTGTTCTAAATGACAAGCAGCTGAATATGAGCACCAGCAGTGTGCCCAGGTGGCCAAGAAAGCCAGTGGCATACTGCCTTGTATTAGAAATAGTGTGACCAGCAGAAGTAGGAAGGTGATTGCAGCACTGGTGAGGCCGCACCTGTATTATTGTGTCCAGTTCTGGGCACCTCAACACAAAGATATTGAGGTGCTGGAGCGAGTGCAGAGGATGGCAATGAAGCTGGTGAAAGGCCTAGAGAATAAATCTTATGAAGAGTGCTTGAAGGAGCTGGGACTATTTAGTTTGAAGGAGAGAAGGCTGAGGGGAGATGTGGGAATTTAAGAATTATTAAGTGAATTAAGGGAATTAAGTGTTATATTTCTATAGCACTCATGTAACAAAGCTATGCAGCTTTTCTGTTTCGTTTAAACAGAAGAAATGATTAAGCAACATAAATTTGGAATGTTACCTTGTGCATTTCCAATCTGGAGTCACTAAATGTACATATTTGGTGTTAGTGTGAATTTTCCTTTAGAATCAAACAGCATCCAGCAAATCCATGGTTCAAGATTCACTCAAGATTTTATGCTTTGTTTCTCTCAAATCAGACTATGGCTGGAATAAAAGTGGCAACTCTAAAGTGGTGGCCTCTACCCCCACAGCTCTTAACTCAGTTACAGATATTGGACACCAGGAGCAATAAAATAATTCTTATATAACAGGATACTAATGAAGATCATGATTTACAGGTACAATCAAAAATTACTACCAACACTCAATTTCAGCAAGAACAGCCCAGAATTATCCATTAAAAAACTCACAAACAAACCCCAAAACATGGAACAATTTACTTATCATGTATGTGCAAGTACATACATGGATTTGCTGTTTTGTTTTGGTTGCCTTTTTTTTTTAAACACAATAATAAGTGGAATAAGTGAAGTGCAGTTTTCTGTTTAGAACTACAAAACTGCCTGTTTAGATATCTTTATATATTCACTTTATCAATTAGCTTCAGGGATAACAATGTCCACTACTGTTCCACAATGAGAGCACTTCAAGTTATATCATACCAGTGAACAAAATAATTCAGTTTTCAAAACTATGTGGGGCAAGACTTTGTTTTACTTACTCAAAGAGTTCTCTGTCCAGCAATGCTGGTAAATCATATTCAACGAGCAATTCATAACTATGCCACAAAATTGCTGCTACGCAATGCAAATGGGAAGGGGATGGCATCAAAAGACCATACTCTCTTGTTGAGCTATTTGGACAAATGTAGCTGACTCGGCCACTTTTTTTCATGGCTGCAACTCTTGCGGAATCGCTGACCCATTTCAGCAATGCTTGAATTCTGGAAGACAAGATGATGTAGTACATTATAAAGGGTCAAAGAAACACTCAAAATCAAATTATCTTGCTGTCTTTTAGTAATCTGAACTACACATTTATCTCTTCCTTTGAAGCAAAGTTCAAGAGTGAGCTCAAACTCTGTTTTCTCAAGACTTAGATCACTAACAAGGGAAAAATTAATTAAAAACACTTATCATCTTGGAAAGCCAAATGTAAGCTTTCCTTCTACAGAAAAAGAAAACAGGTATCCGAGTTCCCAGTATTAAAGAGAAAAATCAGTAGAACACTTAAAGTTTTATCACATTTATAAGAGCAAAAAAAGAGGGATAGCATTCCTTGCAAAGGATGCACAGAGCTGTGATGGAAAGTTGGAAAGCTTCTTTAGACTTCTGCACTTTTAGGCTATCTAATAACAATCAGATTTTCAAAAGCCTATTTCATGCAGTAACATCAAGCTGTTATTTAGCAGGTTATTTCTGTATACACTTCCACATGAGAATCCAAATACATTACCTATCTTTTGTTCCAGGGTCTTGAGTCGTTCCAAGCTGATAAAGAATGTCTATTGTGGAGTCAGAAGAGAGACCATTTAATCTTCCAAACAGTAAAGGGCTATTCAGATCTTGCCGCATTGAAAAAACAAAACAAAACAAAAAAAAACAAAAAGGAAGGAGGGGAAATAATAGAAGTACTTACATATGTATTTTTTAAAAGTATTAATGAAATCATTATAGAATTGTAATATTAGCACTGAATTGAGTTTTGCCATTAACACAAGGATGCAACTGTTCATCATTATCTCAAAACTGCATTTTGTATGTTCAGCACAATGTTCAGCCTTGCTAGAGAAGGAAAAAAATCATTGCAACATTCATCAGATATGGGACTTAAAAGGTTTAACTAGTAGGATTTTCCTCAACATGTTACAAAAAGACATGACAAATTCCAGTAGAGCTGTCCAACCTCATACTTCACAGAAGCAAACACGTATTTTGAAAGGGAAGCTTATTTAACTCCAATTTCCATCAGTGGAACTAAGGCCAAAGATTTCCTCAGATTATTTCCTATGCATCTTCTCCCTGTGCTCATCTCCTATAGGAAACTACTCTCTTATCTAACAGCATTCCAGCAAAAGACAGTAGGCTACATTAATTTGTGGCAAAGTAAGTCATGGAAGCCATTTTGAAAACAGTGTTTTCTGTTAGCATCAGCAACTTCAAAACAAGGGATACTTGATTTCAGTTTTCTTTCACTTAAAAGCCAGAAAACACCAAAGCAAAGTGGTATGGAATCACAAATGTAAAAATCCAGTGCATCAGCAGAAGAACTACGGCAAAAATTTGCTGTAGGACATGGATTAGTTGTTCAAGCATCTTAATTATGTACCTGCACCTGTAAATAGGTTCAGTGCTTAGTGTTATTCAGACTTTATACTGTCCTACAGCCTATTACACTGCCCAAATTTTGCTGCATTACTTAACACTACACATTGGTGGTCTGTATTTTAAAACACCGAGAAATAGTACGCATCGTAAGATATGATTGTGATGTATTGCATGTTCTACTCTTGTGTCTTCAAAACATTCACCTAATTAAGTATTCTACACAAAAATCAAAACAGCCCTAGTCACACCACTTCACTGTTGTAAAACTACCCACAAAGACTGTGATACTTAGAAGCATAACAAAGCACAATGGCAAGTTCTGGTAACCCAAATTCAGAATCAGAAAGCAACATGCAAATATACTATATTTGTACATTAATGCAAGCAATGTTTTTAAGCAACAACCAAAAAGAAAAACTTTGCACTCACCTGCAGGATCGCTCCCTGATGCTGAGCAGTTTCTTAGAAGAATGTCAATCAATTTCAGGCCTATTCTGGTGGACTGAAGCCCAATTTTCACAAGCACAGCCTCAATGTTTGGAGAATGCATACCACAATAAGGTGACATAAGTAAAGCTGCACATGTCTGCAACAGATTAGCAGTGGGTGCTGCAGCACTAGCCATCATTCCTTCTAGATCACTTATGTGAGTGAGGCAGTGGTGTAATAATCTTAACCATCCAATACTGAAAAGGAAAACACAAAAATGAGCCAATGTATCATTTTCTTATTACTTTGTTTTTCATCTAGAACACAGACACCTGTTTATGTTATAGATAACAAAAAATGAGCTAATATATCATTTTCTTATTACTTTGTTTTTCCATCTATAACATAGACACCTGTATTAGATTCTCGGACAAGTCTAGCAGAAAACTGCTGTGACATGCTCAGACGTAATCTGAGAAAAGCAAATTAAAATGACCAAATTTAAGACCACAAAGTCATTTACATTAGCAGTGCTGTTGTAATCACATCACTGGCTTAACATTGTAAGCAAGGCAGGGTTTGTGGGTAGGAAGAGGTATGATCCTGCAAGTTTTTTTACTAAAGTTTCTCAAGATTTCTCAATCCATATACATATTTCTTTTAATAGGGCCAACCTACTGGGGGAAAGGTGGAGGAAAAGATGTTTATATAGGGTGAAAGTAGCGAGGGACAGTGTGCTATTTTGTGGGTTTGCGTTTTTGGGTTTGGTTTTGTTGCTGTGTTAAATGGACCTGGCCAAAACATAGATGTGAAACATGAAAGAGAACGCTGCTTCACTCAGACACCACTGGTTTTATTTGTATGTAAGGTTAAGATTCTGAAATAGTGGTTGGCATTAAAATTATACCCCTGCACAGTTCCCATGACTTTACAAACTCTTATAGTCACACATATCTACAATAAGTTACAGTGAACCTGATTTGAAAAGCACATAGAAAAAGCGCAGAAATTAAAAATGTTAGCCACAGCATTAACCCATGCTGCTCTCTAGCAACATCATTAAGTATTCTTTTTAATAATAAATCTCAAAAAGTAAACCTACTGTAATTTAATCAATTTGAAAAACAAAACAAAACATTAACTAGGCTATTTACAAAAAAATGTACTACAATGCTGTTTAAACAAGCATTACGAATAAGATGGCAATCTAAGTTGCAGGAGAAATAAATAACAATTTCACTGACAAATTCTAAACAGATGAATTTATTTTCACAGTTACTCTTATTTCCCAAAGTTCAAATGAAAAAAAAACAAAACACAACAACTTGCATATGTATCATTTCAGAAGAGAGCAAGTTTTATATCTAAACCAAAATTATATCCAAATTTATTGAATATATCTATCATATCACTACCATTACTTTATTGAAATACTTATAAAGCGATGCTGAAAGCCACAGTAAAACATTTCAAGACAGGAAGAATGTACACTCACCTTCTTTCTTTAGATACTGATTATTTTTGTGTAACTTAACCTTTTATGAAGCACAATTATAACAATAATATAAGTTTGGCTGTGAAAACTTTCTTCACTGCTACTCAAGATCAAAGACCAATTGCAGTTATACAACTTTCATTGACTATACACTGGACAGTATTCATGGTCTCTAAATTTACTTATTGTCTCAGAATTTTTCCCAGAAAAAAAAACAAAGGTTTTTAAAACTGTCCCATGCCTTTTTTTCAAAATTATAAACATTTAGGTTCAAAAGGGAAATATTTCAAAAGTAACAAACATTTATAATTTGGTAAACTTCAGAACCAGGAAATCTCAAAAAGTCACCCAATAAATTAAATTCAAAGTCTGAAAAATTTAACACCTTTTTTCTAAAAAAAGTAATAATAATAAAAAATATCCCTAAGGGTTTGTTTATTTTTATTTAAAATAAAATAAAAGCTTTTGAAAAGAAATCTTGCTGATATGCCAAAATCACCGCACCATTCAGGTCCTATTTTACAAATGTCTGCAAACAGTACTATTAGATACGACGTCCACAAAACATCCTGTTGTTCTATTTCTATTCCTGCTCCAATATTTATGTAACTCCGCTGACTTCAGTAGGGGTAAGAAGGATCTCGTTACTTCAGTTTTTTTGACAACTGCCTACCCATTAAAAACCCAGACTGCAACTCTGAATGCTTTAATGTCTTTTGCATTCTTTCCCCATTGCAAAGATGAAACACATCTTTTTACATAAGCAGATTAAGCATGCTACCAAAAAATGAGTAGTGCTTATATTTGTCTTCTGTAAAGAAAATAATAATTTAAAAAAGGGAAGTTTTCTGAGATATTTGATATTCTGTAAATGTTAAAACTCAACTCCAAAAGCAGGTTCTCATGAACACAGTTTTCAGAAAACATAATTAAAATAGACAAAAGCATGAACTGGCATGAAAATGCCTCAGTCCATTTGATACTAGAGGCTTACCTTGTTTTAGAGACCTGATCCTCAGAGGGCAGGAAGGGATTATTGACGGTTGCAGACGAGGTGTTTCCAAAGGCTGTGAGGCCTAACAGTTTGATCTGAGAGAGGCCAAGTGTGCTGGCATCCCGAGGGCGATGGAGACGGAGGCAGACAGCTGAAGCAACTTCAGCTTTTACCAGCTGGATTTTTATATACGTGAGACCACTTGTGATAACAGGAGTTGACAAAGGTAACATATTGACACCATCTGCGCTTATTTCAACTGATACTGATGAAGGGCAAGCTATAGAGTAAGATAAGAAGGTTTAATACTATTTAAAAATCTGTAACAGTTCGAATTTTAAGTGTTAAACATGTATCCCTGTTAAAGATACAGAACATGACTGAAATGATCTTAGGCAAAGGCTCTTACAGACCTGCAGCTGGAATATTTGACCTGACCAATGGTATAGGTTAAGATGCATAAACATTTTGATACACAGTGTATACAGTTCATTTTGAAGACTTAAGATGATGAAAAGTCCTGTCAGTTGTAAATGCCCCATCTCCCTAGGAGGGCTATCCCTACTAGCCCTAGTAGGGCCAGAGAGTAAGAGTTGAAAGTCTCATACTTTATTCCAGTCACCATACAACGCCATTTTGTCTGAACATCCCTGATGAATATCACATTCTCGCTAGGCTTTGAGAAGCTTGGCAAGAATTTTTGCGTATTTAAGTTTAACACCACAACCACAAAACATGTACTGAGCTAGTAGAAATCAGCAGAAGCAGGGCCGATTCTCAAGGAACACAGAATTAGCAAGCTTTTCAACTTGTTTTACAGGCATTCTTCAAACAACCCGTCCGCTTTAGTTCCTCTGATTATACTCTTTGTATCATTCCTAAATACCGTCTTTCAAATTTTCAAACCAGCACGAACATCGGTGAATCTACTTACTCGCCAGAGAGGCCAGGTGGGGCTGGATGTGGATCTCCTTGAGCAGCACAGCTGCAGGGAGGTGGATCGTGAGGTCGCACCAAGCTTCCTCAGGTAAAAATATATACGACCAGGCAGCAGATCGAGCACGCCTGTGGGGAGGAGTAGCCTGTAATAGCACTTCAGCAGGCTGGGCAGTGGGACTGCTTGAGGTGATGGAACCTTCAAAGCAAGCACCATTAACATTGATTAATGTCTATTAACAAAACCCAGATTACTTTACAGCCTGGGTTTTTTTTGTTTGGTTTTTTTTTTTTTAATTCCTCACCTATTTTGGTTTACTATTAACATCCCATGTGTAAAACTGACAACTGCTGAGATATTTTTTCTTTTAGACTGTTTTACAATAGGCAGTTTACATATCTATACACATGTGCTTGAAATTTTGCTAGGGAACACTTATCAAAATCCTGAACTTTCTATCAAGAACTCATTATGAAAAGGTGCAGGTTGAACTGTATGCTTAGAACTTGAATTCGGTTAACTCATAGTAACCTAATCGCAGCCTTTCAGTTCCTAAAGGGGGCCTACAGGAAGGCTGGGGAGGGTCTGTTCACAAAGGCCCACAGTGATAGGACAAGGGGTAATGGACTTAAGTTGGAGAAGAGCAGATTTAAGTTAAAAAAAATTAGAAAAAAATTCTTAACTATGAGGGTGGTGGAGCACTGGAACAGGTTGCCCAGGGAGGTGGTTGAGGCCCCTTCCCTGGAGATATTCAAGGTGAGGCTCGATGAGGCCCTGGGCAACCTGGTCTAGTTGGGGGTGTCCCTGTGACTGTGGGGAGGTTGGACTAGCTGATCTTTGGAGGTCCCTTCTGGCCTGGATGATTCTATGATTTTATGATTGTTAACACAGCAAAGGCTTTAAAGGTTGAAATACTAAAACTATAACATAAATGGCTTCATAACCAAAATCTGCAAGCCTTTTTCTTTAGAAGGTTTGTTTTACATGAAGACCTGTTTCTAAAAAACACACCAGAAGCAAAACCCTTGACCACAGCAGCTGCTTGTTTTTCTAATCTTAGAATGAGTTAAGAATGAATTAGGAAGACCATGGCTATGTCTTCTTTACCAAGCAATATGGCACAAGACCAAAGTTGTGGCTTTAAACTACAGGTATTTTTAATTTAAATTAGCTCTAACGTGGCTCCATGACTGAATGTCTGCATAGCTGCAGGTGGAGGTGAATTCCTGGACACATTTTGATAGACTTTCAAATCAACTGAGATGGTCTCTCAGCAAACACTACATGATGAGAATCGGAGTGTAGTAAGTGAGGACAAGCCAGAAGGTTAACTTCAAAAGCACAATCCTGACTGAAAGTATAAAGGTATGGAAGAATCCACTACCATGTAGGTTTAGGATTTTTCTGCTTAAAGTAATCAAGTACCAATATTTGCAGGATTCTTAAGTTTACCTTTTAGGAATTTTTGAAGAGCAAGATAGAAGATTTCTAACAGACCCCTACTCTGCCAAATAAACACCTCTTTTTTTTTTTTTTTTTTTTTCGTTTTGCTTTAATTTCATAATTTTTGACACTTAAATTTGAATGACCAGACAGAACAGATTTCTTTTGTATCGAATTATTTTACTAGAAACTTTAAAAGTAATCCTTCACTTCTTCCCTCCTGACAGTGAAGCACACTGCATGAATATATTCATGGGCAATGCTAGGCTAGTGAGCAGCAACAGGAAACATTGACTAGTAGTGAAAAGAAGCATTTGTAAGATGCTGGAGTACATCTCAACTAAAATGAATGTGGTTTAAGGTAAAGCCACAGACATTGTATTGATACCAGCAGTGTATTGCAATTCAAACAGACATTCATGTGGGCAAAACTGGAGCAATTAGGTGCAGGTGTGAGAGCAGCAGCAGCAATATCAGCCCTGCGCCCCAGCTTCTGCTGCTCTGTTTGACCTAGCTTGGACTCATGCTGTATAATCCAAACTTTGCTATGCTTCTGTAACAGCTCTGTCAAAGCTGATGTGCCTTAAGTCAAGTCAGCAAGTCTTAGTGTGTCTATGGCAGATGGTGGTTTGGAATTGACCATCCCCTGACCTATGAGAGGAGGAAGGGCCCCACCTTGATGCACGACTACATTAGATACAGATTGCTCCCCTTCTTTCCGCTGTCCACACAAGGTGTTATTACCAGTGGATAAGGGGCTAGATTCCTCCCCCAACTTCTCCTTGAAACACCAGCAACCTCTTTGTTTAGAAGGCTTAATAGCTAACCAATATTTGACACTTTTACAATACTTTCTGTTAAGAACTTAATAAAGATTCAAATGGATATTAATCTAACAGAAAGAAGTATTACTTACCCAAAGGCGCAAAATTGTGAATTCCTTCTGCATTATCAGGCTCAGAAGCTAGCACTCTAGCTTTCAAACTGCTGTCTGTTGCCTTGGTGGGACCAGAATCAAGAAATTTCATAATAGTTGAAACCATACTTCTTGCTGTGTTAACAATAGCTCTTGTGCTCGTTACCATGTTGTTACAAATAAGCTGAACACCACCTGTGCATAATGTAGATGGAGGGGAAAAACCACAACTGCTCAGAAGCATGCAACAGTTTCTAAGCAAGCCTGTTTAGTAAATTTGCTCCTTTAGACACATATCTGTATTCCTTCTTTAAGCACTGAAAGAAAATCTACAATTAGCCTCTTATCTGATACAGGTAAAGCAAAAACATCCTTACCCATATCATGGAAAGCCTTCAGTGCCTCACTTGTATCCAACACTCGTAAAATGAACCAGAGCAGTGGCTCAGATAACTGACAAGTGGCAAGAGAACCCTAGAAGAAAAAGTTAAGAAATACAGAGTTTCATGCAAAATTAATATGACAGAAATACACATAAGTCTCCCTTTTCAGTAGGCAAAAATCACAGAGAGGGGAAATGCCACCACTGTACCATCAGTCAACCTCTGTATCGCAAAATAGCAATAACATGCTGCATATGGTTCACACCTACACAGGAAAAGTCTTTGTAGCATGGAAAAGATCAAAATACCAGGGGGAAGCAGCTGAAGGAGACTAAAGAAAACTGAGCATTAAAAAAACCCACTAACATGAACATGATGGATGTGTTTCCCACCTGAACACAATAAAACATTCAATCCATCTTCAAGCCTTTAAACCAAAACATTTACAGGACTGTCAAAATGTCCTTATAGAAACTCTCATTCCCTCAACCATGGGGAATGGAGGGAGGCTTTCTAACTCCAGCACCAAAGTGATGTGAGGGTAGAAAAATGTTAACGTTTCTTTTAGATAGCACCAGGTCAGTTTTCTGAGTGTATTATAGGCTATAGTACCAATTAACCCATAATTCCCTTGACGCACACAGACCTAAGGGAACTTACCTGTCTTCCCATGTACCCACAGGCCATGTAGGTCAGAATTGGTTGAAGCATCACTTGCACCGTTGTTGCTTTTTTACTAAGCGTTGTCAGGATAGTGAACAACCCATCTCCAACTGATATTGCATCTAAACCACCATGAAAGTTTTCATGTTTAGTGAGATGTAAACCACTTGCACCTTGGTAAAAACAGAAGCAGTTCAAAGGTGAGAAGCTGAGACCTAACAAACTAATACAGCATATAAGAGTACTCAAGGATATTTAAACTTTTTTTTCAGTGAAACATTCACATGGATTTTACAAACTACAAATGGGGGAATTTCCAGGATCAGCTACTATGGGCATTTTCAGATAGATGCTACTTTCTTTACAGTATACATTGGAAGACCAGACCCAGGAAGTCAGGGAATTTAAATCCAATTTTAGGTAAGACCATAAAATGACTGTAATTACTAAGAAAAACAGAACAAGAACTACAAGGAACTACAATCACTCCTAGCCAGAAGCAACTAACAAGTATTTAAGATTTTTTTTCAGATAGCAACAGAAGTGCAGTTGTGCAGCCAAAAAAAACCAAAACCAACCCAAAACATTTAACATATATATTTCCATCAGAAATATCTGGTCTGGAATTCTCCTTCTCAGTGTTACAGCCCAGGATTTATTCATGAGGATTTAATGAATATCAATATTCAGCAATACTGGTAATGTATTGCTGAAATTGAGGATGAAAAACAAAAGAATAGTCTTCCCAAGGAAGCGATTACCTCCATAAATACAACTGTCTTTCAAAGCATATGACATCTACCTGGAAGAGCTTTTAAAAGTGGTTCCAGATTTGAGTGCAGGGGAATGGATGGAATAATCCCTTTCCATTTAGAGAAACTGACGTTATATTAACAAATAATAATAAAAAATAAGGTGTTCAAGTGATGTTCAGAATATGCCTTAGAGAAACATTCCAGCAAGAGAAATCACAGCTGGAGTACTTTAATTATCTTCAAGTTATCAAGAAAAAAAGCCCAAAACTTTAACAAGCACTGGATATATGGAAACAGGAAGAAGAGTCTTAAGACTCCATCTTTGCATGGTCTAGAAAAGTTAAATGGAATGAAAGATGAAGACAACTATGGTGGGTTTGCTGTGAAGTCTTTGAGGTAAGGTGGAAGAGGGGAAGACTGTATGATTTTCATGGTCTGTCAATGACAAAGCATAAAAACCTAATGAAATAGGTCATAAAACAAAAAGTTCATAAAACAAAATCCAACATGTTTTAACTTCATATGACCAGTGAATTATTCAAGGGCATCCTGGTTACTGACTAGGTGGCTCACCAGGTGCAATAAATTTATGTTATTAGCCAAAATTTTGACACTAGAGTCACTACTTATTGGAACACGTTTGCAGGCATATTCTTGTACATCTTTGCTGAGTAGCTAACACGCTGCACTAGCTATTACATGTTTACTATATGTTGATAACTGATTTTTGGATCATATAGAACCTTGGCTGTGGTCTTGGAGAAACGTTTTGTTGTCTGGAGAGAGTTTAATACTGTTCCTCATGAAGGAACTAAAACCACAAATAGCTGTGTTATATCTTCCCAAAATACACATACAAATTAGTTTCAATAACCTATATTAAAAGACCTTGGGAACAATAATCTACTGAAGGGATCAGCTGGCCCAGTATCCTCAATTCAATGAGAACCATTTTGAAATAACACTCTTTCCAAACTGCCTTTTTAAAAATGCAAAATAACCGCTGGACAGAAACTGGTGGTTTAGAAAGACATCAAAGTTGAGGAGAAGAATTTTTGAATTTTACCCCAAAGAAACACATGTTGAGCACAAACCATCATTCCCAGAACAAACTACTTTCAGAATTCATAGTGTATTTGCAATACAATACCAACTATGCAGGGTAAAGGAGACATTCTGGAACTCATTTCAGGAAGGTTCCAACAGCGCAATCCAGGCTTGTCAAATTCTGCCTGCTGTTTAATTTGACTACTGGAGGTTACTAATTTTTCTTCAATTGTTTTTATGCCAAAATGAACCACTGGTCTAACATTCATGTGTTCTTATCCCAGAAGTACACTGTTTTTTGATAGTAGCATCAGTTCACCATTTCCCATTGGCTTAAAAGAGACTAGCCAGAAAGAGGCCAGAGGTACTTTCTTCAAACCAAGAGAATCATACTAAAGAGATCAAAATTTTACAACTATTACACCTGAAATGTAGTGCAAGCTCTTTGCCTATCCTCTTGCAAAATGTCTTTCCAGTTTTGCGCATGCAGTAACATTCATGGTATTTCAGTCAGTTTAATTTGTGCAAATAAACTCCATCCTATTATGACAGCTCACAAGTCACAAAGTTAATCTGTTTCAGAAAATCCACCTTAGGCACATGTCTGAGAAACAGCAGCTTTGCTGTTCAAAGTATTATTGGCTTCCTCATTTATTCATAGCAGGAAGAACCCATCCACAATATATAAGTGGACCTCCCAGAACATGATGTTAATGAGATTTCTGGTAAAACAGAGGAATAGAAAAGTTAATGTAGTCTGTGCATTTCAGATCACAATTGTGATTTTTCTTTTTTAGAAATGATTAAAAAAAAAAAAAAAAAGGAAAATAATGCAATACATAGAGCATAATTTAGGTAACATGCCTACAGTATAAACTGAAGACTAATCCTAATCCATGCATAGGGGCATGTGACAGGCACAGACTGAAATACTGGAAACTCCATTTAAACATAAGAAAAAGATTTTTCTGCTTTAAGAATGACCAAACATCGTATCAGTGCGCCCAGAGCAGCTGTGGAGTTTCTACCCTTGGGGAATTAAAATCCCAACTGGATAAGGTACTGAGCAACCTGCTCTCTGAGGCAGGCTCTGAGTTGACCCTGCTTTGTGCAGGGAGGTTAGACTGGATGATCATCAGTGGCCTCTCTCAACACTGACTTCCTGAGATTAAGCAAATTCAAATGCCACACACATTTTTTTCAGTTTTAATTACTGTCTCCCTCCTCATGGTAGGTTTTTTTGACATGCCTTTTTCCCTTTTCACTTCTTCGCAGTCTCTTATTTCCTGCCATTTCTGTGGCAGTCTTTCACATATATACATAATTTATGAGTTTGTGGAAGCTTTAAGTGTTTTACCACCCCAAAAGATGTTCCTTTTTATTAACAAAATACCTACCTATAATCATTGCCATAGCGCTGCTGTTACACTGGCCAAGTGCAGACAAAATCTGGCTCATAATTTGTTGGTTGGCTAACACCAAGTCTGCCACGTATGCAGTCGATACTTGAGTATTAGGGTTGCCTCCATTGCCATCTTTGCCTCCTGAAACCTTTTCTTCATCAGAGACACTGTCTGTTGTACTGCTTGCTACTGGAACGCGGGCACTATATTCTCGATTACTGGAAAGTGGCAGTTGAACTAAAATGTTGACCAGCTTTAGTAAATCAAACATAAGTTGATCCCTTGTCATTTCTCCACAAACTGCTTTGGCATCACCTGGACGAATAATATTGGCAAAAAGCCCTCCAAAACATGCTCGAGCACCCACAGAGCTGTCTGAGCCACTGCGAGACATCACTTTGTCCGAACAGGTAATGTAATGATGCACAAGGAAGGTTATAGACTCAATTACTGCAGAAATAGTGCTAACTGACACAACTTCAAAATTCTGTTCCAGGGTAAATTCCAAGAGTTTCACTTGTGCATCCAAGGGTCCCTGGCCCGTCTGGAAAGCACCCCTGAAAAGAGGGAAGAAAAAAAAACAGATACTTCAGTGTTCAATATTAACAAGTTAAATAGGTTTGGTTGTTGTTGAGATGGGTTTTTTTTCTTGATTTTTAAGAATCAAAAAGCACACCAGACTTTCAATAAATAAAAAGCCAGCCATTTTCAGGAATGCATGTTGAAGCACAACCTGATCTGTCACGGGTCAAGCATTCATCACCTTTTAATATACGGGTCATCACACAGCCTATAAAAACTGCTCATGCAATTACTTTCCTGATAAAGTCTAGGATCCATCTTGTTTTTAATCATTCAATTAATTTTTTGGAACACAGTCCTGTTCAATCATGTGTGAAAGTTTCCTACATTTGCAGGGAAATTTCATGGGAAGAAATCATCCAATACTTTAATAGCATTAGTATTATTTGTTTTCTATCAAAAAATCATGATGGGTTTTTTATTCTCATAGTTTTCTGGTTTGCTTTTCTTTTTTTCCCCCTGAGGCAGCTGGGGGAAAACAAAACAAAAACCTGACAATTCTTCTTTCTATCTAAATTGTAACTATACATAAGACCACGAGGAGGTAACTCGAACTATCACATATTGGTGCTTGCAGGTTGACTGACTGAAGGATTCCTTTAGGAATAAATTTATTTTTCAATTACTTTTACATGTATACTGATGGACTATAAAATTAACCTTTTGAATCACTACATTCTAAATAAAACTCATGCTAATTCTTGAAGTGTGGGAGTTAGTTACTGATTTTTTTTTATATTTCTTTATCTTTTGACATTAATCTTACTATAGCTTTTAAATTTAAATGTAGAAAAAAAAACACTTCATAGAAGCGGCCCCGAAGAAAATACTTGGCATTTAGTTAGTTCTAGCAGTAAAATACTGCTTTTCTTCACAATCAATGTTATGATTTGATCAAACACAGTACAATTCAACAATTATCTTTTTAGAAGTAACTATGTAAGCCCTTTTCTAGTGTTTTGTTTCATTTTATGACATTTCAGCCCCACCTTTAGTTTGCCTTAAAAAACCCCAACAAACTAACACATTTGAAAACCTACCCTTTCAGTGATCTCATCAGTTTATTTCAAATATTTCAAATGCAGACACACATTCCAACATTCACAGTGAATTATTTTATTGTATTATGACATTTCTTGTATAAGTGATTGATCAGCAGTCTAACCTGGTAAATACCACCTGTTCAATTTCAATGACTAAGGTAAATCTCTTAGAGGAGGACAAAACTGTTTTCTGTATCGTTAAAGAAGAGATAACACCGAAGTGCCACCTACTGGGAAGCCAGAAGCTGAGGAAGCTTGTCCCTAATTATATGAAGTCTTTGGGAATAAGCATGACATCAATACCAGAAATAAATAATTCCTAATGTACTTCAGATGAAACCATTGGCAAATTTCTGGTGCACTGCTTTACACATAACCGTCTAGTGTCCTTTGACCTAGACTTGAAGAAGCAGAGCTGTAAAAAACAAGTCATAAGCTCTTCTCTCTCCCCTGGCCAGTGGCACTCCTTCACTACGCTAATGGGGAGACAAGACATTAATAGGCCTCAGGAGAGCAAGGCAGAGGTTTTCCACCTTCAGGTAAGGAGAAAAGGAACAAAACGAAAGAGAAACCAATAAATATACATATTACATAATTAGAGTTAGGCAATCTCCTACTTCTTCCTACAATGTTATAAATGCCACCTAAATTTCACCATCTGTGAATAATTTCTAGAATCCTTCATTAATTCAGGCCTCTCAGAATACTTTTTCTCATTTTAATAGATAAGCTCACCAGCAGTGTCCTTATTTTGGGACAAGGCCTGTATCCTAGCTTCAGGTAACTTACTTTAACAAAGCCTGTATCTTAGCTTCAGGTAACATCAGTTAACCAACTGTTCAGGGCGTCTATTCAGTGTCCCTCATGCAGGGACAGCTACATGTGGATTCTAGTTGCATTCTTCCATGTGCCAGAAGCAGCTGAGATCCTGCTGGCATTGTTGCAGCAACACCCAAGATCTCCACCCTTACTTAACTTGACAGCACAACAACGCAGAACATACACATCTTAGCTGTGAATCACACTCACACGGACTTTAAAGACAACAAGGATGCGAAAGGGAAAAAAACTGGTGAAGATTTACCTTTCTGTTGAAAGTATATGTATTAATTTCAATAAAAATTCACTGAACATCTGAGGACAAGTTGAAGAAAGGTGTACTTGCAATCGAGTAAGAAATTCTTGCATAGCTTGTGTCGCTGTTGGTCCAACCTAGATGATAAGGCATTTTAATAAGTATTATATAAAACTGAAATGTCTCCAAGAATACTAAGTGGCATCTAACAGGAACATGTTCTAAGAAGAGGAAAATATGTAGCTTAATTTGCTTTCTGAAAAAATTCACAGGGTTTTCACAGAACTATTCCATATCAATTTATATGTGTTTTTCTATTACAAACCATGAGTAAAAAACACCAAACAATTCAGTTCTTTGCCTAAGACTCATTCTGCAACTTGAGACTTCATCTTTTCAGCAATCCAACCTATGCTTAGCACAGAAATGTATTTTGTGAAAATCTGAATGCCTTTTCACAAACTACACATTTACATGTAAGTGCTTTAAATGAATGGCACAATGTTTAAGATCTAGAAAAGGCTATGTATTTTCTGGAAAATTTTCTGGAAAATAATTGAAACACCAGGTGCTTTCTGTTTCCTAAACTAAGTGTTTCTGAGATTCCTGTCAAATATTACATACAATTATTTTCACTTGGCTTTTATTAAAATCACTATTCACAGATGTTTCAAGGACTGCAAAATGCAAAAAAAAAATAATAGTTGGAATTAAGAGAAATAGCAGACACCCACACGAATTCAGAAAACAGGCAGAAAATAAAAGCATAATTTTAAATTCTGGCGGTTTTAGTTATTTAAACTTCATTGGCATTTTTATCCCAGCACAAGAAGATTTCAAGAAACTAACTGAACTCTACCACTTTTTTCATGCATGCAACAAAGGAATTCTAACATGGCACATGCTCACTGACACGTCACATGACATCCTCTCCCTGAGGCAAGTCTTTTGAGAGTTGTAAAATGCATGAACACTACTCAGAATGTATCACCAACACGAACTTCCCTATGGTTACTCATCAGAAACAACAACAAACAACAAAGGCAAAAAACCACAAAAACCAAACAAGCCAAGAACAACATAATGCATGAATAACACATAATATAAATAACTCGTAACTTCGTCAAGAGTATTGAAATCCTTTTATGAAGAGTTTTTCTCTTAACTGCTAGTTACCTGTGGACTGTGTTGATTCGTTCCATGAGGATTAGTGCCAGAAAGAAATTTCACTAACACATGAATGAGGTTTGGATCTGACACCAACAATTGGGCAGTACTTTCCTGAGCTCCGATGGCACTGCTTGGACCAGCTTAAAAATAAAAATAAAATATGTAATTTTAAGCATGAAGTGTAAAACCAACATTTATCAGACATATTCTATGACATGTAAATATTCTCAGCAAAATGAGCTGCTTACTTAGGACTACAATTTTGAGCACAGTTTTCCATTAAGTACCTCCAAAACTGTTCCACCAGTGTTTCAAGCTTGTTAAGGCAGTATTCCTGAAAGCAGAGCTTTGCATTGTAGAACAAATACATACAGACATTTTAATTTGTTTTTCTTTGCTAGTTCAACACTTTAATAAGGCGCAAGCACATTTGTTAGTTTGTCAGACAGAGACCACATGTTCTGCTATCTTGCAAACTGTGCATTTTTGTCCTTGGCACATTCAGAGACTTCTCATCATTCACTAAAACTGTAGGGAGTTTAACAGATTAAAAACTTTGAGGACCAGAACTAGAACTAAAATACACCCTTCAATGATCAAACAAATGAGCTTTATCAAATGTGAAGTCTTACTCATTCATACAACTCAAGTTGTTGTACAATTCCAACCACCACTTGAGAAAAATATATCTATCTACTGAATAAAAATAAGCATTCCTGTAATATTACACATATCTAAATGAAGTTACAGGTTATTACATGCTGAGGAAGCAATCTGTCCTGGGTTGAGAGGCCTAGGACTAACTTTCCTTCCGATGCTGGGAAAAATGCACTTTTGGAGGACTCTAGTGACTGAGTTCATGAAGATATTTACTTTATGGCCAGCCAGGCTCTGTGAGATTCAAGGTCTCAGTGTTTTTGAGCCTTGCCAGGTGCACAGATGGGGAAGAACAAGGCCTGGGCATTTGACCCAAGCTGGCCAACAGGATTATTTCATACCATGAACGTCACATTCAATGTAAATTAGAAAAGTTTGCTGTGCAGTGGGGTCTCCCTTGATGGTGGTGATCCAGACAACTCCCTGCCCCGGTGCCGGACCCCTGAGGCCTCCCTTTCATCCCAAAGCCATTGAATGCGCAGTGCCTGACATTTACTGTCTCTGCTGGGAGTGCACAGCTTCTGCTGAGAGAATTGGCTGAGTATAATTCTTCTAAATCTCATATCAGTGCCAGGATTAATACTGGTTCTTTAGTATATTGTTAGTTATTTAATGTTATTCTATTAAATGTATTTACATTTCAACCCTCATATTTCTTTGTGTTCCCCAATTCCTCTTTCCTGTGTGGGGAGAGGTCATTCAGTGACAGGATAATTGTCTGCACGACAATAAATTGTTATGGGTTTTCTTAAACCATAATACAACCTCTTTCAGATCTCATACCAATGAACATTTCAAAACAACAGAGAAGCCTTCTCTTCAGATTGGAGGATGTGCCTTGGAAAATCTGGGTGAACTGATCAAGTTTATTTTCCCCTGAACATTCACTTAAGTAAAACATACAGTACACTGATTTTCCCTATAAGAACATTAGGTATGTTGATCATTGGTATGGGGTTTTTCTAGTTGTTTTTTTTTATGGGGGGCTGTTTCTGAGCATATCATGATACAAGTTAAATATGAAAATGACACTTGGATCACCAGAACACTTGCTAAGCTCCCAGTTCTTGCATGTATACTTCAATCTGCTACATTACTTCATTTTGGTGCTTTTTTGAAAAAAGTTCCACTTACAAACTGTTTTGAAATTAAAGACAAACCACTATCACTAAAATTACATTCAACTGCAGCTGACGTAAGTCATCAAAATGAGAAGTTAATTTGAATTTGGTTATTCTGTTTTTCAGTTTTCTGTAACTTTTCATTGTTTCGATGTAACTGCATCATTCAAACTTTGTGTACAACTTCAGTTTTGAGCTAGATGCCATTTGATTTGTCTAGAACAAATGTTTGTACTGAACATCCAAGGGAATTTCAAAATATGCATACAAACACTTAATGTGTTTGTATTTTTATTTGAAAAAGGGACGTACTTTTATGTTTTCCTGCATTCCTGAATGGTACCTTCTTAGACAGAATGTATTTAATTTTCTTCAGAGACTTTCAATCCCTTATGAAGTGTATAAAGATCATCATGACAAAACCCCACCACTATTCAATGTTATTCTTTCTTAAAAAAGAAAACAAATCTTCCATTGAAACAACAGTTTTTAGAATATGTATGCTTGCATTTTTCTGAACAGGGCACATTTAGGTCATTTAATTTGTTCACTTTGTGTTTCTTTGAAGATTAAATTATTTCAAACACTCCAGCTTCTTCCTCCTGTGTTAACTTTCACTTGTTAGGTCTGTACTGTAGCTACTTAAATACACCTGGCTATTTGTGTAGCCTTCACATCTTAACACAAGTAGATGTTACATTAGAACTTTCCTGGAATTAACAGTCCCGGCCCATCTCCTCTTGACAAGCAGTAGTCAAGTCCACACACTACCCTTCAACTCATTTCCTTCCAGGATTAGAAGGTTCCATAGGTTTTCCACTGTTTCATGACAGTACCATAACTGAATATATATATATTCATGACCTCCTATGTTATTTTATTTTTCTATTTAGCAGCTGAAAAGATTTCTACAATATAAAAACCCACTTTGTCTGCACTATATTTGAAGTCAGACATGTTTTTGTTGATGTTCTAGATTTCATGCTGCATCTACATTATCTGCTCAGAACAGTGCTCTCCCACGGTATTTCTGGTGACAACAGTAACGTAAGCAAAAGGGCACCTAGGGAGAGCACAAGTAGTTCTTGCTAAAGGAAGAGATGAGTAAATGCATTATGAGAGCAATTTGACAGATGACAGCTGCTTACTCCAGAGCAACTGTAGCTCTGAGAAATTTTTCTTAGCCAGGTGTCACTGCAGATTTCCTTCAACCCACCTTCCTTTACATGGCATGAAATGGCTCCAGATGTCACACATCAAATAGTGATTTCAAAAACCATCCTTGCAAAATTTGTCATGGATCTTGTGACTAATCAGGGTAATTGTTCTGAAAAGAAATGGCCAGGGGTATTGGGTTCATCCCCGAATAATATCTTGCACTCCTCAGATAAGAGCTTCTGAAGCACAGAAGTTAACACAGCCTGAGCTCTCATCCTGAAGACATTTATTAGCACAAAATGGCATAATTAAATAAGATGTTTCTGGGCACAAACTGACTTGCGCTAGACAGTGTTTGCTCATAAAATCCCAACCTAGGACAGCTCCAAAAAAGAATCCAACAGTCCTCACTTATACTCAGGCTGGAAAAAACAAAATCAATGACCAAAAATACCCCTAATTGCTATTGGAAGGATCTGGAGTTCTGGAAAAATTACTAAGAAACAGCTTTGAAAATAACATCAGGATGAGATCTCTAGAACCATCTCACTTCTCATGATGAGATATTCTAATTCGTTTATTCTCTTGAAGAAATGGTGACCAGAACTAATCTTCAGAGTACAATAGTTCAGAAGTATATTCAAAGAGACTACCCATAAAATGCAAATAAGGCAAGATCCTTATCTAGAATGATGGAAGAATACAAAAATGCATCCCTTCTTTTCTCTTCCCCTTTTTCCTCCCCTTTGTTTCCTTTCCTTCCTTCTTTTTAAATGAAAGGCTGGGGAAAACAGAATGGTTGAATCTGAACATAGTTATTATATGGTACAATAATGAATTTCAAATAAATAAAGCAAACTTAAGAAGGAGGTTAAGAGGCTTTGAGATCCAATTGTTTAGAAATATAATGATAGTGGAATTTCCTCAGTGCTAAAACGCCTACATGCAAGTTTAGTGAATCATCTATGTGCAGTTACATCTCTAAGTCGTTTTTCAGTTCCTGAAACAGCAAATGTGATTATCTAATCAGGATTGCATCAAGAAGACGTGTATTCTTGCCTGTTTAAAAGGTTTGTTGTATCTGCAGAGCTTTATTATACCTGAAATCATCTGAATAAAATATTTTTGGTGGTGGTGGTGTTTCTTTCATCAGTAAAAATACTCTGCAAATGAACATATTTAGGGGCTTGCTGTATTTTGGGTATTAAAATGTAAAAGAAGCTAATTTTATAACTACACACATTTAGCAACAAAACAAAACAACACACCAAAGACCCTAACTACAACCTGTCAATACAGTTAAGGAACGTGAACAATTTGTACTTCATAGCTTAATACATTACAGAATTAAAGTGAATACAAGTGAAACTTGAATCTAAAGGAAGCTGACACATCACTTACACTTCATCAGTCTCCGACACAATTTGTCTTATACTGTCAGTATATACTTAAAAAAAACCCAAAATCTATCTCTTCTGAAAACATGATTGTGAAAATTTTAAGTTAATGAGAACTCCTGTGAGACACTGCTGTAACGGCTTAAGAGACTATTATTAGTTCCAGTTCTGAAATAAAGCACACAGAAACCAAAACTGATTGGAGAAGTGTACCAATGGATTCTATCTTCAATTGTCAAGAACTGACTAGAGATTATTTCACTCAAATGTGACAACTTAGTGCCACTGAGACAGAATACTGTCTTGAATTATTAGCTGCTGAGGAATCCTCGCAAAGAACTTATCTGATGGGAGCTCAGATTTACTTAGCCACTGGTTCTGTGAGTATGAGAAGAGGGACAGTTAAGGGATATATATCTGTATTAATACACACACGAATAAAAAGACACACACCTTCAATCCTTTTCTTTACCCTCCAGCAAGCTTGCATCTCCAACCCTTTCCAACTCGCCCTAACCCTGGGCTCACGATACACAAAAATCCACAACCACTTTCATATGCGCTGTACTGCACTTGCGATGGCTGCTTCTGAGCAGCTTTTTGTTCACATGATCACTTACCGATCTCAGGCAGTTGCCTAAGAAACTCCTGCAAGCACACAGCTGCCTGTCTGTCAGTGTCTGAGCACAAACATACCACTTGCAAGAGATTCACATACAGTCTCAGTGGTACACACAGTATAATTTCTGAAAATTGCTAGTATACAGTTAGAAATTAGGAGTGTTGAAAACACACATGGGTGTTAACTGTGGGCGCTGGTATCCTACAAATCAGGTTATGTTCTATTCTCAAAAGCTAAGAATAAGATGGAGGTCTCAGTTTGACAAAATCAATTAAGTCTCCTGCATTAATTTACTGAGAGCTCAACTGCTTCACCCTAATAGCAAAAATTTAGCAGATTTGTGATGCTGATCTCTAAACAACAGCACAGAAGAGGGATAGCAAGCGAAAACTTGAAAGGAAACAAAAATCAAATCAAACTAAACCCAACCTTGCATCCCAAGGACAATGATTTGAAATGGGGTACATGAAAAAAGTGATTTATAAGAATCTTTGAGGAGAACCATGGAGAATAGCTATGTCATCACAGAATGGCAGATTTTTTCATAAAAGTGTCCTTCTCAGATGGCTCTGGGCTTCTCTCTTCTGTAATTACTATCTTCAGTCATATGCTTGGAGTGAAAACAGAATTTAAAAGAATTCTGACTTGGGCTAACATGTAGGTTTTAAGAGATTCCAGTCTCCAAGTTCTTACTATTTGATATTGTCTTTGGCCTCGAGGACAAGGCCACAAAAGCATTCCTTGTGACAGTTTCCCTATGATAGCGAGTCATTTAGAAGCTTAATTTCTTCATTTAAAAACTACATCCTTTAATTTCTACCAGTCTCATAGCAAAATCTCATTCACAAAGGGAAATCATTTCTAGTGTGTTACAGAGCAATATACAGAGTGTGAGATAATTTGGTGTGCACAGGGAAATGAAATTGAACAAAAACAAAGGGCTGGATTTCTTTCTTAATTGATTCAGCTTCTAGGGACTTAATTTCAGATAGTTTAACACAAGCAACGACTAGTGCCTGTGTATTTATGAAAATATTCCTACTGCATCAGAAAAACACGAACCTCTCTCATAGAACCTTAATCCTTCCTCGCTGCTTCCTCTTCTCATAGCACAAAATTAATTCCCAAGGATCATTACCTAGTCCTAAAATTCATTTTTAGAAGACATTGCCAACCTACTTACAATGACATTTTCTTTTAGCACTAGGGTTTCTGTTTCCATGGTACAAACAATTCAAGGAGCTCACTCTTGAAAAGTCTGAAGTTACAGAGAACCAACAGAAGTACTTACATGACAAATAGGAAGTTCTGATAGTCTTTTGGATGGGAATCAACGCTCATCTGTATGTCATTACTACAAGCAATATTAAAAAAAACAAAAACAAAAAAACAAAAAACAAACCACAAAAAAAACACCACAAAAACCAAAACCAAACAAAAAACCCCACAACTTACCATTAAGCTGCATATTTGTCATGAGGGTTAGGCTATGAAGCACAAGGCACCATGTCCGGAGTAAGGTATTAGGATACCATGCCAGAACTGACAGGAAGCTAGTTACTGAAGCTGTCGAGAAAAATATGTTTTATCAAGCTTTAATCTTCAGGGTAAAAGTGTCTTATTTGCACTCTAAGGTGCTATATTTACTATTTTTATTACTATTATTATTAATAGGTTTTTCTGCTGTATTTACTTTGTTTTGACTGCAGTTCAGGAAATTAGGAAAACACTTCAACACTTCACAGGAACTGGCCCACACAACTTTCTACAGAACCCAGACTCTGACATCCCAGAGAAAACAATGCAAAGAAACTGCTGGTTTTAAAGTGCTCTTGTGGAAGTCAGCATTAACAGGTTCATTGTGACAGGCATTAATGTTTTGGACTACGTCCCATGTCTGCTCCTTCGATAATAAAGAGATCACAGGATGGTATACAATTAGCAGAAATTTGTCAGAGAAGTACATACAGGTGCATAGTTCACCTGAGACTAAGAAGTGTCTTTTAAGAAGTCCTCTTGGAATTAATGATGACAATTAATGATGATAAAGAACCACAAATTGTACAATTTCTTTTCTGAAGAGATTACGCAAATTCATGGAATAAGCTTTCAATTACATTTGAGTTACACACTTTTCACATTAAGAAGATAATGAGCCCAAGAGCTCTTTAATAAGAGCACAGAAATTATACCAACATTGATCTTATCAGGAATACTTAACACTATTTGCTTACTAGCGAAAGTTGATTGCTTAAAAAAAAAAATAATCTTATTTTACACCTTCTGAAAATTAATTTCACATATTTAATGTATTTTACCTTGATTCAAGGAAATGACAGGTATTCGGTTAGCATTATAAAGGAAAATATCAGCGCCACTATCTTTACTTCCAGAGGAGCTGGAATTCAGGCTTAATGTGAGCCATAACTGTAAAAGGGATTCAAGCTGGAATAAAGAAAAAAAAGAAAAACAACCACTATCAGACCAAACTCAAGCGTTTTTCCAGAACTCCAGAGCATAAAAGGTTATCTGGTTTGATCTTAAAAACCTTATCTACATTCTCAGGTGCTACTGTTTCACTGATAACACACACACTTTCCTTTACTGGTTTTGAAGACCCTGATATGCTGAATTCATTTTGAATATTATGTTTAACAAGTAAATGCTTTTGCTATGGTTTTGTAATTGATTTCCTCTGAATACAGTTAAACTTCTCTTAAGATGTTTCTTCAAACTTCTGTTAAAAAAACTTCACAGTTTTACACACAGCTTAGAAATGCCTGTATCATAACCTTACTACTGTAATGCTTAGTTGCATGTAAGCTTTTGGAATGTCTCAGTACAGTCAAGTGATGTCTACCACTCAAAGTTATTCAAAAGGCCAATTTACTCACTGGGAAACCTTCTTCACTATCAGGGAGACACTGACACTCTCTGTGAATAATTTCTTTGAGGTATTCTGGGGAAACATTGAAGTCCTTAACCACAAACTGTACTTTGGATGACATAGTTTAAAGAACTATTGAGGGGTGGAGTCAGCCACCCAATTAACGTATGAATAGGTAGGCAAGTACCTAACTGCTCATCTATAGCACACATGGCATTCCTTTGTACGTATCAAGAAAAACACAGCTAAAACAGAGACTATTTGAGAAGCATATTTATATTTTTAACGTATGGAACCCCTGGGTAAGGGACCTCTGGATGTTATCCAGTCCAATCTTCTGCTCAGAGAAGGTCCAGCTGTGATATCAGACTGGGCTGCTCAGGGCTTTATCCAGCTGGGTTTTGAAAACCTCCACCGATGCAAACTACATACTTGGTGACACTCCTCACTAATAAGCTAACAATTACCTTTCAATGAACCTAATAACTTGTTTCTAAATATGAAAATGTATACCCACTTTTTCACTGTAACAAGAAATGTCCTGTTTGACAAAAGATTTCAGCAACTTGTCTATTACATTATTGGTAGTTGCCCACGACAACTTCATAAGCAATAAAGTGTGTAACAGGATACTTGCATCCGAAGTAGTACAAAATACAGGAAAACAACTTTCAAATTTAGTGAGAAATGCCATCAAAACATTTCAAAGTTCATCATTCTATACCTGAACATGGTGGACCTGTAGCATGGAAAAGAGCTTGTTGAAGCATGTGCTCAGCATAGGTATAGATGACAACTGTACAATCAACTGGGCGTTTTGGTTTGCAGCATGCAATCCTCTCAGCAATGAATCATCTGTTCCGCTAGGAGACTGAGTTACTGAAAAACAAAACAAAAATTACCAGACACCCATAAATTGTTTTGTATAAGTTGCTAAAAGTAATTTCAAATGTATTTCCTTATATTTTATACTTAAGGGGGTCTTATGAGTTACAAGAACTGTTTCAATACAGCATTCAGCAAAGCTGGGCTACTGACTACCATACTGTGAAAGGCACACTTGAATTTCAGACACTCCACCTTCACAAAAAAGCCCTGGAAAGTTAGTCCAGAAATACATTTTCACAGTTCTGGCTAAAAGTATTACAGGAGCGTCCTGGCTAACACTATGACAAGACAAACAATTGAACATCTCTTCATACATTATGGTATAACTAGTGTAGTAAATAATAGGTTTCCAGAAAATAAAGTCTGAGGATGTCACTTATTCAAGTAATGACTGCGTGCATATTAAGGTATCCAGAGAGCTACAAAGAAGCACACTTTAACAAGATGAGGAGTGAAAATATGTACAAAAATAAATTGGCATCATGTTTTTATATCATAAAGCTTACTGAACAAGTGAGTTCAAAATTGTATTCAAATATTTTCATTTTCACCAATGAATAGGTGTTAACTGTCAAGTGCAGAGAAGCTTTCAAACCAATGGAATTTCACAATGAATGCAAGAATGAAGCTTCACAAAAACAGGAAACTTAACGTTTGATTTCACCTGGATCCAAAAATGAAAACAATTCCTCCACTGTACTATTATGCACTGTAAAATGAATCCTGTATACTTCACAAATTACATAAAATTTCTTAAATATACTTGGACATGTAATTAAAAAAAAATGAATAGAGAAATATCTCTAAAGCATAGCCTACATAGAAAATTCATTTCTAAGCTGCTAAGAGACTTCAGAAAATATTACTTCAAATTTCAAAGCACCATGAGAAGAGAATGATTTGACAAGATGTAGTTACATGTAGGAGATGTGTTTGTTAATGCCTGTAGAATGGAATCAGCCTCCAGGGTGGACATCATTTTCAGCATCAGCTCAGCTTGCTGTTCAAGTCCAACTTCTAGACGTGCATCTAAAGCTGCACAAGGCAACAAACAGGGTAAAATGGAATTATATCAAAGACACATATAATTAGTTACTCTAACTTCCTGTGCAATATAGATATACAGTCCACATTGAACTGTAAAAAATCTCAGCATCACTAACAGGAAGGTTCAATTTTATGTATGACAGAAGCAGGATGTAGCAACTTATACTCTGAACTGAACATAATTTTTATAGATGCAAACCATATAATTAAATACTAAATTTCTGTGAAACACACCCATATTTGCTGTCACACTCACTTTAATATCACACATGACTAAATGTGAATATGTTTAAGCCTGGTTTTCTTATAGTAATAGGTCTATACCTATACAAGCACCCAAAAGCTGATTTCCCTCAGTGTAGCACGGGAAAGCTCAATCACCCCCAAACTAAGCGTGTGCCACCTCATTCCTTAGGGTAGAGCCTACTGTCCAAAGTACCAAACAACTACAGAAGAGCTTCCAAAATTTTCTGAAAAAAAACCAGGAATGATTTAAAAGTGCCTATAAGCGTGTGTTCAAAAATGTTAGAAAATAAGATTTTCTGCAATGGTAGGTTGTTTTAAGTATAAACCTCCATAAAATCCTCTCATTTACTGCAGAAAAACTAAGGCAAACAGAAAATGTTATTCTTTCCACTTAACGCATGTGGAGATTGTTAATATAATTTAAGATGGGAAAGCATCAAATACAAAATACAGGCCCTGAACAGAACTTTAGTTCATTGCCTACCTTGAGAGACTGATACGCTCACAGTTTGTGATCCATTTTTCTCTGTAGTTACGGGTGGTTTTGCAACTGGAATTCCAACGCCTCCAATATAAGGATTGTAGTTGTAAGTGCCGTAATCAGCACCCCAGTAATCGTACCAGGTGCTACTTATAGGCTTAAAAAAAAAAAACAAAATGAGAAAAAGAAAAATAAACAGCAACTCTTTAGACTGTCCAAGTACAAAAATTAAATTTGTAATGACTAAAAACAAACAGTTACAAAAAACTAAACGTAGAAGGTTGGACTGAATAGCTTTAGAGAATTTTCTTTCAATTTTTATAGCAGTATAAGCTACTGAATCTTTAGCGACTGTTAAAATCCAGCAATGTTGTTAGCTGTCTCAAAGTTGCAAAAAGCCAATTTGAAAATGTTATTATCAGGTTTTATTCACAAATTTGTACCATTTTTTAAATTTGGAAGTGGAGTATCACACAGATATTTTGAGAAGTTATTTATCAAGACAGAATACTATATTATTAACTGTACTATCAAAGTACCTTGAAGCCTCAGTGAGGCTTGGGGATTATTTGTACTGAGCTCTGCAAAAGAAAGAGTTGAATTATCTCTACTCAAGTGTCATAAATTAAGACACTTAGAAAGTATATGGAACACAAGAAAAAACATAATGTAGAGCCGTATGAAGGAGATTTATGTGTGCCTGTCTTTTTAATAGCATGATCCAATATCAACTGTCATTTTACAGATACAAAAGCAAATCTTAAGAAGGATTAAAAACGAAGAAGTGTTTTTCTGACTGTTTTTTAGAGAACATCCAATCAGGCAATTAGATCATGAAGATACCCATGGATGAAGCGGTTTAAGGATTACCGCTAAATGAAATGATAGCAGAATAAAGGAGGAAAACATCAATTACATGCAAATTAAAAATAAATACATTTAACAAGCAAATACAATCTTTACATTCTTTCCTATCATTCTACATTAAACCTTTATAAAAAGTGAAAGTCTACAACACCAAATACCATTAACAAAAGAAGAGTAAAAATGAAAGATATATATATATACATATAAAGATTATTCTGAAAACTCAGGTGTGTCATACCTTGAAGACTTTGGCTGCAAGGGGATCTTTCTCCAAATCAATATCCAAAGGATCAATATCGACTTCCATCAGGTCTTGCAGTAATTCAAGGTCAATGTCCTTATCTTTTTCCAAAGATGACAGTGGTGGAGTACCTTTGAATGATTAAACAGTATAAATACTACCAAATATGAATTCTAAAACATGAATATATCATACACTTAATGGTAATTTTAAGGCTTTTAATTATCTTGGTGGAAAAAGTTAATGAAAGCAATCAAGTTGCCTCTTTTTAAGTAATCAGAAAAATAACCAGTTTTTACTGATCAGATGAAAAACTAAGTTGAAGAATTGCTCATATTTTCCCTATATTTTCAGAAACTGATTATTTTACCATCAAAACCTCTTTACTGATATTTTGAGAGATGAGTAACAGCAAAGGTGTTTATTTCACTTTTTTCAGTACACATATATACACCAAGATGACAAAATAATTTACCTGTGATGTCGTGTGTCAAAGGCTCATCTATTGTTTCCACTAACTGAACTGTGGACTGCTGGAGAGAGTCATCAGAATCCCCAGCTGAAGCTCCAGCATCTTCTCCCAAAGCACTGTCTTCCATAGCTTCTGCTGCTATAGGTGCCAACAATTCTCCTATAGATTAGATTAAGCAGACAACTCTATTTCAAGCTTTTTTCTAGTTACAAATTAACATCCAGTGTCTAGGCCAGCTATCTGTTTTTTTTCAGCTAACTTTAAATTCTTTACGGGCTACTTCTTCAAGAGGAGGAGTTTTGAATAATTTTCAAATAATCAGGGTCACAAATATTAACTTTTCAATGCAGAAGTTGCTAATTCAGTATTGACTGCAATTGCATATTGCATTTTTTACACACTAATCTCAATTTTATGGTTTGTGCTTCTTTATTTTGTTTGGGTTTGTTTTTTTTCCCACTACCTTAACAGTGTCTGCAAAGACTAACATAGTAATAAAAAAACCCTTAAATATTAAAGAAAGCAAGTTTCAAGTATAGCACGTTCTGAAAAATACGAACTTAAAACAAACCTGCTAGAATATCCTGCAGCATACAAGTCAGAGAATACTGAGCCCATGCTCCTCCCCAAGAGATATCTCCTCTGTTAAAGTCAGTTCCAACGAGAAGCAGCAATAATCTTTCCAACTGAGCCTCATTTACAATCTCACATAAATGAATTGTTGGTCTTGTAGCATTTGCAATTCTAGCAAGAACCTATAAAAAAAAAAAAGATATATATATGCCTATTTGTATTTAACACAAGGAAATATGCAATAGCTTTAATCTCTGTGATTATTAAATTTTGCTTAGAAGGGAATCAGGTATTTTTATTTACTGGCTTAAATTTTAGAATTTTACAAGGGTAGTCATATAAAAAAATTTCAGAAGTGACTTTTTCTATGCATCTTTGAAAACATCATAAGTTACAGAAAAGGTGACAGATTATAAAAACTGCCTCACCAGAAATTACTAGAAATTTTAATGCTGCAGCTAATTTTTGACCATCAAGCCAGCAAAGAAGCAGTAATAGAAAGCTAACTTAATGCGGTCTCCATTTCAACTGCAGAGTGATGTTCCATATGCTGTTTACCTTACAAACAAAGAGAAGTAAATCCGCATGACAGGTAAAGTCCATGGACAAGAGAAAGAGTGCCAGCTTCTGCACTACAGAAATACAACGTTCATGTGCCAGTGTAAACGGAAGTGGTTCAATATCTGGAGTTTCCTTTGTCGTGGAAACTTCTGTATCTAAAGTAGAACGAGGCCACTCTGCAGTCCGACGTAATCGTATTAAGTCTTTGAAGTGCTGCAGAAATTAGATTTTGAAACAACAGGTACCTTTTAAAACTAACCGTTAAATCTTTTACCAGTGAAAATGTAAGGCAGCAGTAACAGTAACTGTAAAACTTAATAAAAAAACCCCAACAGTCTAAGAATGTATGAGAATCTGGAATGGAATGAAGGCTTTAATGGCAGAAATTTGTTTTGGCAGCATGTCATAAAAGATGACAGACTCATAACCAAATTATCCAGTTCTGCACAAGTGCCAATAAAGCCTTCATGTTTGCCATAAAACATATTGAAAAATATGTATTTTAGAAGTTTCTTTCTATTGCTGTATCTGCGTATAAAACTATGGTTATCATGAAGCAAACTACACAAAAATAGCTAATACAGAAATTCACCTTTACAGGAATGTTTACTTCTCAGTTCCTCATATAAGGTAAATCATCAGAAATTTCTAACTTTCCTACTACTTCTAGGGTACAAAGTGCCTGTTGGCCAGCATACATTGACTTAGTCTGATACTTGATCAGGCCTCTAAATTGCAACTATTTTGACAGAAGGTCTACAAATTCCATGGAGGAAGAAAGGTGCTTTTATTAATCCTTCCATCCACCAAGGACAAACATTTATTAGCTCAGTTCATTGTATCAGCTACACAAGCAGTCTAAAATTAGATAACACAAACACCTCCTGTAATCTCACTGAAGTGGTAGCTACAGAAGTAGGCCAGAGAAAAGAGCTATTTACTAATGAAAGGTTTCAGCTTTCTCCTAAATGCAATCAATTTTTAAGTTACTCGCATCTTGTTGTAACTGAAAGTGATTAGTAGGCAAAGTAGTAAAAACTGCATTAAATGCAACTATCAAGTGTACAGTAACACCATTAACTAGATGTTAAGATATTGCAAGGGGAAAACTATTTCAACATGCATTTTTGATGCAACATGGCTGCTATAAAGTGGGAAATAGCTGGACAGCATCTTTCACTCAGTGACTCATTTAAAGATGTCTCAAGGGGGCCACCAGTGGAGTAGCCTCCCCGATATAACCTGCTGGAATAAAGCAGAAGATAGTGCAGGAAAGAACAGCTCATGACAAGCAGAGTTAGTGAAAATTTAGGGCTTTATTTTTAAGCTGGCATTTAAACTTTGTTGTGGGCTTTTTTTTTTTCCATAAAATAATTGCTGGAAGTTGTTGTAAGATTTCCCTTTAGATTGCCTTTAATGTCCAACGTTCTGTAATTTCTTTCCACAGGCTTACTTTCAGTCATCCTAACAGACATTGCTACTTCAAAACTAGAGAACAAATATTTAAAGAGATACACCTAAGCTTGGTAGCTAGAAAGATTTATGCATTATTTTTGTGTGTTCTCTGCAAAGTCCATATTGCCACCTCCAGAAACTCCTAAATTTCAGCACCTCATCTCATAATTGAAGTAATTCTTTAACTACCATATGCACCCTCAGTATCGGGGGGCTTACTGCAAGATGCTACAACTTATGTTGTAAGTACTTTTAGGAAGTTCAGAGAGCATTCTGAAAAGTCATATTAATTGGTTTGGGGAGACCATCAATGGCATAACTATTTTCTGATTATTGGACCAGGAGAGCATCCAGAAGAGGATCATGCATAAAAGTTCACCACATAATACATTATTTTACATTTCTACTGGCATGTGTTATCTAAAGTTTAAAGATACGACTAGCACTCACAAATCTACAAGATTATTAGTGGTTTTGGACATGACTACCTAAAAAAAACCCCAAACTATAGAATGATAAACAAAATTTTTCACCGTGCAAGAAATGGCTGCTGTTTTCAGCATCAGAATATACTTGATAGAAGCTATGATGAAACAACTTTTTACAATAAGGTCAATGTAGGGCAAAATGACTTTGCAAGAACAGGTCTTTCCACACAAAAGACAAGAAGTCAGTTACAGTTTCAGAGCATCATACCTTTGAAGTAGCCTGCTTTAGTTTAGCCTGTTCTACTAAAAGTTTGTATGATGATCCTTTGTTGCTTTGTATTTTCTCTTTTTCCATCTGTTCCACCAAAGCCTTCTGTTTTGCTTTTAATAAGTTAAGTTGCTAAAAGAAAATGTTAATAGGAAAAAATGAAAATTTAAGCCATAAGATGTTAAAAGGATTTGGTTTTGTTCATATGATAGCAATCTTCAGTTCAAATTGCAACTTGAGCTTTTAAGATACAGTTCATATACAATTTCAAGACACTACATGGGCCTACCATAGCAGACCCAGAACAGATAAAAGTTTTAAGAATGAACTGTATCTTTGAAGGGGCTCAAGATGTACATGTCCTGGGTCATAAAACCCGTATGGTTCCATTTAGAAATTAAACTTTTGTGTCTTAAGAATTATTAACTTTTAAATCACGGCTTAGATGCCTGCATTTAGGTGTCCCCAAATTTATCTAGAAAGCAAATGATATCTATTGTCCAATATGGGCCACGGAGTGCCAAGAGCACACTCCAGTATCTGTTCTTCCAGCAGATCCCATGCCCCATGGCTTGAAATGAATGTCAAAGAAGTTAAGCAGCCTTTAGCTACAGAACCAGACCTATGCCAAAGCAAGGCTGAATGAGACCCAAGGCCAAAGCTGTTCTTTCAAGAAATGAGATATACTAGAAATTAGATATATTTCTGTGAAAATAGCCACTACCGTGATGGAAGTCACCTGTTTATGATGCACAAGTTGTTTTCTGATTTTTCGGGAATACAGTCTATCTAGGCTACTGTTGCCTTTAGCAGATCTGCTCAGATTCTGAGTGTGAAGACTATTATTTATAAAACTCCACTGGTTTCCTAAGGAAGTAAAAAAAAGGAGATATTAATCTGTTTTATTAAACCTCACTTAACTCTAGAGAAAAGCATTTGGGTTGCAGCAACAGTTAGCATCTCCATACACCAACTGCTAAAGAAGCAAGCAAATTTTAATTAACTCTGTGTTACACAGTATCACCATTGACAGTAATAGAATCATAGAATACTTCTGTGTAATTCTAAAACCCAGTGGTACCATCTTGTTTTCACTAGTTTTATAACATGAAAGGAGGTAAGCAAAACTATCCTAACTAAAAATACCTGAACAACTTCCATAACAAAAGCTTTCTTATTTCAATTTGCAGATGTTCAAAGAAACACTAATCCACTTAATAAACAGATAAAAAAATGCAATGAAAAACTACTGAATAGAAGTATCATGGCAAATACCAAAGCAGTTATAAAGTTATACTGCTGCCCTTTCTCACAATACAAACCATCTCAATATGGTGTATTCTCAATTGCCAGGTCCCAGAATCAGAGGATACTATATAGACGTTATACAAACTTAAAATCTATCCTGTATTTTTCACTTTTAAAAAAAATATGAAAAAGGTCCTATTTGTAAAGAGAAGGGGACTTAAAGAAGCAGACAACAGTGCAAATAAAAAGATCGCAACATCTATTTTTAAAGTATCATTTTTGAAGTGAGCTGAAAATACATTTTAAGTGTCTGAACAGCTCCCAAATGAATACCCACAGAAGTAAGTTTTGATGGTGTTACATACCTGTCAAAAATCGTTCCCTCTCTTTTCCATTCAGAGGTTTTTTAGCTGTGGCTGCTTCATCCTCAACAGTAGCTACATAATCCAGTAGTCTGGACACCAGCATTACAACCCAGCTGATCATGGGAATATCTAAAACTCCTTCAAAATAAACAGATTTGAGTGTTTTAATAGTTTTGAAGCCATAACAAACTAGTTTTAAAGAAATAATAAAGGGGACTAGATGGCACGCATTTCACTAGGTCACAAAGATTCCACTCTTTTTTTTTTTAAAAAAAAATGAGGATAAAGACTCTGATTATTCATAAATGAGGGAAGAAATCAAACATTCAGCACAGAACTCTGGTTCAAGAGAAAACACTACAGTTCTCTTAGTCTGATGAAGTCAGAAGTCAAAAGCTTAAACTCTACTGTTAAAAGTTAAGCAGCATTTTTTTTTTGACAATGAGTCAAAATGTGTATAAATTCCTAAATACCAAATGCAGATTGACAGTTGCTTACTTGACCAGTTCTAAAGTGAACTCGTGCGTGCCCAATAAAGACCAGAAACCCACAATTAATGACCATTTCATCACAGTCATTATACAAATAGCATACTTTTACAAAATAGCAATACAGCAAAGTCATTAGTACTAGAGGTTACACGCACATTTTCCTCTGTGCTCTGTCCTGAGCCACATGTAATTACACTGCACTTTTCATGCACTAACCTCAAAAATGTTCTCATTAACTTGAACTACTATTAATTCCAGATCAAACAAGAGAACTAAGGCACTTGTCCAAAATCACACATAGCTGCCGGCAGCTCAACTGATAGGATGCAGGCCCTGACCGTTAACTTATGTCCTGTCCACGCTGGCAGAAAGCAGCCCACCCAAAGCAGGGAAAGTAACAGGAGGTCTCCCCATAACAGGACCTGAACAGGAATTTCAGGCTAAATTGCAAGAACAGAAATGAGTACCACTGGTGACTGCTACACACTTTTTGGGTTGGCTGAATAAAAAGAAAGGAGACTGCTGCAGAGCAAAGCATAGACCTTCTCATACTTCTCTTTAAACAAGTACATTTCTTTTTCTTCTTGCTCTTAAAAAAAAAAAAATAAAAAAAATTTCAGCCTCTCTCCCTCCCTCCAAGTGTCTTTGGCTTATTCCGATTTTCCCTGCCTCTGCCTCAAAGCCTACAACTTCTCTCTACCCAAAACACTTACCTCTTGCTCTGATTGTCCTTTGTTTTATTGGACTTTTTCCCCAGTAAGTTTTCACCCCTTTGACCCTTAGAGTTATGTGTGACAGTTCTCAAACAGGAATTTCTTCTGCCATACCTGATGCTTTCACCACACATGATAATGCCCTAGTACTCACCTGTACTGTCCAGGAGGAAGGAAGCTGGAAGACCAGCAAATAAAGCTCTGAAGTATCAGTTACTTCTGTTTCCTAAAGTCCTCCGTGAGGACAACTAGTAAGGCAAGAGCTATGAAAGGAATTGGCAGCTGTGGGGAGAGTGCAAACAGAGGTAGAGGAGACGTAAGCTTGGGTTTGCCTCAAACTAGTTAGAGACTACAGCAGGATATGGCCACGACAGAGAGTACAGAGCAGACCAACAGGAAGCCATAGGACAGCTTCTGACACCAGCTGTAGGCTTGTTTACATCAGGAGACAAGGTAAAAAGTAAGAACAGAGTCTTTTAGCAACTTCACACCACTAAGAATTTTAAGTAAAATATCTTTGACAATGCTGTTACATGTATGTAACAAATGATGTAGCCTAGCATTTGATGTTTTCAAAAGCACGCATTTCCTTCAAATTCAGGCTAGCTAAGAAAGCACTTTAAGAAAGGTTAAAAAAAAAAAAAGTAAATTCCTCGTGATTACGAAAAAGTCCCACGCAGTTTGCAAAACAACATGCAGATAACACCTAAGAAACTTGTCTCCAAAACCTCAAAAGCATGACTTAGGAAGGATCCCATGAGCAAAAAAGGGCACTTCTTTCCAAAACACTAAATTCCAGTCATTCACTAGAGTCATTAGAAGCTGTCTACACACTGGATGTTCCCCTCACTTTGTTAAACCTTTCAAGCTTCCTAGCTGAATTAAAAGCAACCAAATAGATTTTGCTGAGGTTTACACAGGAGGGGACTGGGGGAAGAACCTCTTTTAGCACCTAAAAACCAAGAAGTTTCAGCACATTTTAAAAAACAACTGTGTTTTGGACATATAGCAGTAAATGAGCGATTTCATCTTCTGATACAACAAAAATTGTGAACTAGTTTTTCATTTTTCTAGCTTATAATGAATATGAAAATATAGTTTCCCAAGTTAGAGGGCTACCTTCAGTTCTTCTGTGCACAGGTAAATGAGGTTGCAGTGGTGACAGCAGATTATCCAGGAGATTAAGCAAACTTTCTAAAACACCACTGTTGCTAAGCGATCTTTGGCCAATGCAAGAAAGCAACATGAAGACCCTAAAAATAAAATTTACATATTTAAGATTTCCTTTTCAGATTCATAATATTCTGAAACACATCTTATAGAAAAATATTCCCCTTTCATCTGAGAACACAAGCAGATTTCTACAGAAAACAGTACTGTGGCCCAGCAAGTGAACTGGATTTCATGTTCTATAGTTGTAAAGACAATTCAGTATCTTAGGATGAACATTTTCTCTTTTACCCTCAAGAGGTCAGCAGAGCATTCCACTTTGTACATCTGAAACAAGATCTCATCCATTTCATTTCCTATTACATGGGATATACTGAATAGCAGGGATAGAGAATCAAATCCATGTGCTCCTAAATCCTTGAACTAATTAATTTAAGAATTAATTTTAAAAATTATGAAAATATACATGTTGCTGTCCAAAGAAGGCAGAAAGAATAGCAAATGTTATTAAAATAAAATGCTCATGTATACGATGTCTGAAATTAACAACACATCTAAGATGTAATGATCAACTCTGTGTTTGTTTGCTCTATATCAGAGAAATCTTTTGCATTAAATACTAATAGTGTGCTTGTCAGTCTCAATCCTACTTCAAAATGCATGAGAAGAACAGTTCAATGATGAGGGTGCATTTAAGCTTGATAAAGGTGGTAGCAATTTTTTGACACTGGGGATCAATCCTTCGAGATCTTCAATCCATACGAAGATCTTGAAGTAATGAAAAAAGCAACCTATTGTGGTGCCAGTACCAAATAGGTGCAATAAATAACTGCAAACCAACATTTATAATTTGCAGTGCTTTTTTGGGACTATTTCTTAAATTAATGGCATAGATGGATAAGTACTCTTCAGTCACATTTTGTCAATTCCAATATTAAGTTGGGAATAAGGAAACTATTTCACAGAATCATAGAATTGTCTAGGTTGGAAGGGACCTTTAAGATCATCTAGTCCAACCATCAACCTAACTCTGTTAAAAAAAACAAAAACCAAGCCCATCACTAAACCATGTCACTATGTCAACCTGTCTTTTGAATACCTCCAGGGATGGTGCCTCAGCCACTTCCTCGGGCAGCCCATTCCAATGCTTAATAACCCTTTCAGTGTAAAAATTTTTCCTAATACTTAATCTAAATTTTTAAGTGATCCACAGGTAACGTATCAATACAGACTTATACCTTACCTGTCTTGTGGGAATATGAGAAGTTGTTCTGAATTGTATAATTCCTGCAGTACGTTTGAGAGAAACTGACCCCACCATCTTTCTCCTCCACAGAGCTGAACAAGTAGAAGGCCAGTATGCAATCGTATCTTCGGGGTTCCACTGATACATAGGTGTTTAAATAATTCTTCACAAGCTTGAGCATGAAAAGTACTTTGCAGAACCACAGGAACAGAGTGCCCTTTTAAGAAAAGGGAACAAGCAACTATGTTTAAGAAAGTAACAGCTTCAAAACATAGAAGGAAAAAGTTTGCAGGAAGATTAAAACATGATTAAATTAATTGGCATGGATAGGAAGGAATAGGGGAACACATGGGGAGAGAGAAGTTTGCAGGTAACCCATAAAGATCAGGGGATTTGGTCAAAACCAACCCATCATTATGCTCAGTACAAACTGGCACAGAAAATTACAAGACAGATACATCTATCTGCCAATAGAATATCCTGCTTCACCACTTTTTTTTTTTTTTAATTGAAAAAACATCACTCCCACTCATCCTACTCATACCTTTTCAATTTCAGTTCTCCAAAAGTACTTTCAATGGCAAGTTTAGGACATGGCTATTAAAAAATCATTAACTGAGTAGAGATACTTGTTTTATTACTTTTCCCACCCACACAGAAGCAATTTCTGTTTCTCCTCCCCACTTCTAACTGCCTAATCCAGCGCCATAAAGACTATGAATGCTCACAGAACCTTCCACAAGCTGATTCTACGTATGAAAAGAACAAGAGTATTCTGCCTGGACAGTCCTGTGTTCCTTCAGTGAACAGAATAAGCACACAGAAGGACCAGATGACTATCTGAAAAAAAGGAATATGCAGCCAGGACTATGGAAAAGAGAGATGGACCTCGACATCCTCTCCGGTCCTTTTCAGAAGCAGGACGTGGTTAGGTCAGTTTGCTGCCACTGGTGAAACTTTACACTGTGTTGCCAGCTGGTAAATCATAGTAAAACATCTCCAAACATAGTTTAAAAGCTTTATAGTTGGAAAGCAGAGATCAAGATACAGAAACACCTGCAAATTGTTTCTATTAATGTGATAAAAATATCAGAACCTCAAGAAATACTAACCATTGGAAGAATGAAGCAAACTAAGCAAAGTATCCAGTAAGTATCTAATGATGGTGCGTAATTGTTCTGTGGATGACATCTGAATCAACTCCTTTGGATCAGACTGCTCCTTCAGTGTTTTCCTGCTTGCACCTAAAGCGACTTTCAGTCTCTGAACAGCATGGTGAGCCAAGTTGAGTTGAAGCTGTAGCTGAATGCAGTCCTGGTAAGCAGAAAATACTCTGCTATCTTCTTCTACTGCCTTGTCTGGCTTTCGTAAAAAGTACTGGGCATTGTTAGCACTGTTGAGTGGTGGCAGGTCAATACTCTGCAGAAGGATTTCTAGCCGATGACAGGCCAAATTGTACCTAAAGGGAAACATTCCAACACACAATTCAATAGATATTAGCAAATGGCAATACATTTAACAGTTGCCCTGACAGAAGACAGCTTCCGGTATATTCTGAATGTACTGTTAAAACACATTAAATAAAAAAACAACTGTGTAGTCTTTCTTACTGCTATATTCACCATAATAACTCTACAATAAAGGCAGTTTTCTTTGGTTTGAAGAATATTATGGGAAGGAAAAAAAGAATAATCTATAACATTATGATAACCCAGTGTTTTAAATTAAAATAACTAATAAGTACACATTTTCTTTCTTCTAACCTGCATTGTATGTCTTCTTGCAATGCAACCATCATTGCCAAATGTTGGTCAATTTCTGGCTGATTTGCAGCTTCACCTTCTCCTCTGAGAGGATCGTGCATTAGTTTCAGCTCATTCTCAAAGGGTAAGATATAGGTATGGCCATAATAAAATCCCAATGGAATTTTTGCTCTGGCATTTGTGCTACCATATCGACCAATAACAGTGATCTGAAAAACAAATCAACTATACTGTAACATGATTGTGTCAAAACGGCAAAATTAACACACAGTAAAAAATGCATTAGAAATTTATAGCCAACTAAATTACAGTCTGAAGAGAACTTAAAAGACAATTCACATACTAACAAAGATCAAGGCTTTAAAAGGTAGAGTATGCAGCCTATCTCCTTTTACCTTCATAAACCTGCAGACTGGGGGTGGCAACAAGTCATGTAAAATAAGTGAGTGCGTGCTAATATCAGTAGCCACTACCAGACGTCTCCCATCCACTTCTTCTCCTAAAGTCCAGATGTCAATTGACAAAGAAGCCAAATCTCCACAAGTGGGAATTAACACATCTGTCAGCAATATAGGCCTTCCAAAATCTAAGGTCACGAATCTTCTTGCTCCTAAGGGAAAAACACAGGATGGCTTAAAACACCAGTGCATGCTAACCAGCGAAGAGATGTTACATCTCAATAAAGTCATTGTTTATGTATCATTCAAAAGGTGTATATATGATGTTAAAAATAGCCGCACAATCTCAGAATTTCTCACTACAACTTGCACCCCTTGAAATTATAGAATCATACTGGCCAGAAGGGACCTCCAAAGGTCATGTAGTCTGATCTCCCTGCAGTTGCAGGGACACCCCCAACTAGACCAGGTTGCCCAGGGCCTCATCTAGCCTCACCTTGAATATCTCCAGGGAAGGGGCCTCAACAACCTCCCTGGGCAACCTGTTCCAGTGCTCCATCACCCTCATAGTTAAGAATTTGATTCTAATATCCAATCTAAATCTGCTCTTCAAATCAAAATTCTGGCTTCAACGTAATTCATGGTTTTAGCATCATTTCAGAAATGTTCTGTCCAGAGATCTAACATCTAAGATCTAACCCCAGGCCCCAGGATTTTTCAAGTCAATAACCATCACTGAAGTCTTAAACTTCCAAATACAATGCAAATGCAAACTGAGAAAGATCTTTTCCTTCAGAAAGCTGACTGAGACTGCAGCTACGCAACTTAAGACCCTGGAACCATTTTACTTCTTATTAGAAAATGTATCAAAATTATTATTAGGAATTTTGGCTTTACCTGAGTGCATTCGCTCTATAATAATTGACTGATGAGGTGGAGGTTGAAGAAAATGTGAAGCATGAGATATTGCAAGAGCAAGACCAGATCCAAGTGGATTCTGAGGAGTGGGAAAACATCAGCAAAATTAAATCATTAAAATCTGTGCTGTTCTTCACAAAAGACTGCAAGAAAACATCTTATGATTTTTAAAGTGGTACAATTCTGACAACAGCTCACTACATTTAGATTTGACCACGAACCACCAAAACATATCAAATGCTAAGTTCAAAGGATTTGTAACTCCTTTTACAGTTAAGCTAGCTCAAATTAAAAGAAACTGAGGTACTATAAAAACTCTATCATGCTTTCATGAACCCTTCTTAGTCTTCCTTTTCACATAGTTTAAATTCAGTGATATAGTTTTCACATCTATTCCAAATAAACAGATATTTATTCACACTGAAGTATAAATTAAATCCTGATAAAGTATCTTGTTTCTATAAGAAAAACAAAGAAAATAAATTACCGTTCTAGATTTGTTTGTATTTTTGTTATGTGCTGCAAGGTTAACTGTTGGGGGATCAATGACTGAACCAGGGAAAAGCTGAGCAAGCTCTGCATTAATAACAGCAGAAACTGCCTCATTAGGTGGAGTCAAAGGTGGAGTCATGAATAGAGGAGTTGTTTTTGGTGTAGGTGGAATTACATCTGAAGGATGGATGAAGAACCCTGGGGCTGCTACTGGATTAGAAGGCACAGAGTTGTGAACAGGACCAACTGCTGATGCTGCCGCCGCCGCCGCTGCTGTTGTCTGATGCAGTTTTGCTTCTAGCTTGGCTTTCTGAGGGGAAAATAAATGCAGTGTATGTAGCAGGAAATACCTGCTTGTGAACACAGTAATAATATTGAACTACAAGCTCAATTTTCATTATAAAACTGGGTTCAATAAATCCAAGCTACCTTCAACATGGGCATGTTAGGTGACTGTCTATAAACTGAAAAATGAAACTCTACTCAATCTGACCTGACTTGCTAAGGAACATGAGTAATTAAGTAATCAAAAAATAATATAAAAACCCTACAACCAAACAGCAAAGTAGAGTCAACACAGCTTTGCACTGACAACGGCTTTATGACTGGTACTTCCCTCTGTCAACAATTGTATTTTTCATTTCAGTGGGCTTTTTCAATTTCAGACTGATATTCTTCTGTGTTAAGACTCAGTTTTGATTAGAAACTGCCAACCCACCCTCAAAATACACAAAAAAACAAGTTTAAAAGACCAAAGCAGCACAGGAGACACTCTTGGCGTTTTGCTCAGTAAGAGTGATCCTCAGTGCAGCACTGTTCCTTCCTCAAGTACACTATAGAAAAAAAAGAAAAAGAAAAAAAAAGAAAAAGGCAACTAGCTCTGCAACTACTTTCTCAGCTTTTGAAGTTTAGAGACAGCATTAAAAAATAGCCAAATAGCCTCCAACCTGTTGCTGAAGCTTCAAAAGCTGCTGCTGTTTCTCTTGCAGCACCTGGAGCTGTTGCTCGGCTGAGGCCATTGCATGAGAGAGAGACTGCAAAGCTACCTGGGCTGCTGAACTCAGTGCTGTCGAGGCTTCCCCAACCGTTCCAGAAGAGAGGCCACCAACTGCTGGGGTAACCCCAAAGGTACTCACTGGCATGAAACAAACAAACAAACCAAGAAAACGTATGTAGAAAAGAAATAAAAAAATACACCTGGAATTTAGTTCCTTACTAATTTTTAACAGCAATGTAAAACCAAGAGTAATATCTCCATTTATCCAGTTCTTGCTACAGTGTAACATAAGCTTGAATCACAAAATATACGGCTTATAGAAGATGTACACTCATCATACATGCAACATTTTCATTACAGAAAAACTGTCTAATGCCCTGGAATTCTTTCACCACATAAGGCTGCACAGTAAAGATGCAAGCTTATGTATTACACTCTTCAACAGAAACAAACTGATTCAAATTAATAAATATTTAATCCAGTTTGTTTGTTAAGCTCTGAGAAGCTTAACTTCACATATATTAACTACTTTTAAAAACCCAGCATTTCAATACTCATAAAACTACCAGCAACCCATTTGTTAAACAGTTCTCATTATGTCCCATTAAAAATACCACATTGTGGAACTATGCTACGTAGAAAGAAATGAAAAATTGTATATACCAGTAAACGTACTTGCATCGTCCCTTTCTATTCTAGTTCCATCACTTGTTGAAACACAGGTAAAGTGCAGAGGTTCAACTTCCAGAAGCCCAGTAAGGGAAGTAAAACTACCTTCAGCAGCTGCACAACTACTTATTTTCCCATTTCCTGAAAGAGAAATAAGTATCTGCACCATCAGCTAACGTTTTCTTGATAGTGACATTTCAAGACAGAAAAAAAAAAAAAATAAAAAAAAAATCAAAGGGACAACTAAATGTAATCCACATATTTAATTACTTCCCGTTGTGGAGCAAACACCTTAACGCTATCACATCTGCATATAAATGGAAGTATATTTTAAAATGGACAATGCTGCCACATCTGAACAAAGTATCTTAATAAGTCAAACTATCAAAGGTGACAGCAGAAGCATGGCATAAGTCTTCTTAATTCTAGAAATTACATACGGATGCTCTGTTCTTCCTACACTGTGACAAAATTAGCTTGCACGAATACATTGATGTTACTGGAAAGAAGAGAAAGAAAGTAACAGACAAACTAAGACCATGCACACAGTTAGTACAAGAACTAGACTATTATTCGATATACTAACAAATTCACAGTGCTGTATGGAGGGAAGGATGGGAAGGAGATGGACAAGATCATAAAGAAAAGAAAAGGAGTCACTAAAACTTATTTATGTGCTTGCTATGAAAAGAATTTCCTGACAGAAAAAAACTGTCTCTTTCTTAGGGCATTCCATGGCCTGAAAATTCACTTGTGAACTAACCTGAGAGGATAGGTACAAATATGCTTTTAAGTATTTTTAATGTCTCTGAAACATAAAAAGTATCTCATTAAATCTGTAATATTTAAGAGTGCCGTACGGCAACTTCCCAACTTCATAAAAATCCATTTAGGTTTTTCTGCCTACGAGATGGTTGCTAGTGGAAATGAGTAATAACATAACTCAAGGAACCTGCTCAATAGAAGTAACAGATTCTTCCTATATGACTCTGACCCAGAGAATGATAGCAGCCTTTCTGTTTAATGTCTAGCCTTTTCTTAGATCTCATACTGGATAAGAAAAGAGCAGACTCCAGAAAGAGGCTTTTTTCTTGCCCTGAGGGCTACAGGAAATGTAAGAGGTCTCACAAAGCAAGAGGATATCTTGAACTTCATTATGTACAGCTATAGAACAGATGGAAACCATAAAACCACATCTTCACTAGAGGAAAACAGTATAGTAGAGAGAATTACCATTTCTTCTACAATAGGTTACTGCTAAATATACATACCTGATAGAATATCAGACAAATCAATTTCATCTGACTGTACTCCAATGCTGCTGTTGTATACATTTTTACAAGAAGAGCCACTTATTTCCAAATCAAACAGAACTGGATCAAAAGGTGAACTATATAATCCATATCTGCAAACAGAGTAAGACAAACAGCACTATTCAAACAATAAGAATTTTTATAAAATTGTTTATAGAAAAAAGCCATGTATCTCAACATCAGGATTTATTATATTACAAACTACTCTTTTAATTCAATTCGCGTATCTTAGAAACTACCATTTATTTATATTTCATTAACTTTTTAGGTGACCTTTTCAACAGCTTATGATGCGAAATGAGTAACTGTTACTGCACAGTTCTGAAGATACAATTACAGTCCTGGAAACATGACACGTAATTGCACTTTGAGACAGAAACTAGAACTACAAGTCTTAGACAATTAGTCACAGCAATAAGCATGACTGCATGTGGCAAATCAGATATTTATCTGAAGTCAATAAGAACACAGTACTGTTTTCCAAAACAGCAAAAGAAATTCCACTTCAGCTTGTTCTTCCAGCTGAAGAAGAAAAAAGGAAATGCCACAAGGGACACTAATCCACACTTGGGAGTACTTTAAATATCTCAACAGAAGAAAATCTCATTACTCCTACTCTGGCAGTACCGCAGGGACAAAAATAATACAATCACTCAAGCAACAAGGTGGAGCTGAATCAGTTAGGGTTTTGTAAACCAAGAAAAAGGAAAACCCAAAGTAATAATAAAGTCAGCATTGTGTGTTTTGCATACCAATATCTATTTAGAAGCAACTAACATGAGGCAAAAAAAATGAAAACCAGGCCAAATTATTAAGCAGGAGTAGAAACAATGACTCTGTGTAGGTACAAGTGGAAAACATTCCATGTTTTGTACTTAAACTGGCAAGAGCCAGAACAAGCATGAAATATTTCCATGAACACACCAGTAGTGACAGGCAGTTCCTTCATCCCCTTTTCCCTCTGCCTCCAAGCAGCTTCTCTGTTCTTTAGCAGGCAACAAAAGCACCAAACCCATAATGCTGAGAAGACTGGAGCCTTTAGATGTCTTTTTTTGATCAAGTAGTCACAAAAGGATAAATGCCTACAATGAATACTACAATACAAGCAAAAAGGCAGAATAGGTTCTAGACTTCTCTGAATGTTAAAATGCTCCCCTGCTGGCTAGGCTCGAAGTTTTTTACCACACAATACTAAGACTGTAGCCAGTCAGAAAATGACATTACACACAAAGACAATAATTGTTACTGATCTTAAAAAAAAAGGAAATAAACTCTGAGAATTACAGATCAATCAATTTAACGTGTTCCCCAACTAAGTTACCTACATGCACCTACAAGATAACAAACTTAAGATGAGAACTTTATACTAAGAACACCACATATTAGATGAATCTAGGTTGTTCTCTACAAGCATGTACTACACAGGAAGGGGCATCCTGCACATCTAGCAAGACAGATGTATTTGCTGCATAACCTATTTTTGTCAGCAAAGCGAGACAACATGCTCCTGTAAAGTGGTTCTGAAACACACAAAAACGCTCAGACTAAATTCAGTAGGGTAAATTTACAGACCGCTTTAGACCTCAGATTTACAAACTCAAATTAGGTCACCTCAATATTAACACCGATTACTTCCATGATTCAAGTTAAGATTTTGAATTATTAAGCACATTATAAAATGTAAAAAGGCGTTTCAAGAGCTTTGCAGAATATGATCAGAATTTGAATGTATTGCAAAGAATTAAATATATATTCTAACTCAGATTTATTTTTAACATGCATAGTGTCTTTTACTGATCCTTCAGCATGAATGATCAAGTTCACAATTTTAAGCTACTTAAGCAACACTTTCTGAAAAGGACAGAGAAGTTACAACAACAAAAACCAAAGAATGAATCAACAGCGTAACAAACTCATCACTCTATTCATCTATGCAGTAATGAATATAAACTACATGAAATATCTCTTCTGCTTCACTCATCAGGTATCTCAACTGGAATAATGTTTACAAGTTTGTGTACCACAATTCAAGGAAGATGAGGACCAAAGATAAGAAGTCAAGAAAATGCTTTGAGAATGACTACAGATCTGGAGAATACAATCAAGATACAAATATTCTCTAGACATCCAAAATTTGTTAAGAATTAAATGATCTGCTCTTTATCACCAAGGTGGACAGGACGCAAACATTAAAAGGCTTTTGTTGCAGCAGGAGATATTTCAGATTAGATGTGGATAGAAGGAGGCAATTCAAGTGCTACTGATAAGAATAATTAAGCCATATAATAGTTTACAATATTTAGAATAACTATATTCCACTACCACTTTAATCAGAGCCTTTCAAGAACAGGCTGGAGAAAGTCGTCAGATTTGCTAGAGACAAACCAACCTGCTTTGCTGTAAGATGGCCTACAATACTGTCTGAACTGCCTTTTTTGTTGTTCTGTCAACTGCGAGTCACATCACACCCCCATCTCACCCTGCCCTTGCAAGTTCTACTTGTTTTACTTCAGCATGATAGTAAAATGAGTACTACTCTGCCTTAAGACAACATGAATGGGCAGCTCCTTTAATTAGACATCTGCTTTTCTTTGATTAACAGATGTTAGCATATTGTACCTGGAAACAACAACAAAGACAAGAAACCCCAATACTAGAAACTCTGCAACACAAATGCACACAAATACAAAAAAATACAACTCAGGGAGAGGGAAGGGCAAAAAGAGTAAAGTAAGGGCTGTCTATAAATTTATTTCTTTAATATTGTTTTTTATATTAATGCTTTCCGTCTACATAGAAAAGGCGGGGAGAGAGAAATGACAGTATTCTCTTAATCTGTACACATATAAAGGCTAGTAAATTCCATCTAAATTAGTAAACCAGATCAAAATATAGTCAGTCCTTGCTAGAGAGAAAGCTACAGTAACCAAATACGGGATTAGACAGACACGTTTGCTGCTATTCCTGTCCTGTGAGGATATTGAGTTAAAAGAAATAGCAAATTTAGCTCCAAGAAGAAATCAGTAAACATCATCTAGAAACATTCAGAAAGCCTAAGATCGAAGGATATCAAGAACAGGGCTCACTTCAGAAAGTTTCCCACAGCTGTATTCACCCCTAAGTTATCTGAAATGTCACGTGACAAACTCAAATGTGGGCAACTAGAAAGGAAAAAAAAACCCTTCTATTTCAGATATGCTGTTTAAGGGAAGTACTATGAAACAATCTATATGAAGGAACACGTAAAATCCTACAGAAGGGTGTCATTATCAGATCAAGTGGAATTCCCACATCTTTTTCCCCCCATCTGGTTGCTAAAGACAATTCAACATGAAAACCTTTTATTTTGCCAGTTCACTTGGTGTATTTTTCAAATTTCTGCATTAACCAGCAACCATTTCTATCACTGGGATGTCTTCTAATCAGCTGCAAGGATTAGAGATGGTGAAATAAAATAACTGAGAAGACGAATGTAGTAGAGAACATGATAAGGATCAAAGTGTAACACCCAAGAACAAGGTTTTATGAAATAATTTGGGATTATAGTCCTTAAAAAACAAACAAACAAACAAAAAACCACAAAAAACAAACAAGCAAACAAAACCCCATGAACACACCAAAACACCAAAATGAATAAACATTCCCCCCTTCCCCTCACACTCCGCTTACTAAATTTTCCATTTGACCTGAAGACTCTGAACCTAACCTCTACCAAATCTCTTCTACCTTTATCTTCCTTGACTTGGAAGAAAACTCTTGCCCTCAAATCACAAAGGAAAGAGCTGTCTAACAGCAGCATGTTACCATCAACTTAACATGGCCTTGGAAACTGCTACAGAACTGCATCACCAAAGATTTCCCTTAGGTATCACGTAAATTCAAAGTTAAATGGCCAATTAGTTCAATATGTAAAAGATGCAACTTCACAGTCTGTAATTCAATTGATATATAATTTAAAGTAAGAACCTACATTCCCAGTAAATGAATCATGGTCTCTACATTTACAATGTGCCCTTTAGTAGTGATACAGTAAATGTATGGTCAGCTTACAGAGAGACGACAATTTTGAGTAGCATTACACAGAACTGAAAGTATTCATACTTTATTCCCTCCTGTATTTAAAACAGGATGTGCTTTGTTAATCCTTCATGAAATAATTTGACACTAAAAGTCATAAATACTAATTTAAGGTTAAAACAGACTTCAAAAATTAGATACACATTTGCTGATTTAAAGTGCACTGTAAATTGCAAGATAGCAATTAAATACACCTTTAACTTTGAACAAGTCAAAGCTATTTCCCACAGCTGTATCAAATTAATCCTTGCTCAAACAAATAGCAAAATTTACCAGTTTTTAAACAGCCAACCTTTTCCAGAACACCAGAGGATGGCAACAGAGAGTTTGTAGGTTTGCCTTTATTGAGTTTACAACAGCCACATTTCTTAATACCTTGTTTGAAGTAATGCTTCCATAGGTGTTAGGCGATCTTGCAACTGTCGGGATACAGCAGTTAGCAATGATGCACAAGCTGTGCTACATCCCGCCAAATCTTCATCCTTTACATAATTCAACAGTACAAAATACCAGTACACGGATCCTGCATTAAAAAAAACATGCAACCAATTTCAGGTGAAACACGATATGAATTTTCCACTCACAAAGTGTACTCTGAAGCATACATAATCAACAGGAGTGATAAGTGAAGTATCTAACAGTTACTGAGCACAGACTAGGAAGCATTCTCCCCCCCCTCCCTTTTTTTTATGAAACTCCAATTTAGAATCATTCTGTAATCATTATTTTCTATGACTACTTCAAATTCTCTTATCAACTAATTCATGAAGAAAAAAGGTTCCCAAGAGACAGCTTCACACATTTCTTTCACTGCTTCTGCCCACTGCTTCTACTAATCACAAAAATCAAAACACTCTTGATAGACTAAATTGCTAGGCTAGGGGTTTCAATCCCTTCAGAACCAAGCCTTACTCTAGATTCAATTCTTCCTCTCAATTTATCCTCTGGTTTTGGCTGTTGTCTCCTTATTCTGTATTTGCTGGAGGCACAGTTTCCTTCCAGATCAATTCTGGGAGCATACTGCAGTGATTCTGTATGGAAACACAAACCTCAACTTCCTTCTCCTCCCTCTGTGCATTCCACAAACTCAACAGCAGAATGTTAAATGTTTCCACCTGCCTGGTAGCAGAACAAGCATTTTGGACTGCAAACTAATTTTCCTGCATTACCCCTTGATGATGCCAAGCTAGATGCAATACAACGACCTCATATTGTGAAAAACACAAAGCAGGTCTTCCCACCCCAAATACAAGTGCTAAGTTATCCTCTCACTCAAAGGGCACTCCAAAGGCTTCAACAAGGTGTTAAGATACCATTACTCTACAACACAGATGAGGAAGGAACTAAATTTAGTTCAAGGTTTCCTTTTGGTGCAGAAGTAACAGATGTGGATTGCCCCTGACCAGGCCACTCTAAGAAGCAGTTTGCACCAACTGAACAATTACCTAATTCTTATTTCATATGAGAGTCCAACAAAACAAATGTCCTGTGTATTTTTATGACAACAAATATAGTATACATACCACCTGTCGCAGCAGCAGGCAAAAGAGGCATATTGTCAAGTAAAGCTTTTAAAAGAACTGATCCAAACCCCTGCTGACTTGGGTCACACCTGCCATTACTGCAAAGAAACACATAGATACTTTAACATTTAATGAAGTAAGAACAAAACATGAAATCTCCTCCAGAAGATGAATTTGAAAGACTGACATTCTTTGCAGTTGTATCCTGACACATTTTTCTTCAACAGATCTTCCAGATCTCGTTGCTTTATAAATTCAATGCTAAACAATAACAAGCACGTATAGACAACTCAGGCTGCATGCAAACCCCCCAACAGATATAAATACAGTAAACTAAGCATAATTGACACTGACCTGATGCATAGTGCAAGAAACCGTGCACATTTGTGAGCTATGCTCCGCCCAGCTTCAAAGAAGCAAACACGTATTATATCAGAGACACATTTACGTGTTTTAGAAAGCAAGCTGTCATTTCCTTCCTTTGAGCTGCAAAAACAAGTTGCACACTTTAGAGAATCATATAAAAGTTTATTTTTTTAACAGAACTGAGAGGGAGAAATAGCCATGCTAATTTAAACACAGTTTCTCTCTTACCTGCCAGGTCCATTTGAATACACTCCAGCCAGCCAACAAAGTGTGTCTAGTACAAGACTCTGAGCATGTTCTGTTGTCAGGCCATCATCTGTCTTCTTGCAAAGAGCGGTGAGTAGCTTCTCATGGAACTCTGAAAACTGCAACATGGCACACCGTTGAACTCTAGGGAAGAGAGGGAAATTAAAAACAAAATTATTCAATATGGCTGTTCTCCCATTGACGTCTCCCTCCAGCTTTGTATCCTGTCTTTGGAGTCGCAAAACAAAGGTGACTAGATGAAACTAGGACACAAGTATACATGATAGTTTCCATGCAACATTCCCAATCTTCCTATTTTCTGCACACAGAACTTCCCAGTTTACTGCATATTTAGTAACCTTCAGGGATTTTTTTTCCTCTATCAACTTCTAAACCTAAAGAACCTTTTGTAATCTACAACACTCTTAGGCAACCATTTGCCCATACCTCTTTGCAGCCCCTTTGACCTTTAAGGCGATTACAGCCATCATAGCAGGATGGCAGCTAGTAATACAAATTAAATGCTGTATTATTTGGTTTTCAGTCTGTAGTACTAATTCATAGACTTTAACCATTTTTCTGAGTATTACTTTGTTAGTTACTTTTGATTCTAAAGTTTTTGAAAAATAATATACTCTCTGTTTTAAGAAACAAGACAATATGTGAAAATAGAAAGGAATCATAGAATCATGGAATCCTCCAGGTTGGAAGGGACCTCCAAAGGTCACCTAGTCTGACCTCCCTGCAGTCGCAGGGACACCCTCAATAGACCTTTAAAAACAAAAACCTGTCCAAATGACTTATTTAATTTACCAGGAAATCTTTTGCCTTTTCAAGTCATGCAAATAATCACTCAACATATAGTTTCATGCATGGTGTTATTCTACCACAACTTTACAGCACAGTGCCCTCAAACTCACAATTTACGGGATTTTCCACATAAAATGTATTTATGAAACGACAACTTGAAACAGTGGTTTGTCCTGAGCTATTTTGAGAACTAAGCATTTTATAACAAGTGTAACTAAAGTTAATATTTTTTAGAATTAAAAAACACCTACTAACCTTTCCTTCGAAATTGAAGTTTTTTTAAATCTTCGAATTGTTACAGAGACTTCTTGAAGCAAGTCACAGCCTCTCAGATTATCTGATTTTCTTGAAGAATTAGTGGCTTCAATCTTGCTAGATGGCTTTTCCTGATTTTTTTTTTTGTGGAAAAAAATATTTCATATCACATTGGTTTTGACAACTTCATTTGTATATTTTGTTCAGTGAAATGCATACAGTTCAGTAAAGTTTCTCACTCAGTTTGTGCACTGTACTAAAATACACTACTTTTATTTGCTAATTGCATTAATACAGAACATCTAATTAAAAAATGGTCTGTCTCTTTGTTCTAAGCATTCTAATAATGTCCACAAGATGGACATCCAATTTTACAACTGGAGTTTTATCCAATCTTACAACTACAGCAGTCAACAGTAAAATATACTCAACACACACAATGATCTTTGTATGAGGATGGGTTGTATCAGCTACTGAAAACAATAATGGAAACAAGTTTCAAAAACAAGTGCTCCAAATGGGAAAGTAGCAGAAAAAACTAAACTTTTCAATTAAATTTGCACAGAAGGAAAAAACTTAGAGATGCTAAATGCTGATTCTTGAAGGTGTTACGGTCAATTCTTAAAACAGTCATCTTTAATGAATCTTAAATCCCCTTCACAGTTGTTTCATTTTCAGATTACATAAATCACTCCAATTCTGCATCTTTAACATGGATGTCTTTCTTGGCTATTCATTACCTTGCCTGCTGCAACTTTTGCCAACAAGGAAGCAAGGGAATGGCCCTTGCTAGTCTGAGGTTTTAGAGATGGTATTCTAACAACTGGTCTAATGCCACCATTGCAGATTTCTTCTGTTCCTCTATCATTCACTGCTTTAACATGAATTAAAAACGAGCGGTACTTCCCACCAGCCATGCCTAAAAGTGGAAAGAAAAAAAAAACAGGAGAGGGAAGTAGAGGGACAGAATTTGCATGGTTTACTAAGGCAAGTTGTAAACACATTTCAACTTCATAGATATAGTGTACAAGCAGAGCTCAACTACATTAATTACAGCACTTCAGGATCAGTTTGAAAATGTAACTCACTATTGTGCTACACAGCAAAATTTGCCAATGTGGAAATAAATACAAACCAAAGTCCAACTGCAGAAGTTTGAGATGCACTTTAGCCATGCTTCATGTGAATAACTCAATAAACTGACTTACCTTTAACAAGCTTTGGACTTGTTAGTGTCAACATTCCAGCATGTCCTGATAGATCAAGTCCAGTAGCCAACCATACTGGACCGCAAAGTATGTCTTCCTTGTGTTCCTCCAGGAATGGACACAATCTAAGACCTTGAAAAACATGAGTAATACAGACTTGAATTACTCGTATATAAAAACATAAAATACGGTGTATTTCTAACTGATGGAAATTATCATGTCAAACTCGATCACTAGATACATAGAAATGCTACAATGAAAAGCTAACAATTACTGAGGTTCACTTTTAGCCATTTTCCAGTGAAATCAATAAAGGTCAACAACAGTTTTCAAAGGATTTTCAGCTATATCATATGGATAATATATACAATGACTGGCTCAGAGCTACAAAACACACAAGTGATAAAATGATGAACCAGTATGATTTGATCCACAACTCCCACTGGTTCTTTTCTGAAGCAGGACAGAAGTGTTTAATTGGGGGGGGAAGACCAAAAAAAGAGATTAATTAATTTCTCCCGTGGTACATTGAAACAATCATTCATTTTTCTGCTTCTTTCTCAGCATGAAAAACCTCCTTCCTTTCTTTCATAAGCCCCTTCAGTCCCTACCCCAAATCCTTTTGCAACACCTTTCTTGGAGTCATTGAATGATGTAATTGTTTGGGTTGGAAGGGACCTTTAAAGTCATGCTCTATATAAGCTTGATAACATGAAAGGACAGGTGTAAAGTAAGATTGTTGAAAGGACCAAGAAAAACAATCATAGCTCTGGAACCAATTCACTGAAACTACCAATCTTAAGTCTGAGCTCTCCTCACTCGGATCCAATCTGATTGCATTTCAGAGTCTCTCTAACAGATTTTGTGGAAGTTACAAAAACAGGCACAGCAAGTCTGATATGGCTAAAAATTGACATGACTAGTTCTGGATTCTTTACCAGCTGTTTATTTTTCTTGGTTTACAGACTCTACAAAAGGCAGGCATTCAAAGAAAAATTTGATTAAAACTAGCGAGGGAAATGAAGTAAAATACTGCTGAAACAGGTAAGGAGTTTAAGTTAGAAAGGTGCCACATCATTCTAATTTATTTCTAAATTCAAATAAATACTACTCTGCTTTTAAACACTAAAAGTCTCCAGTACGTTTAAATTTTCAACTTGTACAAGTAAACAGACCAGTGAGAGAGGCAACACTGAACAGGGCTGAGAAATTTTTGCAGAGAAATTCCAGTACTTCACTAAAAAAAAAAAAAGAAGCTCATATTTTAAACAAGGTACAACAAGAAAAACAAAACTTACATTGTGGTTCCTCTACATCCATATACTGCATTTCTTCATTGAATTCAACCAGTCCCGGTTTTCCATTTCTCTCCACTTCAATATTATGAGCTGGAGATAAAGGAAATGTGATCTGTCTATCTACTGCTGCTTCTGGAAATAAAAATATTAGCAAGATTTCATAAACATTGCTTAAGGCTAACAGAAAACAGAAGCAGTAGTATTCACAGCAAATTTATCAGCTTTCTGCCCAAAACACTATTTTTCATATTAGGGTTGCAACTGAACTTGTAGCAAATACCTAAAAAACCATTTATTTGGATGACCTGTACACAAGCTGCTTTACTTCATCACTGTCTGAATTTTCTCTACATAATCAACTGCAGATTACTCTTAAGTAATTAGATTTCAGTATTAAAAGTTTGATAATTTAAACTGAAAATAACTAGATTGCTCCTGCTGAACATTTGACATTATTTTGATAACTAACACCTAAGTACAGCTCTTTTTTAATTAAATGGTTCTCATGAACCATAGATGAAAAGGACATGCAAGCAAATGAACAAGAAGCATATACAGTGAATTAACTGCCAGATCAAAAACATTCATTCCAAACCAGAAGAATTATGCCTCTGGCCTTCCTGTTATTACACACTAGACATTTAACTGGTTCCAGGGTTCCTGCTGTACGAAAACCAGCTGAATAAACTCTCCCCTACAGATCTTCCTTAGCTTCATTATCCTAAAGTTTCAGTTCTTTTCTCATCCTATGGAGGCACAGAATGGGAGGGTGAGAGGTAGTTAACTGAAGTGCAGTCAGAAGATTTTATACCTTTTCAAGAGGCATCAAACAATCCTGAATTATTAATCTTCCCTGGGATTACTGCATTCTGGTTAACATCCAACATATATTAATTATCCAGATTTGTGTTCTTTTACACTGAAATCACTAACACTGTATGACTTCACCCAGTAGGGTGCACAAGAAAAGGCAAATGTCATGAAGGTCCTTTCTCAAAACCCAAGAAATTGAAAAAGAATGAGAAGCAACTGCAATGAAATTAACACTTGAGAGGACGTTGGTTAGTTGAGGTTCACCAATCATACTGAAACAAAAAAAGACCCTGCCCAGGTTGCCTCGCAGGTGCTCTTAAATCCTGCAGCCCTTTCCAGACTACAGGTGTATACAGTGGCTCTCCACTCCATCCTTTCTGCACCCTATCAATAACAGAAAAAAGCAAATTCCTCTACTCTACATGTAAAGAAGCGAAATGTCACTTTCTGGAAGAGCTCTGTTGTGTCTTACGTTCTGTATGCTGCACTGTGAAGTATACAGAAAAAGTTCTGGCAATTTATTTCATAGACAAATCAAATGTCTCCAAAGAATTACCAGCTTGTGGAACTGTTTGCTCAGCAATATTTAAAACTGAAACATTAAGAAAAAAAGTTTAATATTTCTTCTACTGTTTTGTTTCATGTTCTCAAATTAATTCTGACATCCAGATCTGCAAATGGTCTGAACTCTAAAATTCATGCCAAAAAACAAGCAAGTTCAATTCAGAAGACCAACATGGAATATCTATCCTATTTTTTGACTTAATAGAACAAAATTCCACTGTGTGGTTACAACTAAGATTTTGCTTCAAGAATTAAACAAAGGAAGAATTTGCAAAAACATCTGTTATCTGCTGTTCTGCAGTCACAGCTAGCACTTCTGCCAAAAACTGTTAAAGTATCTTGTATCCTAAAAGAATACATATTTCTCCAGGAATATATTGATGCTAGAGTATTTTATTATTGGATAAAGAGCTCCTGCAAACTGGTGTTAAGGAGCATCTCCAGCACACTTTTTTTTCTTGTTCAACACTGCGAGACACTACTGTGTAAGAGTTGTACAAAAGCACATCAATGATCTTCTGTATGCCTTTTCAAAATTTACAGCTGCTACCCATGTTTAACTGGCATACTCTCAGCTAGCATTTAAAAAAATAGAAAATAAAAAATAAAGTTCCTAGAAGCGTTTAAAAATGAGATGACCATATAAAGATAACCTATTAACATCTCAGTAAAAGGAAGTGCTGCATGTAATACCTTCCATCCCTAGCAGACAGGGCAGCAGGACATGCAGCGAACACTCTCACCACAGGAAAATCCCAATGGAGGCACAAACACATCATCTTCCACACCAAAGAAGTGACTTTTCAATTTACGCTACCCCCTCACAGGTTCCCTGAGAGCTAGTATGGTGTAGAATCCAGCTAGGAGTCTTCCCAAGACAAGAGCATTCAAAACTTTGGTCTACCCTGTCAAAGCTGCAAGGAACAAAAGGTGAAATCATACTGCAGCTTTCACGTAGCGTTGTTAATGAGCCAGACGAGAGAATTCCCAAGGAAGCCAGGTTTTATCTACTGTCATCAAAAAAGGCCTTGCTATTTTCTCTTATGCATCCAAGAGGCACTGGCAAATAATTTCCTTCTGCAACTTGGAATAATTTATTATATTTTTTTAAAAATAGGTCAAGAACTTAAATGAGCACCATTTGTTCCATCAATCTTTAGGATGATTTACAATTGACAATGTATTTTTTGTAATGACTGCAGGATTCAAGCAGAACAGAATAATAATTCGGTCTAACCTTTTTGAGCTACGTACTTTTATCTGTCTAACATTCAGAGTTTTGAAAGTGTTTACCCAGTTTGTTTCCCCAATTTACATTCAAACATGGTAAGTGGAAACAGACCATGATGCTGAGAAATAGAATAAAATGGAAATAAGTAGAACCAAAATAGTTATGCTATTTCAAACAAATCACAAAGAATAATGAGTTTGAGAAAAGATATAATATTCTAAAAGGTTTTTTTTTTTTTCCTTACCATTGACTTTCCCTAAGCCTGGAGCTTTATTTTTCAGTAAAGTCACTTGAATCTGAGGAATGTTTGTGATGTTTGAATTCAAAACAAATTTGAAGTCCACATGTCCAACCATACAGGCTTTTGGTAGAACCAGTTCAAAGACATGCTCATCCCAGCTGTTGCTGTCAGGAAAAAAGACGACAATGACCCAGTGTTAAGAGAAAATTCAGATGAAGCAGGCAGCATTACATAAGAACAACTTATTTTGCATTAATTGACATCCACATGAAGTCCTGAAGTAAAAGCCTTTCAAGCTGCAGCTGATCACAGTCATTTTGTGAAGAAGACATTAAAATCTATTTGATAAGAGAGGGCAAATCAATATTCAGATAAAACTAGCAGTGAAAATATTCCCTATTACCTTCATTACAATACTGGTTCTGTATTACTGTAAGTACCAGTCACTCATTTTGAGGAAAAAAAAAAATAAAATTAAGAAGCAGCTACACAGTGAAGTGTGTGAAAGCACGATAAGAAATATTTTGCAATCTCTTAAATTAGCCTTCACCATTGCTAAGCATTAAACAACATCACTTTCCTGTAGTACAACAGCCATATCCAGAAGAATCAACATACTAGGTTTCAAACTATTTTTTAAAATAGATTTGGTAATTAACCAGGATGAGAAGTGCTTCTTACCAGCTGTGTACTCAGAAGCCTGCACTGTGCACAACATGTACAGCTTTATTTTAGCGAGTCACCTTTTGAAGCCAACTTTGCTTTACACTGAAAATGTAAACTTAGGCCAGTAAGTACCCTTAAGTGATTGGTTCCATGGTTTGATTCGCTAACGTTTGCAAAAAATAGTTCAAACGAAAAAGCAATTCAAATGAAACTAATCATGCGTCAACTATCAATTTGTATACATTTTTAAAAATAACTGCAGTTCCTCATCTCAATTTATCAGTAAGTAATTTTTAAAAAGGTAGTACCTTCGACAGCCTGTGATTATTTAATTATTTAACTGAGAACACCAAGAAACTGAGTATCCTGCTATAAATATCAGTTAGATGTTTTTCTAAAGTATTTTAAATTAAATAATGTACTACACATTGAATATTGTGCAGAAAACCATTTTAAAATAGATTAAGGATTGGTATAATTATCTTTAATACTTTTAATTTTTTACAGTAATATCCCTGAAGGCATTATCTCCCTCAGGCAAGTATAATACACTTATAACAGATTCCAGGTACACATAATGACAAGGCACACCAGCTTTCCAGAATAAGCAACACAGAAAGGCAGTAATTTTGGGAAGAAATATGGACAGAAGAGAAATTACCATTTAAGAAGCAACAGTGCAGAATTTCCAGCTAACTGTATAAATAACTCAGGTAAATAAAATATAATGAAAACTTATCCTACTACTCCAGGGGACAAAAAAATCCCAAACCTCTGTTAGCAAATGTAACACTAAAAAACTTAGAATCACTCAATGCCTTTCTCTGGCTTGCAGAATACACAGCCCACTGCAAAACAAGGAGAGGTTTGGGGGTGGTTTTTTATGTCTGAATATTCCCATAAGTATCACGCAAAGCATGGACTGAATGAGACATTCAAAGGACCAAGCCTTCTGAAAGACTAAGTCATATTCCGCTCATCCCCTTTAAGTTAAGATCTAGTACAAACCAAGAATGAATGATAAACCACTTAGTTAGCAATACTCTTTTGTAGTCTCTTTGTTGCATACAACACATACTGCCATACCGAATTACAACTGTTACTAATCTACTCCAAAAATCTATTTGTGACAATTCAGCAGCAGATGCCCCAAAGGAAGTTTTAAGTAACTCTCAATAGGCATGTATGGAATAATGATCCTCCACGAAGGTCTCAAATTAATCCAACAGTGAAAAGGTCTTCTTATACCTGTGGCAATGAGCTTAATCTAATTCTAGGACAAGCAAAAAACTCTGCTTTAAACAGAGCTATGAGAAATTAAAAAGTTGTTTAAGTGCATCCTCTTTGTGTGTAAAGTGTCAAAGAAGCAATATTTTAGCATATCCATTCTAATTATCACTTTTCCCTAACAACAAGGGATGGAAGTTCTTTTAAAAACTTTTTTCATCTTTGAATACTTTCTAAATTTATACCAGCTTTTTAGAGAAGAATACACAATCAAGACTGTGTTCTAAATGCAAATATATCATCATTCTCACAACTGCAAAATATTTTCCAACACCCTTCTTTCCTTTTTTACAACACCTTGTGAACATTTGATCTTCCACTACAACAGAACTCTGAGCTGTAGACCCATTTCCAGAGTTTAAACACTGGACCCTAGTACCTAGCTCTTCTTCCTTTCATATATTTTCAAGTGTCTGCAGAAGATGAATACATAAAATATTTCCTATATAAATCTGAGAAAGAGCCAGGAAACAGTTGGCATTATTTTAATCAAAGCACATTAGGAAATCACATACTTTTTAAAAAATTATTAACCCAATTTAACATTTCAGTTAAATTACCATTGAAAGGAAAATGCTGATATTTAGGTAATTCATGAGGTAAACCGGAAACTACTTTTTTTTTTCTTTGTTACACAGACTTTTTTAAATAAAAAAGCAGAACTGAAAGAGCACAAGTGTAGTATAATGTTGTTCCCTACAACACATTTACACGATTATCTCCTCCTTTCTATTTAAGAAACAAAAGAATTACCATATCAAATTGCATTACTCATCCATCTAACCCTGTAATCCCACATCTTGATAGCAATCAGTATGAGGCACTCAGAAGATAAAAGGAACTCCATATTAAGGACAAACAAAATAATCTGAAATCATAAAGTTTCTTCCCAGATAAGTTTTAATTAAGAGCTAACATTGCTCTCAATCTTAACATTGTATACTCTACCCTATGAACAAAGGGACTGTAATTTAATCATCTTCATCATGAGTCACTAAACAGCTGTCATAGATTTCCAGTACTAAATCAAACCTTTTAGCTTTACCTCTTTATGTTCCTGTTTTGCTTTTCAGGAGGCATAATTCTTTTTCACTAATGAAACAATATTGATAAAGTAATGTTTCACCTATAACCTTCCAATTAACAATTAGGACCTTCACTCTTTGCCCCCTTATGTCTTCATATTGGTAGCTTTTTACTTTCAAATGTTGCTGAACACACTGGATAGTCAAAAGTTTTAACTTAAAGATGTTTTGCAGGGAATCATCTCCTTTCCATTCGTTACACACAGAATATTTTACTTACACAAAACAAAACCACAAGATAAATAATGGCTTTAAAGCCTGTAATACACTGCAAGTTTTTAACAATGGCTTACTGACATTTAATTAAAACAAGTTCAGCTCATTTTAGGTGTTCGCCTGGGAACACCTGCAACTATTACCTTTCAGACCTTATCTTCCCACCCGGAATGCTTCATTCTCACATACCAGCTTCAACTTATTTATACAAAAAGCTATTTTTTCCCCAAAAAATGATCTCTAGCTCCCCTGGCATCCTTTGACTTTTTTACTGCTTCCACTGTATGGGCTTCTAGATTTCACATTATTGTCCAAATCTTGTACATAAGTGGGACAGGTGCATAACAGCCTAAATCAAAAAGTTTTTGTGATTCCTTAACTGTGCACGTCCCTTAACAGAAAACACAACACAACTAATATATCTGTATTTTGTTGCTCCAAACTTCTCAGAAAAGATATGCAAAGCTACTTCAGGTAGGTTTTAAGCAATCCTTCAAGCAGACTTCAACTCTGCTGTTCTGGTCTTTAGGATCCCAGAGTAATTCCAAGTTCTCATGTCACATGTAAAGAACTAAGAAGTGCTACACATACTATGTGGGTGCAGTTAATTTCAATGAAAATATTGCCTAAATTTTAGTACAACCAGGGCTCTACACTGGCTTATGTACATGTCCCATGTACAAAGGTTGAACTTGAGATGAACAGACAAAAATCTGTTTATGTCCGAAGTTTGTCTTCACATTTTAAAATAAATTACAACACAATTTTATTTAGGACAACTAATCAGTCGTATTGTGTTTTCCAATTAAAATATGTACTAATATTGCGTGTAAAAGTAGGGTGAATCAGACTTTTATAGAAACAATCAAGAATATCTGTAATTCCGGTAAATGAGCTTGTCTAATTCTATAATGAAATGGCAATATTTGGCAAACAAAAATACACAAATTCAAAACCTGACTTTTCAATTTGTTTCAAGGTACACCGAAACAACTGTGGCAATTTCATAAAGACCTATAATGCAAACTGCCAAAAAAGGACTATCATCTTTGAAAGCACACGTTCTTGAACCTACGCACTACTTAAAAAACAATTAAACTGCAGTCAGTTTGTGATTATACCAGCTATACAAACTAGTTAAGCAATACACACATGACTTTTTGTACAGTTACCCTCCCTACCTGTCTGTCTGTAGCTTCCAAGTTCGAGTGTGCTGAGCTGCATCTCCATGGTGCTGCTGGTGCAAGTGCTGAGGATGCCGCCTTTGCTGCTGCTCTTGCTGGACTTCTACCCAACAGGGAGGAACAGTGGCTGAAAACCGTGGTGTCAAGGTCTCAAAACGGGTCAGTTCCACCAGAGATGTCAGTGTTTCAAGGGAAAATGGCTGGTCCACCAAAAGATCAACTCCTGAATAATTCCAGAACATACATTAATTACTACACAGATGATTTTTCCAGAATATCCCACAAACAGCTTGAAATATATCCAAATTGCTATAGATAATATTAACTACATGTTATACGAAGTTTCTAAAAAAAAAAAAACCACAAAGAAAAAAACACAAAAAACACCCAAACCAAACAAAAAAAAATTCAACAACCCCCCCAAACAAATGAAAAAGAAGCCAACTAAAAATATGAAATAAACACGAGCAACCGAACAACCCTAGGCTTGAAGTCAGTATCCTTTGAAGACAGCCCATTTGGAATAAATTTTCCAAGTACTGAGAGCTCTGAGCATGTTGTCTGGGATTCAACCAGAAGCATCAGGAAAAAAGTAATTAGCCAGCTACACTTTGATGATGTAAAGCTGAATAAAACTCTTTTTTAATACTTCTATTGACTCATATAAAAAAAAAAAATATCAAAACTCATGAAAGTTTATATTTCTTGAAAACAGACCTATGGAAGTAGCACGCAATTCTAACATTTATCACTGTTTAAAACAACTTGGGCACCTGCTTATCAATACAGACTTGTTTTACGGTGGATTATTAGAATGTTTGGGAAGGCTCCCAATTTAGCTTAAAAGAGGGGTAAGTGAAGAAACAAACATGCTTTATGTAACAACTTAAAAGACACTGTGCCTAGACAAGTACTCTGTCTTCTTGTCTTCAAATCCAAATCTTGTCCCGAAGAAACAAGAATATTAATTGAAGAAGCACTGAACATTAAAATATCCCTGGGAGACTAACACCTTAAGACACATTACAAAGGAACTCTGAAAATAATCAGATTTCCTCAGACAAAAAAAGAGAAAAAGAACGAAAACTTGAGGGAAAGATATGCACAATGTTTTGGGGTTTTTTT
>VZRU01006718.1:18335-58891 GCA_013398155.1 Pedionomus torquatus | reverse complement strand
CTTTTGTTGTTTTTTTTTTTTTTTTTTTTTTAAATTTAGAGCATTTTTTCTTAAAAATGCTTTTTGGAAAAAGTCTTGTAAAGAAACAATGGTTTTCCAAAGAAGAAAGTTTGCTACTTGAATATTACTGTCACCACCCCAGGGAAAATAAATAAATAAATGAACACACTAACACAAATACATTCCCCCAGCTAAGTCTAAACCTAAAGACTCTCTTGAGAAGCAAGACAAGTTGAAACCAGATAATAACAGGCTTACATCCTCCAGCTAAAGAGTAGAAAGGCACAAGCAATTCTTCCTAAAACATGAATGAGCTCAAGATGAGATAATCAGAATCGGGCAAAAAATTAACTGTCATTGCAACAACTATGATTTCTGCTTTTCAACCTAGGAGGTAGGAAAATGCTGAAGAAATTAGAAATCAAAAATGCTTTAGAAATTTAATTTCAATAATGCAGGAAACGCTTCCATTTTTTTTACTGCCAAATGTGAACCTCACTAGCTAGATGACACTGCAATGAGAAGCGAGAACATAATTCAAACTGTGCCACAATTCTGTCTGAGTACACTGAATTTTTTCTGCTTTATTCTCATTTCCCCTCCCAACAGAAACAACTACAAATTCAGATTATTCAGATTATATGAACATATGATTTTAATTCCAAATACAGACCTCCAGTCTATTTAAAATATGAGGGAAGCTCAGCTCTTGCATAATTACCTGGTTTTTCCTGTCTGTCACACTTAACATGCAGAGATTGGAAAAATGCTTATACAAAAGTTAGCTTTTTTAAAATTGCTAACTGCTACAGTGTTATGCTTGTACATAACCAGTGATAGATATACAGTAACTACAGAATTTCAACTTCAGGCAGCAAAAAAATATAAACCAGCTTGCTATTAAGTAACTCAAAATCATCTTAATACACAACTCCCAAAAATTACAAAAGCTTTTTTTATTTATCATATGTTTAAACATGTACAATTTACCTGTAATACCTGGACTGGAAGGGTTTGATAAGGGCTTGGTGCCTTCTGACGACTGTTCTACACTTTTGGAAAGGGATCCATCTACAAGTATATCAGCCTCATCTATGTCATCGCAGGTCCCTCCAATCTGAAGGAAGTGAAGTTCCCCACCTAGAATCATCACAGACAACAAAAGCAGCAAGTTTAGACAAGACAGGCAGCCAGCTAAACTCAACTCACAAGACAGGCTTGCAGTTGAAGTGCTACACAATTATGACAATAATCATGCAGGACCTGAAGCCAGGAAGATTATACAGGAATACTCATTTTGTTTAACTACCACAAATGTTTACAGGATAAATGCAAAATAGGGCTACAAAAATACCGACTCCGGTTGTGAACGGCATCAAAAGAAAAAAAAAAAAAGTGGGGGGCTGGGGGGAAGGCACGGATTAAAAGGTAATTAACTAAGGAAACCTGAAAAGAAGCCCAGAATCATAACAATAATGTCCCTTTCCATAATCCAAATCATGCTTTAAACAAAGTATTTGATTATGTCAACTGAAGGCCTACACTATCTCATATATCCAGGTTGCATAAATTTTCTTTTATAGTTCAATATTTGAGAACTGAAAAATCAGTTCTCCACTGAATCCTCCTAACTAAGGGGCTTTTCATATTATTTCATCAAATCTGGAATTACAACACTATTGGGTCAACAGTCAAAAGAACAAGTCCAAAATTTTCAGTGGAGATGCAATGTTTTGATGGAAACTTGAAATCCTTCAAGGAAGTTGCCCCTTATACACCACTACACATATAATCAGATGAATTCTGTCATTTACAGAGAAGAAATGCTCAATTTTACGAGAGGCAGGGAGGAGGGGAAAGGCTGATAATGGTTTCAGAGGTTACAAAAATCTAATGAGTAGGATTTAAATAGAAAAATCCTAGGTGGGCCTTCCATAGTTTTTCTGAAAACTGATTACAGACTGTCCTTCAGCATCTTACTAACGTTCCAACAAACCCTGTAATGTAAATTATGCAGGTAATCTGAAATAAAAAAAAACTTGAGACAATATACACAATAAAAACCCAAGATAAAAGCATAATCAGCAAGTACATATTCTATGCTGTGAGGGGAGTGAAACAGAGAGCGCCAGAGGCACAGCAAAGCAGAGAGAGAGAGCGAGAGCCACAGAGAGAAGACATGCAAGAGGCACAGTAGAGCTGGTATGAATTTTTTCCTGGATCTTAAGAAGAAAGCTTAATAACAAGGAACAGCATAATAAAATAATGCTTTAACAAGGCAGAATAAAAACAGGAAAATAATAGTGCAAATCACCAAAAAGGAAGAACCTCTCTATGGACAGGATCTGCACAGTACGCTGTGGGAAAATCTACCCAGGGTCTGGGCGATACTGCACAAAAAGAGGGCTCACAGCATCTGAAGCGACATGAGTTTTTCTCACTATCCATATTTCTCCTATTCTGTCTTACTAAAGCAGCTATTTCATTAGGCCATTATGCCATTCATTTGTGGGGCCTTTCTCATCGAGATCCAATAAGAAGACTGTACTGCCCCTCTCTCAGCCCCAACCCACCCACCTCCTGTGCAGAACAGTACATCCCAAGTTGATCCCAAGAGTGGAGGGGAACAAAAAATAGTTCTAACAAATAACACTTATAATGAGTTTCCTTAAAATTAAACAGGTCATAAATTAGCATTTTTCTTCTAACAAAGACAGAGACAAATTCATAAGAGCAGACCTTGACAGCTTCAATTGGTAATAAATCAAACCTCAGTTTGTTTCCCGTTCTGTTTACTGCTCAAAGATCAATGACTAGAATGATCTCAACAAACAAAACTGGATAATCTTCTGTCCTGGAAATAAAGTACGCCTTCATGCAACAGAAGTTCAACAGACTGACTTGCACCGTCTGCCAGTTTTATGGCTCACAGCAGGAGAAACACTGAAGAACTTCAGAAAGTCGTGAGGTTTTTTTAAGGGAAAGTCATGCCAAGGTCTCTCTTACTCTGTAGGTGGTTGGGCAGGCCTTGGTTTTAAGAAAGAAAACCTTGGTTCTCAAACCAAGTTTCTGAGTTCGTCACTAATTAACAGCAACAGAAAACATCTGTACCATTTTATTCACACTGCAAGAAATATCACAATCCCCATATTCCTGAAAGACTCTAGCACTTTAAAAAAAAATAATTTTGTGCTATAACTTTGTTATATTTGTTTTTAAAAAGCTTCTGTAAAGAAGTTTATCATGAACTTCAGTTATACAATATTAGGCTACAAAATTATTACTGCTTATGCACGCTTTCCAAAATCCTGCAGATGGCTTTGCTTCTGTATCATAAGGGAGGTATTTGTTCTCTTGGAACATCCAAAGATGACCTTCTGATGATGCATGCTTAATTTTGTTTCACAGATACCATAGCTCCAATATTCAAGTGCCAGGAAAAAAAACAAAAACAAAAACAAACCTGTGCAAAAGTAAATGTTTATTACTGCTGGCTCATGGTATGCAGGGCTGGGCTAAAACAGTGACTCATCCTGTGCTTTCTAATTCTAGCCAGGTAGCAAACATCATAAACAGTAGTGTACCTGAAGACTTCTCTGCTTTTGTCACTTTGACAGAGGCAATAAATGCTTTTGTTGCACTGCAAAGAAGATATGAAAGATAGCACTGATGTACTCAGTGATCGCAGAGGAGACTAATTGGAAACCAGCATCATTATACTTTCCAAAACCAATGGGTATCGCATTCAAAACCCTGTTAATTTAATTCTGAATTGTATTTAAAAATCTCTAATTTGCTTGGACTCAAGAACCTGGTAGGTTATACAAACAGAACATAAGAATCATAAATCCATCCAAATAAATCCCAACTTCCCTTCTGGCAAAATGCTTGCTGGTTCCAGGAAAGCAGCATTTGCACAAGTTAGAGAACATGTCAAAGACTAGGTCACTGCAGTCAAAGCCAATCTGGTGAAACGTCCAGTATCCTGACTGTATCCTGCACTCTGGCAGGAGTCTGGAAGAGTGAAAATTGTGGATAGCGAATCACAACACAACAACAATATCTGAATAGTTAAAGGAATTAAGAAAACAAAGACATTGCCCAGGAAACTAGCCACCTAACAACTTACAGCCCTCCACATCTCACCACTGGGTTGTAGGGAAAGGGTTAGCTCTAAACATACTTGTTCAGAACACTTGAAAAATGTCCTCAAGAAAGCTTCCCCAACACCTCACTCCAACAGAATTTACACTCTTCTTGGAGATTTCAGCTCTAAAATTCTATGCTGGCTTATGAAAAAACAGAATGCAATTGAACAGGGACAAGTGAAAGTTACAATGTCTAAGAAGAAATAATTAAATGCACTATTATAGAATGAAGAAAATACAGGTAGTCAACAGTTCTGTAAGAGAGGCTCTTGTGAGTCAGAAGACAAACCTGATTCAATTTCCTGCTCAAAAGTGCAAACATCCCACTATGTCTACACACACATGGTATGTACAGACTGCAGCACTGCTAAGGAATTCCTCTGGTTCATTCAAAGACATCCGTAGGATTACTGTGCCTGGTTTTGGGTATGTCATCAAGAAACATGTGGACTGACTTGAGCAGGCCTTGCTAGAGACAAGAGTAACAGCGATTTTTCTTTCAAAGCCCCTGAGGAAAGTTTAAAAGGACTGGAGATATTAAGCTTAAGAAAATAAATGGTTGGAGAGGACAGTACCCAAATAAACTCTGTCTTTTCATCCTTTTTTGAAGCAATCTCTTTGCTATGTTCATTAAAGATTAATCACTCCAATCAGCAAAGATGATACAGGCTATACACCGGGAAAAAAAAAACCAAAAACATCATCAAGGATGGCGTGCAGTAGGAGAAATTTCACAAGGATGTTGCTAAATCTCCACATTGAAGATCTTCAAAAACAGGCTGATCAGTACTTTTCTTCTGAATGGGTGTTACTGACCCTGACTTGAAGATAATCTCTTAGCATCACTTCCAACACTAGTTCTGATGTGGAAAAAATTTGACCTCTCCCAAATCCTATTAGACTTGCCTACGAAGGCAGAAAATGGAAAGCACTAAATTGATTAATGAACTTCAAATACATGAGTATGCAAGGCTGACAAAGCCTAATGACATAGAAGAGACAAATAAGGTATCCAAACAAAACCAGAAAAAAAGCTATGCAGAGTAGTTAATATACTATATACAACTCAAGAGCAAGAAATTTGTTATAACTGAAAGGTACAAGATTTGAGGGAATCAATTCTCAAGTGTCTAAAACTGTTGTTCAGTTCTGCTTGGTTTGCAACAACAAAAATTAGCATTGACAACTTACTTTCAAGATATCAAACTCCAGTCTGAGGAAACACTTTCTCCAACAAAGAGGAGTGACCAGAGAAACTCTTGTTTTAATGTAACACTGCAGGTAAGACTCTAGAATTGTGTATATAGAAAAGAACATTGAAAAAAACAATCACAAAATGGACATCTGAGTGAAAAAGTGCTTATAAATGATAGTGTAAAACAATCAGTAAGATACAAATGTACACCATGGGTTACATTTGGTGTTCGTGGTCTTTTACAGCTTCCAAGCCTGATTAATTAAAAAAAAAGACTATCCAAAAGAACTGATCCAATGTGACCTAGGAACAACTGTTTAAACAGCAGATTATGGAACTTCAGCTGGAGCTGGGTCTTTTTGTCTGTCAGCTCTGAAGTAATATGGGCAGAAAAGAGAACTGCTAGAACAAAAGGACACTAGACTTCTTTGTGATGAAAACAAGTAGAAAAATTTCTTCCACACACACACACCCACTTTTCCCCAAACTACTTCCAAATAATAACTAAACTGAAAATATAACTAAACAAATTTACAGAACTACTGAAGAACCACCTCTTAAAAATCAAATTGACTTTCTGTTGAGAAAGCCTGGAGAAGACAAGGCTGAGGGGAGACCATATTAATTCTTATAAGTATCTGAAGGGTGGGTTGAAGGAGGATGGAGCCAGACTCTTCTCAGTGGTTCAGGACAAGGGGCAATGGGCACAAGCTGGAATACAGGAAGTTCCATTTGAACACAAGGAAAATCTTTACGGTGAGGGTGACAGAGCCCTGGAAGAGGCTGCCCGGGGAGGGTGTGGAGTCCCTTTCTCTGGAGACCTTCACGACTCACCTGGATGCAGTCCCGAGTAACATGGTCTAGGCAATCCTGCTTTGGCAGGGGAGTTGGACTAGGTGATCTAGATGACTCTAAAGATTTAGAGTCTCTTCCAAAAAAACCCAAACAAAACCAAACCACCAACCCAATAACAAAAAAAATTCCATAGATGTAATGCAGAGACAAATACTAGCATCTCCAACAGGACTCAACAAGGAAATGTAAAACCGTCACTCAACACACACATTCAAAAACTAGATTTTTGAGAGAATTAGATTGCAAATTTCAATCCAGGAATGCTTCACTCACTAGAAGGAACTCAAGCACTCAAACAGATCATACAGATTTTAACATCTGCTGAAACAGACAGCCTGGCAGGGAAGTGCCTGCTTTAGCACAACATCACGAACATTTCCACTTTTATAGCATTTATCTGAAATGTCATGTCACTTTCAGGTTCTTTAGTGTCTGAAGCTCTCTGACTTAACAAGGGAGAAAATCAGTAGTGATGAAAGCCAGAAAATTGACAATTCTTAATGATCTTTTTAAAAATACTCCCAGAAACACAAGGTATGTGCAATTTTCAACACTGCCCAAACAAACTACAATCAGAGATTTACACCTTTATGTTGAACTAGAAAGGAACATTTCAGATACTCCCATTTGTCCACCTCATTCCATTCTCTAAAGCAAAGTTCAACACAAGCACAGCTAAACACCTAAACTAAGGAAACAATCCAAAACTAACCCAAACAAACAAACAAAAAATAAATCTATGCTGTGGATCATTTTCTTCAGTAATTTTTGGTACGACTGTAATTTACAAAAAGAAATACAGTTAGGTGACAACTGAGATTTTAAAAAGGTGGTGACGACTGTAGGTGTGTAAATTTATGCATCTGAAACAAGCTATATCTCATCCTCTTAAACAGATAAAAGGCATCAAACGAACACCCCTAGAGCTGTAACCCTATTCAAAAGCAATACTTGTCAGCTTACCGCACAGTTTTATAATATAGAATTTTGGATTATTTTGGTTGTTATGAAAGCAGAATTCAAGCCGTTTTATATAACGACACAAGACAAAATGTTTAAAACTCCCATATGATAACACAAAGCACCACTAAGGGGGAAATTAAGTATAGCCTACCTTTGCTAAAGGGAAGAGAAGAAAGCTAAATACAGAGACAGTAAAGTCCACTGTGTTTCCTTAACACAACTAGAACCAAAAATACACTTGCACATTTTCCCCCAGAGGTCAACTCCAGGTAATCCTTGCAGAAACTCTTTCTGCACTGAAGCTGACACCAATTTTGAAGCAGTTTAAGAATAACTCAAAGGTAGATAATGTCAAATGCAGGTCTAAGACATCTTTACATAAAACTACTAAAACCCTGAAGCACCTATTCACACAGAGGGTCCTTTTCAATGGTATCTCAGAGGCAACTATGGAAAAAATCATGTGATCTACCAACAAAAATATTATGTCAACGAGCAGGAGCAGCAGGGGGAAAAAAAAAAAAAAGCTATTCTGCTTCCAAAACTTTCAGACATCAAAATACTTTCAGAGTTCTCCAACAACATCCAAGCATTTCCAGTGCATGTAAGCTCCAAATCTTCATTTTCACTTATGCTTTCTTCTTATGTCCTCTAGCTACTTGCTAGAAGGATATAGCTCTTCTACTTCTAACACATATGTTCCTAATGCCATTAGACTGCAGGCACCATTTCACATATGGTTATAAACACAGAGGAGCTAAGACCTCAAAGCGATTTTGGAAGAAGCTTAAGAAAACTGCATTTAAGAAAATATAGTAATAATTAAAAAAAAAAAAAAATCTTAATCCGCCTAGAGGCACATAAGCAATTTTACCCACTTACAGCAGAAAGATTAAAAGATGATTATGATTCAACACAACAAAAACTATACAAAACTTATTCTGTACATTGTTATTCAAATGTACAATAAGATATAGCATTAAAAAGTTACGTTAAGAGTTGAACTTTTTTATTTTTCTTTTAGTATTTCCAAATTTTATGCAGTAATTTTAAGCATGTTTTATGCAGTACAGTTATTATAAACATTTAAGATCAAGTAATTCTTTACAAATCTTAATATTTAGGTATAAAGTTAAGACTCTGAGGCTTCAGACTCTAGCATCAGACCCTAAAAATCAAGATGCCTAATGGACATCCATCCCTAAATATTTATGATAGCTTTTTGAATTAGTTTCCCAAAAGTGAGAAAAACTATACCAGGAGAAGTGACTGAACTATTAAATAAGGAACAGAAATTGAAAATTTCTAAAGACATTTAAACAATGACTATAATGAATTCTGAAGCTCATTCTAATTTAGTTGCTAAGCAGAAAATCAAGTTCCAAAGAGATGAGCAATGGGCGTAAATGAAAGATAAGAATAACCAATGGATAAATAAGATAAAATGAAGAGTTATCAAAGTACTATATTCAAAAGAGGAAACCTGAGGGCAGAGGGATACCTGTGGCACACAGGGCTACAGAAGAAAAAAACTCCAGATCCCAGGGATCTTAAAGGCATCAAGAAAAGAAGATGTCACAGCAAAGCTAGATGGATACTGTAACATTCTCAGAGAGGAAAAAAAAATATTTACAGAAAAAAGCAGAACTACATGCTTATCTATTATGAGGAAGATGAAGTATTCTCTAGTCAGTAACAGTGGTGGTAGTTACCCTGGCAGAAAACACAAACACTCCTACACACACAAGAATAAATACTCCTACCCAAAGTCCCCAAACAGGTGTAGATAATACTAAATGCCACAAGAATATAGTTACCATATACACTAGCACTGGATGGGAAAGTACCATGCACAGTAACAACACATCCTTTAACTTTTATCATTAATCTTAAAACACTAGACAGAAAGAATACATTTGGTGTTAGAAATAGATGAACAGGAGGACAATTCTGTAGAAATAAACCTTAGCAAGTCTGTTTTTCTTAAATGAGATTGAGTTTGATCAGCAAAGTATAGGTAAAAACATTATGATATGGATGTGATATACTAAGTCTTCAAAGGCAATTATCCTTTCCATACTAATGAGGAAAAAGTATGCATTATTAAATAAAGCTGAAACAGCTTACTAGACATTTTCTCAAGTGAGTTACCAAAAGAGAACAATTTAGTCAATATGAATGTTTGCCTTGGGAATCTGTAAACCTACATACTAATTGTCAACACGTGATGTCTTCATCCAAACTAAAAAAGCAACTCTAAGATCTCCACTGCTAAAAATCTTGATAGGTGTGACAAACACAGGGACCTTAACACACATGAAATTCTTGCAATAAACCTGATATTACCTGTTGAAAGTCACAAATAAATCTGACTTGAGTTTTATCAACTGCTTACAGGAGGACTGTGTAATCAACATGACATAACAAATGGAGGAAACATGTCAATTTAAATTCTTCTGGTAGAGAAAATTCAATGTAGTATTTGTGGGAGTTCATTTGAAATGTGTGAGCCATACCATCAGCTTAGGCCCTCTGAGAAGCTAAGTGTTTCTACCAGAGCTGCATTCAAGTGCAGGACAACTAAATGAGACATTGGTATATGGAAGAAACTGCCCACTGCCTATTACTATTTTGAAACTTAAATTCTAATATTCTATAATATAATCCACATACAGACAAATGAAACACTAAAAAAGAAAAATTTAAAGAGAAGTCTTACCTTTGGTGCATGCGCATAATCTGTCTGTGCCCGAACAGTATATCACAGAGACAAACATATCTGGTTCCTCAGTGCCCTCTTTTTTAGGTGGCTCCACTTTGGCCAGAATTTCAAAGTTCGAAAGATCTAGTATTTTTACATATCCTCCCTGAGTAGTTATTACCAGGTGCCCAAGAGTAGAGATCTCAGATCTTCTCTCTCTCCCACTGCCATTTTTAGAAGTTAATTGTATTTCCTCTACAGGCTCCTCACAGTCATCCTCTCGATTATCCAATATATCTGGTGGGAGCAAAATCATTGAGGTAATTGTGTCTTGGGGGTCTTTGATATGCTGGATTTTTACCGGTTCCTCCTCTAGAGTAACTATTCTAGTGGCATAATTCATCTTATAAAGCACTAGGTATCCACCACTAACACTTCTCTGTTCAGGTTGAATTATTAAAGGAGTTGATACATCTGCTGGTGACTCATGCTGGATTACATCAATACTTGTGCCATTCACTACAGCAAGACTTGATTCTAGTTCCCCCTTCCTTCTGTTACATAGTGCCGAGTTTAATTTATTTAAATTATTCAAGGCCTCTACTTGATTTATTGCACTCAGAGATTCAACAGGACAAGTCCGCAGTCCTACTAACAAATGAACTCCATCTGCACAAGGAGTGATTGAATCTACACACAGGTTCTCCTCCTCTGCAAACTTTGGCAGACGCAGGCACTGAACCAAAGTCCCAGGCTTGGGAACCATAGAGCTCCACTTGTCCGAGTCCGGAGAAGTTAGGTTGGCTGCAGCATCTGCAAACTGCTGAATGTAAGTCACAGGGGGATCCTGTAACAGCAGCTGTTCCTGACTGTCCAGCTCCATTTCAATGATCTGTGGAACTGTGAAACCATCATCATGTATACTTTTACTCATAATATTGTTCATCTGTGAAAAGAGTTTTCCTGCTTTTTCATCAGACTCCTTAATGCTGTATAGCAGCAATACAGGTAAAGTCCTCCTTACCAGAGGGGAATTCAGTTCTGAGTTAGTGCAGGATTCATTGTCAGTTGATCCCTGTTCAGAGACACTCTCACCTCGAGTCCTAGTTAAGCCATCCAGTGACCTCTGAGAGTTACTGCTAACAGGAGAGGTAGCAGGTGATTTGTATGTTAATAGACCTCCAGCTAATAAACAAGGAAAGGGAATGTTGTGTTGTTCTAGATGTTTTTCCTTCATCTTTTCACTCTTACAGTTGGCCAAACAGGGATTTGCCCCAAGTTCTTCTAGATCCTTAACCGTGTCTTCCAGAACATTTGCAACAATTTCCCACTGAAGTTTTTCAGGCTGCTGAAGAACACTGAGGGCTGTTATATCAAGGCTGACTTCCATAGTTTCTTTTTGTGATGTGTGTCCTTTAAAACAAAAATGTTATACATAACACATGTTCAAAAAAGGAATCATGTTGCATATATTATGGCCTCATTCTCATAATTTAACAAAAGGTCACTGCTCTACAGTCTCAATGTTAAAATATTCTGTATATTCAAGATTCAATAATCAAGAAACAATAAGAAAGGCCCAGAAACATTCCTTCCATAGATTAATAGAATCACAGCATCATAGAACAGTTAGAGTTAGATGGGACCTTAAAGATCATCCAGTTCCAACCCCCCTGCCATGGGCAGGGACACCTCCCACCACACCAGGTTGCTCAAAGCCCCATCCAGCCTGGCCTTGAACACTTCCAAGGATGGGGCATCCACAACTTCCCGGGGCAACCTGTTCCAGTGCCTCACCACCCTCACAGGAAAGAATTTCTTTTTAGTATCTAATTTAAATCTCCCCTCTCCATTACCCCTTGTCCTATCGCTAGACTCCTTGACAAAGAGTCCCTCTCCTACTCTCCTGCAGGCTCCCTTCAGATACTGTAAGGCTGCTACAAGGTCTCCCCAGAGCCTTCTCTTCTCCAGGTTGAAACAGCCCTAATAGTTTCCTTGATGTTATCAATAAGAGTGAAAGATAACAAAGCATTAACCTTTGTAACAAGTCTCCCTGTAAACAGTGTTATCTTTCCATCAATTATTCTACGTGTCTAGACCACCATATTGAAATCCAACTGATCTCATCAACACAATTCATGTTCTGCCCTATATTATTCCCCATCCTTCCTAAACAACCCAGTATCATCAAATATCTGCAATTCTGCAGATCCATTCTCCAATCTTAGTTGAAAAACATGTCATTTCACTCAAACTTGATACTCCCTATCATGTAACAGATCATCTAATAGAAAGAACTCCAAGCTACTACAAAACAGAACCCAGTAAAAATTTAAGAGACAGCCTGATCAAATTACACAGTACTGCAAGAGTAACAATGAAATCAGAATAGTTCAACTAAGTAATGTAAAGATTGAAAAGAATAGAAAGGACATTGGACAAACCCAGATGAAGAGGTGACTTAAGCAGAAATGAGTACCATTTTTGTTGCTATTTTTGTTAAAAAAAATCCTTGTATATGGACACGCACATGTTCTTTTTTTTCCCCACTCGCTGATCCTTATTCACAGTTGTAAACTGGATTATGGAAAATAAGCACGTAATCCTCCTTCCCATCAAAATTTCTGATTCAGCCTCTAAGAAAGCAACACAGGAGCACCATGCATAGCATTGTTCTGCTTCCATATGGCAACTTCACTCAGGAAGAGAAATGCTGTCAAAATGCATACCCACGGAGAAACGATCAAGATGCAGGAACTCTCTCTGGCAACTCCCCCGAACATAAAGGATATTGTACAGCTGTAACTTGTTGCTGTTCTAAGTAAGGGCTTTTAACTTGGTTTGTGTGTTTTACTGACAGCAAGGCAAGCAATGCTTGATGTCAATTAAGACTTTTATTAGCCAACAAAGCAGGATTTTTCTTTCCTCCTGTATGTAATCTCTCACAAACAGTGACTTAACTACAGGCATTACTTTCAAGGTCAATCTTCCTTCTTTTTTTGTAATACAGTTAATGTAATATCGTTTGCTTTTGATGGGGCTTTTTTTTTTTCAAAAGTCTGAGAAGAACAACTTCCCTCCTGACCTCTAAACTAATACATGGATCAGATATAACCTACCCGTCACAGATTCTGATCTGGAATGCTCTTCACTGTCTGAATCCTCCAGTAGGTCATCACTGGAAAAAAAATAATAATGCATGAATGACACCATGTACACTGTGGCTTTATTCTTGTTTTCAATTAAATTGAAAAAATAATTTAGGAAAAAATACAATGGAAATTATGATCTGGCATTTCTTTTAGTCACCACTGTACATCCATTGATCAGTTTGTCACAGACACTAACAATTTAAATATTTTTTCCCCCATCAAACTAGCAGACAAGCTTTCCATTTGTTTCATTCTACTACTGTATTCCCAGCAATTCAGACAAACGGAATTAAAATGAAAGCTAGCTAGTCCTCAGAAATCTTTTGAAGAAAAACAAAACCAACCAAAAATCTCTAAAGACTGATGAAGCCTTATTCTACGTCCCTCAAAATAGTCTCTGAAAGATGGAGCTGCCAGACTGGCCTACAATTCTCCCAAGGAAACTTTGTAGCTAGTACAGAAAGGGTGTTTGAACAGTGTCTTGGTTTTAAAAACACTATAACATGAATTTTTTTTTTTCATAAAAGCAGATTCTGTTCAAAACACCTCTTCAAAAGAAATAGGCCCCTTGATATATGAGGATTTTACGCATCTGTTTTTTCAAATATAAGAAACAATTTAATATTCCAGGCTCTTTACACACAGAAGTAAGAGTAGTGCCTCTGCAGCTTCAGGAGTAACTACTGACAGTATCAAGTCTGATCCCCAAGTTTCAACAAACTGGATGCTTTCTCATGCCCAAGAAAGATTATTCTTGGCTCAAATGTGATCCACATTCTTTTCACAATAAGACAATGACAATTCAATACTTTAATTCTCATCCAGTTGCCCCTTGAGCAGGAAAGCAACAGCAGATTTCATATAAATTAAGTGAAGTGAAAGATGCTTAGTTCTTAGCAGTATGATTGGACTATCCTTTAATCAACTCTTAACATTTGCTTAATTCTTTAACTCTCAAGGACTTTACAGCCCTAACACTACAGTAAAAGTCTAGGCCCCAGCAACTGCTAAGCCCCACACCCTGATATTCCCCATGCTTCTACATAATCTCTTCAGAATGGTAATCTTCCTATTTACTCTGCAGTCCTGTAGGAATCACACCAAGCTTAAACAAAGATTTACTTTCCTGTGCATGTAGCAGTACTGTTACTTTCCATGATGCTGAAGTTTAAGAAGAAACATTCAGAAAACTAGCAAAGTTCCCCCATCACCTTTTGTCCAGAGTTTTCCAACAATTATGAGATTGTAATATGAGAAAATAGTTTCCAGGAACACACTGTAAGAAGCGTAAATGAACAAATGCTGCTTTTTTACATGACACTTTCTAAGCACTGGCATACCCTCTAGCTTATCTAAAAGCTTGTAACAGGACTGCCTAATTGTCGATAAAGCCTCTATTCATGTGTTAAAGGTACAAAATGAAGGCAATTCCTAGCACACCCACACGATTTATTTTCAGAATGACATAACCAGAAATAACAGAGAAGCCATCAGAAAAAAAACATGTTCCAGAAGTCTGTGAATACCCTTTACTTTCAAAACTGGCAACACATAATCCGTAACTAAAATGAAAAGCTGTCCCAAAACTTATCTTCCTTTCTCTTTTTCTCTGCCTCTGGAGCATCGGCACAGGGCAGCAATGAGATCTGGTATCTCCCTATTAGTGGAGTATAAAAACTGAAACAGCAGGAATAAAACAGAACTGGATTTAAAGACAGAAAATTAGGTTAGTGTTTTTGAAGTGTTGAACGATGTACAGAAACACAGTGATGAGAAAAGTTATCTCCACAAAAAAAAAAAAAAATCTTACCAACCTTATGTTTCACAAAGCATGACTAAACGGCATTTACCACTTACACATCAGCATTTCATATTTCTAATTTTGTAGATTGTCATACCTGTCTCCTTCTAATTTTGGTATATCTGAGCAGCTAGACGAATCTTCTAGCCATGCTAGTGTTGGCCTCCTTGAGTCAACCCCTGAGCTCTGTTCTCCTGATAACATAAGCTGCTGCACAATAGCTGGATCATATGCATTGATCTCAAATTTTAAGTGGACCTGAGAAACAACAACAAAAAACAGAAGAGGTCTTTGGTTTAAATCGAGACATGCTTAATCAGTAAATAGCAAGAAAAGCTGGTTGCTTATATTGCATACCTTCATAAGTTTGGAAACATCCCATATGCAGATCTTTCCTCGTTTTGTTGCAGCAGCTAGAAAATGAGGGCAACTTCCAGATCCAAAGCAGGCTATTCTGTCAGTGCCATCTGTGCAGGGAAATTGTGCTGGACTTGTTGCCAGTGTGACTGAAAGAGGTACATTCTGAGTGTGCTCTCCCTTGACAAATGGGCAGTTTGGGGAATGTCTCTCATGTTCAGACCTTCCCATATGAAAAAGAAACATAGCAAACATTTGATTTCTTGCTGTGAAAAACACACACATCATATACAAACTCAAGCCTTGATGTAACACTGAAACTGAACTGTTTGAACATTAATGCAGTCAATCATACAAGAGAGTTCTGAAGTTACTAACACACCTTTCCCTGCTGTATCTCAACAGCAGACTGTATTAAGGCCTTTGATCAATTAATGGATATTCATATTCAAATGGAGGAACCTACACATAGTGCTCTTAATACATTTAGTCCATTTAAAGAAAACCAATTGTTCTACAGCCAGTAGTCCATCGTGTCCCCATGCAGAAAAGCGCAGCTTAAAACCTAGAGTATACATTAGAATTCCAATGTTATAAAATACTATTATAAGTATCCTTGATAAGATGAAGCAATGTCACGTCCTTAGTTCTACATCCACACTTATAATAATCAAAACAGAACACAGTTCTGAATGACAGTGACTAAGAATCATTAAAAAAAAACTTCTAAGGCAGAAACATGGCAAAGAGCAATTACACTAGTACAAAATGTATGGAAACTAACAAAGAGAAGTAGGTGACAAGGTCTATGAAGATAATATTACAAGGGAAAGTTTCCAGCAAGTCGGGAATCAGATGTGTTCAAATAACAATTATTAATACCAAATAATCATGACCAAAATTATGTTGAGAACCCTTTTATAATTAATACAAGATCCTGCATTTTTCTTGCTATGCACAATTTTAGATGATTCAGGAAAGTAGTAATGGATCTTGCAACTTCACATAAAAGTTAATTACACATTGCACGGCCATTGCAGTTTAAGAACTACAAAAAATGTGTTCTAGTCAGAGTCATAAAAAAGATTGAGTTTAGCTCCCTGAAAAGAAACATTGGCCATGGAACAATTGGAAATGGAATAGCAAATCAGATTTAAGAAACAAAACCAACTACAAATTCATTGGGTTTAGTATTACACAGAAATTTGACATAGCACAGGGAATTATTTTGTGATTTGTCCTACGGAATCATACTGGAGATCCATCCTTATCCCATTGTTGGCTTTTGTCATCCAAAGATTTGTAACCTCTTCAATACAAAATTAAGTCTATGCCAAATATCACTAAACTTACCAAGGCTCATCTGTAGGCTCCCAGCATACCAAACACACACTACAGGTAAAACACATGGCTCTGTCATCTCCTGATGAAGTAGGCTATAAAAATACAAAGAAACACTTGAAATATACATAGCTATGTACTACAAAACACTAAGTAGGTGATCAAGTCCTCTCCTCCTTCTAGTGGCATAACAAAGCACTGCAAATCACATACTATAAAGTGGCAGTGTTTCACATTAAAAAGAAACAAAAAGATACAGCCCAGTAACATAAAAAAGATTTGGAACCAACACCTGTGCAAGCGAATGGATAAAAACCACAAGCACAGACCAAAATTCAGTGTAACTGCTAAGACTTTTTCCTTGGAAAAAGTTCACAAGGTTCAAAAATTTAGAACCTCAGCAGAATAACTGCACATCTGCATGCTTGGAAAAACACAGGTTAGAAAAATACTTCCTATTACACCTTCAGTCTGCTGGAATATAAAGCGATTCTGTATCACTCTTCTGCAAAAATGGTTGTTACTAGCTGAAGTGAAAAAGAATACAAATTTCCATTCTCTTAAAATTTAGCATGCTTAGGAATATGTAGATACAATTCTAACATATGGATTCCCTGCATTTCTTCCCCTGAACAAGCTTAAGAAATCCTCTAAAAACTTTATCCAATTGCACCTATCAGACTTTGCAGTTGACATAACAAGGTAGATAATATTCATATCAAATGATATGCACTGCCTAGCCATTTTTATGTAAATTCGTACCATGAATATTTTTTATAGTAGAAATAATTTCAAAGAATGAAAAATGGAAATTAGTATTGTAGTAGAAGTAGTGGAATAAAATGTTGAGGTTGTATTTATTCACTAAGCTTAATACTTTAGTAATGTGATCTAGGACCATTGTATGTTACAATACATTTTAAGTGTCACTAGGACAGTATAATTAGAGACCTCCAATGTGAAGCTAACTGCTTTTTTTTTTTTGCTTTACTGATAATATAAAAAGAATCTTTACTCAACAACCTAATGAGGAGAAAGACTCTATGTAACACCTAACTTCATTGTTGCTTAACTCAAATCAACTTGATACTTGAGTGTTTTAAATCTGAAGTTCAGGACAGTATTTTCTGCGACCAGTACGAAAAACACAAGCAACTGTGAGGCGCAGAAAAAAATCTGAAACTTAAGGGAAAGAAAAGAGCTGAATGACAAATGTTTCCATTAAAGTTTTTGTACCGTTAAAGGAATCTATTTATTTAAAAATAAAACAGAAAAAAAAACAGGAGAGTTTTTCTCCTGCTCCCCAAACCTTCACCTAGGGAACAAATATTAAAAACAACTTTTACCTGGTGATAGAACCCAGCTTGAGCCATAGGATCTGGCTGTGCCCACCTATAACCCACATGAGGCCATGAAGTGAATGTCTCCCGTCTGTTAGCTTCGCTATACATCAAAGACCTAGAAAGGTAAAAAATTCTGCGTTACTCAAAACTGCCTTTTAGAATTAAAAAAGTATACTATTTACATTTTCAATGCTTTAGTAACCATTAGAAATACCACAGATAGTTATCTACAATTAATACTTAAAATTATCATTACCAATTACAGAAAAGTACCAAAGGTCTCTCACTTGGGTGCCTGAAGTGCATCCTCAGAAAAAGACCAAAAGCAATAAAACAACCTACAGGCCCCAAAGGCAAAACTAACAGGTAAGTTTCCATGAAGCCTGTTTGGACTAACTGCAGAAAAGTATTAGATATTCTAAGTTATTCTGCATTTAGGAAATATGCAGAAACTAGACCAATGGAACTGCTACAGAATTGGGTTTTTTAACATAACTACTACAGCAAAAATTCGGGTTTATTAGTTGAACAGATATGAATATACATATTTAAAACCACTTCACAGTGATATTTTAGGCCTAACTGAATACATGCTACAAATCCCCCAACATTCACCTCTTGGCGCATACTGCAAAACTTAAAAATTATAAACTACTACATCCCAAAATATGAACTCCTCTGTAATTCAGTATCTACAAAGAAAAGAAGCTCCTCTCTCCCATCTTCACTCACTACATGTCCCTCATCTGAAACAGTACATATGAAACAACTATCAGCTTTTCTCTTTTTCCTTGGCAGATTGTTCTCCAGTATCATACCCAGAATGAATGCTGCTAGACAGCGAAGTGCTTCACTTGTTTCTGCTCCTCAGTCTCAGGAGATTATTGCTGCCTTATGAAAGCGTGGATATATTAATCATCTACCACAGAAGAAAACTATTCTTGCAACACCCACATAAGGGCTGTCTTGACATTATCACAGAAGGGTTGGAAATAACCTTTGGAGATTGTCTAGTCCAACCCCCCTGCCAATTATACCATCTTAAGAGACAGATCTTGGAGAGCTCTAATCAAAAATACAGTATGGATGGTAGAGGCAGACAGAGGCTTGAGGAGGGGAAGTAAAAAATGAAATCAATTTTATTTGAGCTGTAAGAAATTGTAATACTCTTGCAAAATAATATTCATATAGAAACTTTCAAGAAATAATTTATTTAGAGATTTAGAATATTCTAATTAGTCTCAGTTTATGAAGGCTTAAATAATAGGCCACTCGCTCACGTACACAGTATCACTCAGATCAGAAACACATAAAGCAACAGTCTGAGGTAAAATGAACGCTACAGAAGTAGCATTCCTATACTGACCAAAGGGAACAACTTCCCAAACCTCTAAAACACAAAATATGGGCGTAACTCTCTCTTGTATGAAGGAAAAGGAATTGATTTCATTGGACAGCATAGTATGTTTGCTTTCTCTTTGGAAGACAGATGAGTGCTCTCTTTGCTTTGAAAAGAGCTGCACATATGCTCTTAAAGCTAAGCAGTTTCTGAACATCCCAACACTGCAGTCTCAGTAAAGTTTCAGTACTAGTTTGAGCAAAGGCAGTAACTTCAGTGACTAGTCATACCCATCTGACTGTTCAAATAAAACCCATAATCAAGCACGATGAAGAGTAAAACCTAGATGAAAACATCACATTAACAAGTTCCAATACCACCTAGAGAACTGTATTTAGGGCTGCAATTGTCACCTTTCTGAAAGTGAATTTTGGGATTAAGAGCAAAGTGAATTAAATTTACCTGACACTAAAGTCAGAATCCACCCATAAAGGTTGCTCTAAGTTTAATAATACATAGAGTGTATTGTGCATGAAACAGCTAATTAGCACTACATGTAAGAGCAAGGAAGTACAGAACAGGACTAATTCCTTTGGCAAATAATTTTTTTAAGAGCTTATTTTGACACAACTAAGGGGGTCAAATTAAGGGGGTACTTATTTTGTCTTAATGTACCTGTCCACAGATCGACCAGGTCCCACACCAAGTTCTGGTCGTGCGCTGGGTAAGAGGTAAGATAACCTATCCATCACAGAGGATGCTACAGGTAAGGCAGCAATATTTTGATTTATCTTCTTGAGTTCATTTACAATGGCACTGGCGACAGACTTCAAAACATGATGAGGAAGGTGGAACATAACCGTTGCCCACTAAAATAAAAAAAAAAAGAAAAAGCCTAGCTTATATTTTAATATTTTAACATCTAAACAACAAATAGATCACAGAAGTGCACATCTTGCACCTTCTCTTGATTTCAAGTACTAATACAAGAACAGACACACAAAAGCAACATGGACATAATACAAGGCAAGTCAGTAACATCAAATCTTAAGCTCCGTTGGGTTTATTACTGGAGTTTATCAGCAAGAAGCTAACCTTGTTACTTCCCTTAACAAGCAAAACTTCACACAGGGAAACTAAGAAACACATGGTACATTCCACTCTCTTCAAACAAAAGCTACCACACTAAGACAAGCATTTTGTACCTTCCAGTAACTGTAGTCAAGCAGATTAGACTTGGGAATCCACATTATACAGTACAAAGACAAATTCTTACCTTTGCAACTTTATGGTTTGCTGCTGTTTCATGTGAGGTATTTTTTAAACCATCCTTCAGTTGTGTGATGAATAAGTCATATCCCTCTGTGCTAGAAACATCTACTTTTTCTATGCAAGCAGATAACAGCTGCTGAGCCTAAAATGTAGATGTGCAAGAAAAGTTATTATCTATGCTGAATAACTGCAGATAAGAATTACACCTGTTCCAACATTCAGGGAAATGTAATTTGTCATATTGTGCTTTATCATATATTGGATCAGCATAATTCCAGTACAAACCCCAGAGTTGAGTAAGCAGTTCCAAATTTTACTTTGTAGGTCAATCAATGAATAAACTTCAGCAATAATGACAGCATCACTACAAGTTCCCTCTAGGGCAATATTACCAAATGTTAAAAAAGTCAAACACATACACAATTAAACCAGAACACATAATAAAGCCAACCAAAAATGTGACACCTATTACCCTCCAATGCTTTCCCTTCAAAAGGATTCATTCAGCTTTAGGGACAAAAAGAAAGATTAAGAACAAAGTCTCGACATTTTTCTGAGTAGCTTTTTATCTTAAACTAGATGATAACAGGGAAAACAACACTGCAACAAAATCTGATATAAATTACTTACAATGCTAGTATACTGAGGCTGAAAAATTAGGCAGAAAAAAACAGGTTAGTTTAGAATCCAGAAATTCTTAAAACGCAGAAAACAATGCATCTAGGAAAGAACACTATAAACATCCATTTATAGATGTTTTTTCTTCCAAGTCCCATCTGTTTCTAGCTTGCCCCTCTCTCTACTAATTTCATATCAACAGGTACGATTTAAAGATACGCTTCACATGCAAAAAGCTGAGTATTCTGTATCTGCTGTTAAGTGGGTAACATCTGAAACATCTCTCTCAAGTAACATACACAGGCAATTATTTCCCAAGGGCAACAGCCAGTCAGTCCTTTAAAGTCACAAACTGCTCCAAACAGAATGAGCCAAATTACCACTTGGTTAAATCCTTGCAGAATGCAGTGGAAGAATGACAGAAATAAGGCAAATCAGTCCCCTTGCTAAGGCTGTATCTGTTTCTCAGACTTCAATAAAAACACAGTTACAATTGCTGTAACAACTGTTTTTACAATTGTGGCACCTCACACTTTCCAAATCTCTTACAGATGACACAACAAAAACAGATTGATCATAGAAGTTCATAAATTAACAGAGTTCTACAGAAAGACAATACCTGCATAGAGGCTATTAGCGTAAATTGTCAATGCTGCTGATTAGAAATGCATAAAATGCAATGCATTACCAGCAGATCATATCATATAAAAAGACTACTTAATTTAAGTGTATAAATGTCCAAGAAAGTTCCAGAGACTAAGAATAAATAAATAAATAAAATAATCAAGGCTCCTACTTGGATAAAGGTTCTTTATTTTTCCATGATGACAGAGATGGACTCTTTCATTCACATGGTATTTGCCTAGTATCTACTAAAATTTTCTGAGGTCTGGGTACCTCCTCTTTAAAGCTACAAGTAAGAACTAAAGAATGATAATGTTTTTCCTTCCACCTCACTGTTTTTGGCCATAAACTCCCTGAATCTGTTCCTACTGAACTATAATATCTCCCAATTTTTTTTCCACAGGAAGGACCTTTACAGAGAAGTGCTATTTTAACCTTGAAGTAAGGGTCCATAAACTGTTTAGAATCAAAGAGTATCTAGCTAAAACTGATACAAACTTAAGGTTTGCATTGAACCATGTGAGACTACAAGCCAGTGACAGCAAAAATTATTAAAGGAAATGCTGACCCGTCAGTCTCTTCACACATGATCATCTACACATCTAATGACAAGATTTTGTCATTACCCACCAATGGTATAAAAATGATGCCAGTGCCACCAAGCCTCAGGAACCTGGAAAGCTCTCTTTGGAAACCTCTATGAAGCAACATTTTATTGCTGTTACTCCTACTCAAGACAAGTAGTTAAAAAGCCCATATATAACACACGTTCTTGATTCATAATAAGCACCTATTAGTCAATACCCCAAGAGCACATAAATATTTTAAATCAAAACCCAGGATAAGTTTTTGTTGGTGGTGCATCACTCAACATAAATTTCCCACAGAGATGCATGGGAAGTGCTCTTTTCTCAGAGTGCTTTAAAGACCCAGAATCTGGACACTGTAATCCAGTTTTGTTTATTAAACTCTAAGCACTATTCTGAATATTACTATTGATAGGTGCTCTATGCTTTTCCCAAAGAAGTAATCTTGCTTCTAACTAAAATTCTCACACAGATTAACTTCCCAGGTCTCACTTCATGACCACTGCAAAGGGGAAAGCTACTTTCCCCATCAGCAAGTGCCTTACGTAGAAGCAGTTTTTAACCATCTTTTGAAAATGAGAACATACATGCTACCTCACCTAATAAATGCTATTTTAGCTGAAGGTAAACCAATGCACGAAAATTCTACGCATTACACTCTAAGCAAAAATGTACATATTAGATTCCCTTAAAGTGTCAGTAAATGCTTGGTTACACTGCCTCAAACCAGGAGGAACTGTTACAGCTGTGATAATCCAAACATAAAAGGGAAGCCAAATCTGCAGGAAAAAAAAAATAAAAAAAAATAAAGAAAGTCTTTCATTAGGCCAACTGATCTAGCTAGAAAATTTATTCTGGCATCAATTATTGACATATAGCAACACCACATTAGTTTATTTTAATTGTCTTTTTTTCTTCTGAAAGCCTAAAGTAGAAAAATTCAAGGATGCCTAGCCACCCAGAATGACTTCTAGAATGCATATAGATTCCATACAGAAGCACTGACAAAGTTCTGGAAATGACGCCTAAATTCTGGCCACCCAAAAGTTCTTTTATCTGAAACAACGTGCTCTGGATGACGCAACCTCTTATTTGAGATACAGGTAACTGCAAAAAGCTATTTCCCTATGACAGCTAATAACTAAGAACATTTTCCATTATATGTTGTTAATATTGCACCAGAAACTCAGGGTCAACCATCTGGTTTCAGTATTTCTGACAGAAGTATTTATATACTCTTTCTTTTTCCCTCTCCACATCTTACCTCTGTAACCGGCAATTCAAGCTGAACCACGTCATCTTGTTTTGAAACAGGCGTTTGCAGAGCTGTGTCTAACAGTAAGATGCCATTGAGATCTTTCCTACATCCTACTGCATAATCGTCCACAAAGATCACTTTATCCACAGCAGAAATATACTGACATTTCACCCGTCCACCTGGTTTAGCTATAAAGGGAAAGACAAAAAGCAAGATCCAATTAGAAAACAGCTTTTACAAAATACCTTTAATACTTGTTCAGGAAAGTAATGTTATACCTTCAGCAAAATGTTTACCTTTTGAGATGATAAAAACCCTAATATTTTAGCTACTACAACTTCCACCAAACTTTTATGTTTCGTACGTGATAAAATAATCAAAATCTATACATCCCATCAGCAACTACAACCACTTTATTTCTATAATGGAAGACATCGTTTGGGTCCTGCTCCTACTAGGAGGCCTAGAAGTGTTTTCTCAAGTCTAATTCAGATGTCTGATGTACTTGATGTTCGCTGACAATCTTAATATTGTAGCAAATATTAATCTTAAGAAGTAAATTGTAGAAATCCACATGAAAACTAAGAGAAAATTGCTAAACTACCATTAAGGGTGATTAACACCATTTCAGCAAGCACAATAATACGCAAACTTCTGAAAACCAAGTACAGCATTTAACATATGCCAATGCTACACACGTTCCTTGAGATGCTAAGGTAGCTTTTTTCTACTCAGCACTGCACAAGTGGTGTCAGTAACAGGTTAGATAAGTTTGGTGGAGGAAGATTGACAACAGATAAATAAGAAAAGGCCGTGGCAATGGATGTTATTCCCAGGAACATTCAATCTAATTTGTTATTACATGTGTAAGGATGGATGGACTGTAAAATTAAAGCCGTGTACTTACTATGCTATCTGTGCAGAAGACAAATTGCTTTAATTCACATAAAGTGTAATCTGCTGCTACAGAAGCAGGCTCTATATGTAAGTATATAGACACATTGTCCAAAAAGACTAAGCTGAAATCGCTGTATCATCAACATAGATCTCTTCTTGTTGCACAGGAACAGGATTTTCATTAAATTTTGCATTAATCTGATCCCACCCCTGTTCTCCTCCTTTCTCAGACACTGGATACTGTTTTTATTATGAATAATTAAAAAACACCATTTAGGTAGCTGGAATACAGGTAAAACATCCAGATAAAGACAGCTACATAATTCTATCATCTTCACACTTTGACATCCTTAAATGGAAATTAAAACTTCCCCAAATATAGGGCACATCAACCCAACCACATTGCATTTGTGGTATCCTCTTGAAAACTCAGGCCAAGAATAACTGTAAACTGTCCTTCTTAACAGAATTTTGGAAACAATTACTCATATACTCTCAAAATATGGGACATAGCCTTTGCCTGCAAGAAGTATACTGCAATCACAATCATTGCAACGACAGTCAGAAACAGTTCAAGAGCCCTGAAATCTCTTGATAGTGAGAAGTTGTTAGTTCTAGTGCAACAAAAAAAAAAGATCCTCTGAATGGCAAATCAACGAGGTTCAAACTGCCAACACATTGGAGTTCCTCACACAAGAATTTCTATAGGCAACACAGCTGGCAGGGAAGGAAGGAAGTCATTCTACAGAAAAATAAAGCTTTTGACAAAAACTCAAATATAAATTTTACCATCTTTTAAAGTAATAGTATCAACAATGTACTGGAAACTACTATGTAAATAAACTGAAAGGTATCTAATGCCCTAAACTAGAAACCTCAGTAGACTCACATGATCTTTGCAATCTATTCAGCGCGACCCGAGTGATGGTTCACTACAGGACACTTTCCTTAACCTATCACTTCTCTCCTCCCCCTTCCCAGATCAAATGGGAAAAGCACCTCCCTTTTCTAGCAGTGTCAACACCAGGAACACTTCATTTTGCTCCTTATTTCTTGTCAAGCACAGGAGCATGCTCATGCCCTAAGACTAGGGGTTCAGCAGCCTGCCTTTGTGGCTTTCCAGGCTGTATCATTCTAATTTTATCATTTCTGTAGTGATGTTAGTGAAATCTTCTAAATAAGTAGTTCCAGTTTTTAGAAGCCAATGAAGATTAGTAATGCGGTAGATAACATCTAGATAGATAGATATGATATTTCTGCTCCGTTAAGAAACAAAACAAAAAGTGTAACTACAGCACAAGAAATATATTGCCTCACAGCTGTGATCCTCACTGTGCTGACAGAAAGACTTTGGCCAAACTCTCTCTAGAAAGTTATTTACAGTTGACAGATGTATTTTATTCAAAGCACATAAATCCAAAACAAGCTTCCTTAGCTTAAGTTGCTGGAGCATCAAGGAAATGATTCAATCAATATTTAGTGTTGTTCCAACACCCTGAGAAACACATTCTGCAACTGACTGCTTTACCATCTGAACAGTCTCTGAACTGTTGACATGCTATTTTGCAAACTTAGGAGTTTAACTTTGAAGTTCAAAAAACATATTTCAAGATGGGTCTACAACTAGTCATAAACTATAACATAGTTGGCATCTGGCAAGCCATATGATTAAAACAGTAGGTTGAGAACCAGGAAACTAGGGGCAGGTCCTGTCTGATTAACCTAGTGGCCTTCTATGATAGAGGGGCCATGACAGTAGATATGGGACAACCTAAGGATGTGATCTATCTGGACTTCTGTAAGGTCTTTGACAAGGTCCCCTACAAGATCCTGCTCAACAAATTGGAAGGATACAGATTTGATGAGTGGACTGTTCAGTGGATAAGGAACTTGCTGGCTGGTTGCATCCACAGGCTCAATGGCTTGAGGTCCAGATGAAGAGCAGTGACAAGTAGTGTCCCTCAAGAGTTTGTTCTGGGACCGGTACCGTTTAACAGTTTTATCAATGATGTAGAGACAGAGGGATTGAATGCACCATCAGCAAGTTTGCAGATGACACCAAGCAGTATGGTGGTGTCGATATAACAGAGGTACAGGATGTTATCATCCAGAGGGACCTGGACAGGCTGGAGAGGTGGGCCCAGGTGAACCTCATGAGGTTCAACAAGACCAAATGAAGGGTTCCGCACCTGGGCCAGAACAATCCTGGCTATCAATACAGACTAGAGGATGAGGTATTAGAAAGCAGCCCTGAAGAAAGGGACCTTGGGGACTTGGGGGTGCTGATGGACAAGAGGCTGGACATGAGCAGGCAGTGTGCACTTGCAGCCCAGAAGGCCAATCACATCCTGGGCTGCATCAAAAGATGCGTTGCCAGCAGATCCAGAGGGGATTCTGCTGCTTTGCTCTGGTGAGACTTCACCTGGAGTACTCTGTGCAGGTCTGAAGCCCTCAGTATAGGAAGGACATGGACCTGATCAAGAAGGTCCAGAAGAAGGCCACAAAAATGATCAGGTGGTTGGAGCACCTCTGCTAGGAGGATAGGCTGAGGGAGATGGGGATGTTCAGCCTGGAGAAGAGGAGGCTCCAAGGAGACCTAATCGCAGCCTTTCAGTACCTGAAGGGGGCCTACAGGAAGGCTGGGGAAGTCTGCTTACAAAGGCCTGCTGTGACATGACGAGGGGCAGTGGCTTTAAGTTGGAGAAGAGTAGATTTAGATTGGATATTACTGTGAGGGTGGTGGAACACTGGAACAGGTTGCCCAGAGAGGTGGTTGAGGCCTCTTCCCTGGAGAATATTCAAGGTGAGGCTCAGTGAGGCCCTGGACAACCTGGTCTAGTTGGGCGTGTCCCTGCTGACCACAGGGAGGTCAGACTAGATGACCTTTGGAGGCTCCTTCCAGCCAGGACCATTCTATGATTCTATGAAATAAAAAAATCTAGAAGTCACCACTGTGGAATAAATGCCTAGAAAAGTTTAATCATTCTCAAAGCACTGGCAGAAGGATCCTTTCTAACTTAGGATCAATGTTGTACAATACGACAAAGGACTCCAACCCTACTGGTGGCTTTACAACTTTATGTCCTGCCTGTCCAGACTGCCTACACTCTCTAACAATAAGCAGTGATCTGCATCTTCAAAAACCACAGTTCAAAAGTTTCACATAAACTCATTAAGTAGCTTAAACCAGATCACCAAAACCCAATTGTTTTCTCATGTTAGCCCTAATTCCTTCAGCTGTAATTTATTTTGGGTGCTGCAAGGACAAATTCAAAGCTTTATATAATTCTGCTTCCCAGTCTTGGCACAAGTGGATCATAGCTTCTCCCAATACCTACAGCTTATTTGTCTAGGATTAAAAGCAGAACTACTCGCAAAGAACTCATTAAGACTGTTGTCAGTTCCTGTAAGGAAACCTGGCAGGCTGCAAACATGCTAGAAGTGCAAGCCCAATAGTATATTACAGCATGATATGTCATCTATAACAACCTTACAACTAGCAATCTGAAAACTTAGCACAAAACCAAACAAATACTAGGTTGCAGAAATGAAGAATTTGAAAAAAGGAGCATCCCCACCTTCTTTGTTTTGAACAATACAGAACAGAAATCAGCAATTTCCATTGAATAAAATCTGACCTACAAAAATATTACAGAAAACAAACCTTTTTGGAGAATACGTAACAGCCTAAGAAGCATCTATTATGCCCCCTTGTCCACAGACATTAAGATGAACCAAAATGATTTGAGAATTAGCCTCGCGTCTGAAGAAGTAGAAGAATAAAAAAGCTTGTTTTCATTTTTCTGTCACAGATAAACTCTAAAGCTTTGAGGCTAAAGCTAAGAGAAAGTGGCTGTCACTGAAATATACATGGCCACCATCATGAAGAGATACACGTTAATGTTAATAGTAACATCTTCAATCTTTCCTAATATTGAAAAAAAGTTAATTAACCTTGAAAACTGCTTGCCAGGAATGGCACTAAAATGTATCATGTAGTCAGTAATTCTCTTGACAAGAAGTTCCCAATGCACAGCATGCAAAAAACCCAAGTAGTTTCTAAATTGCAGTAAATCTACACTTTTACCTGCAGCTATGAGAATGGTAAACACATGCATCATAGTACCAATAGTGCTAAGATCCAAGACCAACCAAATATCTAAAGGAACATCCATACCTGTGATCTATTAACACAATTAGGCCTTTAGATTAACAACTAAAGTAACATTTTTGGAGACACAGGAAACCCATCAGCTCAACAAAACACATACAGTACATGCACTGATACCAGTTTTTGCACTTCCAATTTAAACTAGAATATCCAAACAATATCTCAGTACTAATTTCAAAATAATGCAACCATGAGAAGCTAAACAGTTTCAGGAGATCAAAACCCCTATCCTATTAACTCTATGGCATTAAGTTCAAATACCAAGCTATTTAAAAGCAAGAGAATCAAAAATTTCAAATGAAGGGAACAATACAAATCCTTAACATTTTCTGTTAGAATTAAATGTAGAATTTAAATTTATTTCTTTCTGTTTTGAAGCACAGGTGTAAAGCTTCAAATTTAGGAGATATTACCATGCATGGTAATACGTTGTATGAAATTCCCCCTGCAGAAGCCAGGTTAGGGGACAGCAAAACTATCCTTTCTATCAGAGACAAAAATATTTATTGCCAGAACACTGCTCAACTACTTCTCACACATTTTTCACAGGTACCTTGAATTAAAAAAACCCCACATGTATTAGTTGTCCTCATTTCTTGTGAGGCAGGTGCCTTTCCTATTGCCACCATTTCACATAAAATAAACTGAAAAATCCAGTTAGCAAGTATAACACATTGTATGTTACCCAAGTAACACAAGTTTGCCAATGCAAGCATATCCGAACACTTGCAGTTTGAGGAAGTTCTACAGTACAAATAAAAAACAAAACCATCTTAAAAGTTCAGCTTGCAGTCCTAACTTGCTATAGTTGCAGGAAACTATTCTGAATTAATACTATATAAAATCACAACTATGGATCAGTTGCAAAGAATAACATTTTCATACACACACAAAGGGACAAAAAGCAACCCCCTGCAAGTCTGGTTTAAAAAGGAAGTGGTCTCTGATTTGTTTTACCTCAGTGGCTCCCAAAGGAAACAGAAAGATAGTGTTTATGAACATTTGGCAACATAGTAACAAGATGGTGTAGAGGTTTAGGCTGGGATATGCTCTCTATTAACCCTTCCCACATGGAGAAAGGAAAGAGAATGAAAGAAGGAGACTTGTGGGTCAGAAAAAAAACAAAAACAAAAACAAAAAACCCAAAACAAAACCAAAAAGACAGCTTTAATGTAATGTTAGCAATAAGAAGAAAAGATAATATTAATAAGAAAATTACGAAACATATACAAATCACAGTATCTTCGTGGTTGTAAAGGATCTCTGAGACCATCGCCTCCAAGGATACACACACAAAACCCCCCCAAAATCTCAGCCACTGGAGCATGCCCTGAAGTGCCACATCTACGCGTTTCTTAAATACATCCAGGGATGGTGACTCCATCACCTCCCTGGGCAGGCTGCTCCAGTGCCTGACCACCCTCTCAGACAAGTAATTCTTCCTAATATCTAATCTAAATCTCCCCTGCTGCAACTTCAGACCATTTCCTTTGGTCCTGTCTTTATTCACTTGGGAGAAGATGCCAGCACCCACTTCCCTACAGCCTCCTGTCAGGTAGCTGTAGAGGGCAATGATGTCTGCCCCCAGCCTCCTCTTCTCCAAACTAAAGATGCCCAGTTCCCTCAGCCTCTCCTCATATGACTTGTTCTCTAGACTCTTCACCAGCTTGGTAGCTCTCCTCTGGACATGCTCCAGCACCTCAATGGCCTTCTTGTAGAGAGGGGGAATACACACAAAACCAGTATCAAGCCCCCAGGATGACAATCATGCCACTAGACTGCACAAGGACTGGATTTAGCGGCAGATGGGAACTGGATTCAAGAACACACAGACTGGGATTAAAGGCAGAAGAGTGGACAGAATCCTCAGACGGTAGCCATTGAAGAAGAAGAAAGAGGGTTGAACTCCTTTGATCCCCCAGCTTTATACTGAGCATGATGCTGATGGGATGGAATACCCAGTTGGTCTCCTGTCCTGTCCACTCCTCCCCACAAATGTGACCCCTCCATGTTTTTCTGCTTCCAACCCTCCAACAGGGCACATAAAGTTAATACCATTCCTTGGTATTAACTATAAACACAAGAGGTTAACACTACTTGAAGGAGACCCTGTCTGAAAAACACACCATTAATTTCAGAGAGCACAGTCAGTCAGAAGAGACTTAACTGAAAAGTAAAATGACTGAAGAAGAAAATTGGTTTTGTTCTGTCTCAAACATGGACAGATGGCTAAGATACAGCCAAATCAGGCCATGAAAGCTCATCACTACTGAATTTATCAGCTACAGATTCTCTCGTTACTCCTCTTCTCCTCACCTACATCTTCAGCAGTGCGGTTTTATGTGGCAGATCCAGGCCCAGCCCCTTACTTGCTCTAAACAGCACTTCAGCAAAGCACTCTGCTGGCACCATGAAGACACTCCATGGGTCCCTCTTTCCCAAAACAAAAGCATTCTCAGACTTGAGGAGAAGATGGAAAGGAATCTATTACATAAAAACCAGATCAAGTTGCTATTCTAGATTAATCATGTAATGGATTTAAACCACCTATAAACATTTTTTCTATTACATGTCCCTACATACTCACACCCCTCCATCTGCCACATCACCTGGAAGAGAAGTCCAAAGCAATTAAATGAAGCAGAAACACATTCAGAACTGCAACACGAAAGAAAACTAAGGATGTTCTCCAAAATGCAAAAATGCTAAATGAGGCAGAAATACCCATTTTAACATCACAAAGTGCCTTATTTGGCAGAACTGGACTTAGTGAATCAAGAACAAGACATGATCTAGCATTTATCTTTTCCTTTAGCAACAAACAGGACAGAATTGTTTCAGTATCAGTTTCATTATATATGACAGCTGGTTTTACTCATCCTTATTAGAGTACGAAGATGTTTTATCTGGGCCAAAGCATTGGAGACTACCACATGAATATTAACTATATGGGTCTGATCAAGCAACTACTAACAGAAGCTAATATTAACACTTAAAAAGGTTTCAGAACATAAACAAAAGCCCACTGAGATCAAGGCAGTTCATATCTCACTAGCTTTGCAGGCATAGGGTCCTCTTCTACCCTACAGACTTAAACTGAGACTGAATCAGCAGGATGATAGTGGTGAACATTGTGTACCCATGCTCTTTATGTTCTTTCAGATCTCCGTGTATCTAAATTACTGCCACCTTGTACACCATACAGAATGCAATTGCTCACACAGCTGAAAGATTTCACAAAGTAGTCTACAATCCTTCTGGCAAACTCAGGTACGTTAGGAAAATTTAAGCCCCTACAATTCTCCTCACAGAGCATAGTGTCTTCTTCAAAATTTTTCTCATAGTAAAAACTATGATAAATTTTCAGGAAAACTGTCTTCCCCAAATTGCAGACAGACAGATTACCCAGCATCCACCCAGAACCAGAGACAGGCAAGGAACACTTCACAGTTCAGTAACAGGAAGTTCCTGTTCTTCAAGAGCAATTCCCATCACGGCATTTCACAACAAAACCTTTGCCAGAGGAAATTTTACCACCAGTTCCTCTTCTTGTCACTAAAGTGGCTAGAGCATCTGAGTTCACCCATTACATATCCTGCAGCCTCTGTAATAAGAGAAAAAGCCTCTAGCTTCTTAAACTAGAGACTCTTAAACTCCAAGACTGTTTGGCAGGAAGAGTTCAGCTCCCCTCAACCCAAGCCCAAACTTTGCACGGAGCTTCCAAAATATCAAGCTGGGAGACACAGCAAGTTCTCAAAAGTTGATGGGTGGGCTACAAGGCAAGTCAAAACCTGGCTAGGCTGTCACGTGCAAAGTTAGTAGTTAATGATTCAAAACCTCTCCAGCAGGCAGTTATGAGTGGCATTCAGAAAAGCTAGATACGGTTTACTGTCTTCTTCAATGGCCTGGAAGATGGGACGGACCACACCTCTAGTAAGATTGTGGACTACAATAAATGGGAGGCAACCAAAGGCAAGTGAACACATTAAATGGCAGGGCTACCTTTGTACGGATCTCAAAAAGCCAGAGAAATTGCTTGGCACAAATCTCCTGAAGTCCAACAAAGACAAACACGAGGTCTTACATCTGGCATGGAATATAACCCCATACATCAAGAGAAGCTGGGTACCAACTGTCTAGGTGACAACCCTAAAGAAAGAACTTTGGCACCCTGATGGACTGGCTGAACAATGGACAGGCTGAACGATGCACAGCAATGCATCCCTGCAGTGACAAAATGTTACTGCTCTGGGGACTGAAGGAAAATAATAGTCTCCTCTACTTGGCAATTTTCAACCCACATCCAGAATACCGTGTTCAGCTTCAGTCCTCCATCTGAGATACCAGGACATATGTGAAAGTCCCATGAAGGAACACTAAGAGGACTGGAGCATATGACTCATGAAAAAAGATTAAGATAACTGCCTGCAGAAATGATACTCTAGGAGGAAATCTAACAGCAGCCTTCCATTACTGCAGCAACAGTTCAACAGCTAGGTCAGACCGGTGAATTATTACCTTTCTCTTTTTGACAATACTTTTACGGAAATACAACACTGAATACAGAAGCAACTCTACTGGATCAGAGGAAAATGCACATAACCCCATGTTTTGTCCAAGACAGTGGTCTAAGCCAAGTGATTAGTGAAGGGTTTAAAAAAGGGTATGTACATAATGGTACTTCCACACTCAGCTCCTGCTTATATGTGCTCAGACAGAACTGGTTTCCTTATTTATATTATGACCTTCTTCCATCAGTTTGTCCAATGTGGTTGTAATTCCACAAACATCTAGCATCCACAATGTTCTGTAGCCAGGTGTTCCATATTCATGAGCAATTCAAATTAACTAAATGCATTCTCACACTCTCTTAATAACTGCTTCTACATAGGAAAGCTGAAGTAGAACAGACTAGATACAATCATGTTTAAGTTAAATTTAAAAGTGAAATTGTTCTTTGTGATGCCTTTCAAATTCTTTAGAGAAGCTGGCAAAACTAAGTTGCCTTGTATGTTTAAGACACATATTTGCAGTGTAGGAATATTTGAACCTCATGACTATGCAAGTTTAACTTTAGTTCTGTCTCTCAAGGGGGATATTCAGAAAAAATTAACTTAAGCCTTGTAAGACTGGTCTTCCATGGGGCTGGGAAGTATCAATTAACAGCTGCTTGACAGTTCGGCATTCCCTTCTATATGTAATAGGAAGTAGGTTCCTCCAAAAGTTCAGAGTAAGGACTTTTCCTTTTCTCTGTATTGAATGGAGAGGGAAGCCCAGATTATTTGTTGAAAAAATGCTAAGCTTCTTAATTCTCACTTACCAAAGCCATATTAAACTGAACAGAAAAAATGCACTATTAAAAAAGTCTAGAACAGTGTTGTATGTCATTGTTTACATCACAATATTAATCTTGGATGCTGTAGAAGACAGGCCAACTAAGTTTATCATAGTATTTCTCCAAAGTAACCACAGTACCTTCTTGTTCTCCAATAAAACACTCCCTATCTACCCAGTCTTCACTGCCATCTGCTCAGCTTCCTATTTCCCTAACCCTTTCCACACTGTCATCCAGCCACTCCATCACAGTTCTCAGTCAGTCCCATCCCTCATCCCCCAGCTCTTTCTTTCCATAAAGAATTTTTCATAATAGAGTCTCTCTAGTCTCTCATCCATAAATAGAGTTTATCAAATTGGTGTCCTACAGCTGCCAAATGCTCAGATGAGATCCTCATTGCTCCAAATCAGTCACATCAGGGAAGTGCAGTGGATCTGTTTACCCTCCTCAAACTGTATAGGGGACTGAAGAATGGTCTACAGGCTGTATGCCATGCAATCCTTCACACTTGAGACCAGGTACGTGTTTTCACTAGTGCTACTAATTTTCAAGAGTATCAAACTGAGAAGGAAATTCCTTCCTCTCAAGTTACACATTCAAAAAATTATCAATAAAATACTCACTGAACAGCCCTAGCAAATACGTCAAGAACATTTTAAACATAATGATGTTTACGTTTACATGACAGATAAGCTATTATTTCCATAATTTTACACTTCAAATCCAGTCTGTAAAACAAAAGCTGTTTTTTCTCCCACACTTCTTGTGCATCATCGTTATCTGCGGAGTGCTCTTTCCCCTACCACACATGCAAATCTTCAGAATAAACATTTTGCATATAGCAGACTTCCTGTCTATTTTTTGACTACTAGTGTGCACTACCTATTGCACTTACCAAATCTTGATGTGTTTCCCAAAGACAAAGCAGCAAAGGAATTGAGCTGATACACAATCCAATATTTTACTCCACAGAAATCAAAACAAGCTGCAAGTGTTGGTACATACATGTACTTCACAAAGGCAAGAACTTTGGGCTGTAGCTGTTCTTTCTTAACTGCCCACTCAGCGATAAGCATTCATCTGGTGACTGCAAGCAGTCATCGCAATTAAGAGAGCACATTAACTATTTAAAGGACAGCTTTCTAACAGCAGAAAGCAATACTGTGGCATCACTTAAGAATCACCAGGAAAGTGAACTGATCCACGTGTAAATTTTTTATTTAAAAATAAAAAATGTTGAGCAACTACTGATGCCACTGGAAGAGACAACATGCAACGAGCTATCTCATAACATGACCTAGGACAGACTGACACACCCAAAAGTTGTCCATGAGTCCACATGGTTGTAAGCCGTATTTCCATCTTCAAGACAGTCCAAGAAGCCTTTGAATAGTAAAGAGATCAGGGCGTCTAAAGATTACTAGACTGGACAATCCAAAGCAAAAACCTTCTCCATGTTTCCATTACATCAAGTCCAACAGAGGTTTATCTCTCTTTCATGATATTCTGGACTTGAACTAATCGATTACCTCTGCCAGAGCATATTTCTGTCAAATTTCTTCTACATTTTATATTATGCAGTATACAATATGACCGGGACCTGAAGTGTTTATCATATAAACATACTAAAAGCTATCTTGACCAAAGCTGGACCACAATCATCATTGAGGTTGAAACTCAGTACTTTCCCAAGGATTCTTCATATCAATGAGAAATACCTTAACTACCTGCAAGACAGAATAGGGTAGGAAGTCATAGTTCAAATCCCTGACACAGAACACAGCATTTCCTCTTTGGGTCTGTAAGAAGCATTTGAAGATACATCTCCCTGCAGAAGACCTTGTTGAAAGTCCATTTGCAGAGAGCTAGGAAACTTCTGATTATCTGACATTGAAGCATTCTGCAATCTTTAATACAGTGCTAGTGCTGCAATGACAACCATAAATCCATCAGTCCAAATATGACTGATCTGTCAATAAAATGAAAAACGTGGTACTATCTTGCCTGGCAACCTAACATATGCCTGCATCGCTGTCTGTTGTTGCTTCTGGATCCCTGCAATAAACATAGCAATATAAACACACCTTTAAAGGTATATGAAAAGAAGAAATCTCTGATTTTACTCTACTTTAGCTTCTGCTAAATAATCCAGATGTGCTCCCACAGAGACTGGAAGTATCAATTAACAGCATCTTAACAGTCTGGCAAGATGCATGGCAAGTAAGAAGGGATCTCTGACACACTCTGGTTAAACTAGCAGACAAATGGAGCATGCCACAGTCTAGAATCTTTATTGCTATATAACACCGAACTCAAACCTAACAATTCTCCTATTCTGCTTTTTCAAGTGCTTAAGGCTCTCCATGAATGACCTCAAGATCACATAAATTAATGGAATGATCAGTTTGAGAAGCATCTTACTCAGCACTGTCATCTAAGTACACTCAAATACAACGTGGGCTGTAGCAGATCACTAGATATTTGACAATACTCCCCATGCGATGAGAAAATAAACAAGGAGAATACTCTGTAATTAATAGCAACAGCCTTCATTATTACTAGCTTTTTTTGTCTCATGATTGAACAAATGAAAAAAGAGCCAAGATGAAGAAACTTGCTCCAATTTGAGGAACGAAGGAGACAGCTTGAGCAGTATTACCACAGAGAGCTTGAAACAGCTGAAACTGCAATGTTTTCAACTAATTCAAGTCTAGAATTGGATGGCAGAGTATCCCAACAGTTTCTTCATAGAGATTATAAGAAGTGTACACTCCCTTAATGACTTTAAAGATGCAAAAGAGAATCTTTTCCTCGTTTTGCCTCCTGCATCACATGGAAAGGAATAAAAAAGAAACAGAACTGAGTATCCCTTAATAGATTTCCAAGGCTCCATAATTCTAAGCGATCCAGCTGAAGACAAACAGGACTTCCCAAAAGGGTACACTGACAGATAGACAACGGTGTTGAACTTGCTGCCACAGGTGAGCCTCCTGGGCTGGGATCTATTTCCTTCTAAACTCTTCTATCAGAAGAACAGCAACTGAAGTCCTCTGGTGACAATGCAGAGTCCCCGTTTCCCCCCCACCCCAGGAACCAGTACACATGTACAATCAACAGATCCTTCCCTTATGGTTTCAGAGGTATGTACTTTGATTACTGTTAGGGCCTCTATAATAATTTAGAAGGCTTTAGCTACAAAACACTGTGCATTTAAAGAATAAGGCTCTGAAGCTATTGCTATATGCATATGCTATAGATACATTCAAGATGGTCAGCGTCCATCTAACAGTACATTTTAGTTGCTTACTGTGTTGGTTGCCAAGCTCCTCTGGGAATGACAGCACTCTCCCAGTTCAGGCAGGTTTTTTATTTGTAAATAGAAAGAACTGATAAATCAAACATCTCTGTGAACATTAAGAGAGTCTTTGGGGGGGGTTGCCTGGGTTTTTTTGTTTGTTTGTTTTGCTTTTTTGAGGCAGAGGAAAAGGTTCATCCTTAGTGCTGTATTTGGAGATCGATCGTTCATGGTCTTTGGCCACCACTGTTCAACTTGAAACTGAAAGCACACAAACACTTAAATGCCTAAGATGAAAAATAAAGTACTTGAAAGACTTGAATGACAGACTCAAAAGTAGCCCTGACTAATCACTACTAGCAAACACATAATGCATAATATCCAGTAATCGCAAAAATGGTCCTTACACTCCCAGTATAACTCTCCAAAATCCACAGAGGGGATGCAACAGCCTTGGTAGAATAAAAAAAGACAGCTTTGTGACCAGGTAAAACAAAGATTAAAGGATCACCAGTGGCACTCTTATTCACTACCACACTCTGGGCCATTGCAAAGGATCACCTGGCCTTCTTGAATAGGCCATATAGGAAACAGACTGAAGATCATCACACACTCTCAAGAGATAGATCTGATGAACATTCAGTGTGGCACAATAATAGAAACAATCATCATCATCATCCTTCTCATTGGATTCAAAGAACAATCCCTGCATCATCACATACATCAGACTAATGAAGTTCACATGAGAAACTGAAGCACATAAATCAGAAACTGCATTCTAACGTTTGGACCTGATCTATAACTGAACAGTCTTTTGGCTATGAAGCTTTCGTCTTACTCTTCTACACACCAGAGCAATATGTATTTGCATTCTGACGAAGGCAGAGTCCACTGCTCTCTACCCAATTCAGTATTCCACAGGTTCAGTCTTTTCACCGAGAACAAGCTCAAAGCTTAATGTATTGCCGCAGTGAACTGCCTGCAAACAGGAGCAACACTGAGGCTTGGTGGTGTTTCCTTTTCTCCCTTTCTCCCTTGATGGGAGATCCTTTTCCTCTCTCTGCTTTTTATAAAGAGAAACCAGTGATATTTTGTTTTCCCTTGGGTAATGGACAACAACAATTCTGTCCAATATAAATCTTTTGGCAGGGTAAAAGACCTGCAGCCCCAGTTACCAAGGAGGACAAGCAGTCTCCAAAGAGAAGCAGTTTTAATTCCCAGGGACTCTATTTTTAGCTATAGCACCAGAAGTCCCTGAAGCAACAATATCCTTTGACCTGTCATTTATGGCAGGGGAGTGAGCAGGGACAGAGCTGGTCTACAGGTCTGAGTGTCCACCTACTACTACTCTATATTAAAAGAGCTCACGCTGTACAGAGCAGGCAGACAGCAGAGAACAGTTGAATTCCCTTTCCTTCTCTTCCCAAAGAAAGGCTGAAGGAGAGAACAAGAGTGAATATGGCCACTAACAGCCTCAACAGACACCAACTGCTGAGATGAACCAGATTTCTGACAGGCATGCCAGTCTGAATCTGTAAGGACACTCACCTAAAGTTTCTCCAAACTAAACTAAGGTTATAATATTTTTTTCTACTAATGTAATCATCAGTTATGCTGCACCGATGAAATTTGGGCCGACTGGAAGCAATCCTATTGTTGCATGTGAAGAGGAGTAGAATCCATCTTTTACAGTCACGCTGTCACGGAGAAGACTGACACTAGAGGAAGTATACATGACTGAATGTACGTAACGGAAGCAAAGTATTAAGTTATTTTTAAATAGTTACCATTTAGGGGAGAATTGCTATTAGCATTTTGAATACTAAATCAAACTCCTTGCGAGGATTCTATCACAGAAAAGCATAAAACAACAGCTTAGGCTTTGATTTACAGTTAATTCTTATGAATAGAAAAAGAAGTTATCTCCTACACAGACAATCAACTACAAATTAAGTCCCCAATTTATGCCCTCTTCATCCACAACTTTAAAGCAATTCTCAATTCTGGCAAAAGCTTGGAGAAAAGAAATAAAGTTATTAATAAAGAAGTACTTTAGGAGAGAGGATGGTAGAATAAAGGGAAGTATAGAGGCAGAGTGATCTGAATTCTGAACAAAGTGGGAAACACCACATGAAAGCCTCATGTTCAAGTGATCTACAACAAAAGCAGTCGACACCTTCTTAGTAATTCCACAACGTTTTTTTTTATACTGCCCCAAATGCTTAACTTTTACACTTCACAATGTACTGACTTTAATTTATGAAAGGAAATAAATGATTTTTGTCCTTTTCAGTTTGACATTGTAACACAGCTGTTGGTTTTCAAGGTGAAAGTATACGTATTACCTAAACTATGGCATTTCTGTACAACTCCTGACATTGCTGTGCTATGTTCAGGCAGCAAACATCAACCCTTCACAATGCTAGATCTTATTAGCAACACACAGCTGTAAGGAGAACCTTAACATGGAAACACACGACTAGTGAGAAACAAATCTTTCTATGCCAAGGGTTGGTCTCACAACATACCAAATAACAGCTCCCCTGCCAATATTCTGACAAGTACCGCGGTTTAAGAATCACTAATGAAACAGGAACAAAAGCTGTCAATGGCATATGGATCTTTTCCTACAGAATTAGTTCATTAACAGTATAAAAACATTAATGGGCAACAAAGAAAAAGTTGCTTCATAGTTATAGAGACACTACAGTCTTAGCCTCCACAAAGTCAGTACACAATCATAACATGTCGCCTTAACATAATATCAGGGATACTGTTACCAACACCACAGACAGTCAAGATACTCAGCAGCATGAACAACTATGAAAATACACATGAAAAAACACCATGAAAAAAAATATATGAAAGATTTGGATCTTAAATAACTCTAAGTTATAAGACAAATGACACCTGTAAGAAATAAGCCTTCTTAATATACCCAGATCAAGGCTCAACAAATAAATTACTACAGTATCGCATATCAGTAACAGCTATAACTATGTCTGTTGTACATAACACGCTGCCTCTAATCACTGGAAGGTTCAGCATCATGTCATCAACAAGCACGAATGAAAAATTAAAACAAAAAAATGCAGCCCTGTACAACGCAGCCTTCCATCTCCAATTAATCTTTTAATAACCGTGCCAACAAGCTTTACAGAAGAAAACCGCCTCGGTGCTGCCCACACAGGTATCTCTACCCCGAAGAGCAGGAACCGTTCAGGCTCGAACAACGAGCAGGGATGAAAAAAGAGCCACGGGAACCCCCGCAGGCTCCAACCGAGCCCGGCCTCTCCCCCCCCCC
>VZRU01006717.1:69738-84144 GCA_013398155.1 Pedionomus torquatus | reverse complement strand
TTCCTACAACAGCTGGTTTATGTAGTCTCTAAGAAAGGTGCATGCGGTGATCAATAAAACTTTATTGGCTACTTGCAGTGCTCTTCCCAACCCGTAGTGGCTAGGTTTCCCATACCCTGCTAAGCAATTTCAAAAGAAGATGCAAAAAGCTTCTGTAGGTGGTAGCTGCTGCTTAAAGCTGTGGGTTTTGTGTATATTGTCAAGCTCTCCTGGGTCAGTGCAGTGCCTTGTGTTAAAGCTGGGATAACCAGAGCTCTTTCTAATGCCTGTACATTCCAGGTTTTGTAGCACAGCCCTTATTTCCTATCTTTATGTGTTTAGTAAAAAGTGAAATCCAAACAGTTGATTGCCTAACTCTTAGCCTTTCATTTGTATGATTTGCTCCTAGTGTTGTCTCAAGTTATGCAAAACTGGTCAATGCATGACAGTTTATTGTAGGAAGAAAATAGCCCCTTCAGTAGGGGAGTTGGAACTAGAGGGGCTTTAAGGTCCCTTCTGACTCTTAACCATTTTGTGAATGATAACCTAAACTGTGGTGTAATATATTGCAGTGGTATAATGATACCTAAACAGGGGCTTTTCATTTGTGGGAAATATTTTGCAACTAGAGTGCTTGTGCAAAAGTAGACAGCATCTGTTAGTTGAATACTAAAAATTGGAGAAATTTTTACACATAACTATTCAAAAATCTTTTTAATTGCTGCTTGAATAATACCATGGAGAGCTATGTTGGGTGATTTCAGAGGTCTGACCTCCTCTTTCCTCGTCTTTCATTGTTCTTCCATTCCTTGGAGAGCATTCTTTTTGGAGACAGACTTGTAGCAGGACTCAGATGGAATTTCCGTGTCCAGCCACATAACATCTACTATGTTTCTCTAGTCCTGTAGCTACCTGAGAAAACACAGAAACATAGAAAGATTCGATTTGAAAGCAATCTTAAATGTTATCTAGTTCCATGCCCTGTGCTGTGGCCAGGGACACTTCCCACTAGACCAGGTTGCTCAAAGCCCTGTCCAACCTGGTCTTGAACATTTCCAGGGATGGGGCATCCACAGCTTCTCTGGGCAACCTGTGCCAGCGCCTCACCACATCAACCCTCCAGTAGTGTTATGGGTGTCTAGAGCCCTGTTTTCCCATCTGCTGCTCCTGGTGGGGTGAGAAGCTCAGCCCCCGCATACCAAGGGCTTCTTCAAGATTGTGTGCTTGGTGTTCGCTTTGGTGCAAAAGGCAGCCGTCACAGCCACTTTTTAGGTAACACTAGAAGTTAGGAAGGGAGAAGAATACTGGGTGGTTAATTTAATCTTTGTGAGACTCACTTTCTCAGTACGTGCACTCTGAAGAGCTCATGATATCTTTTGCCATCGCTCAGTCTGATCTGGTCCCTAGATAGCACTAGTCTCTAGTTAACTTGTTCTCCTGTTGGCAGCAACACTGGAGATGGTGGGGTTCAGGCTGACTTTTGTCTGTCCTTGAGACGTGTGTGCCAGTTCTTGGTGCCCCATTCCTACCACTGATTTGTCCCTGTGTGGTTGCCAGGAGGGGATTCAGAAGAGTTACCGTAATGTGTGGAGCTCTGACTTTGCTCCTTGGCAGTCCTTCCTCAGCTTCCCTGAGCCACAGAAGTGAGGCAGGGAAGACCACTGGGTTCAGACTCTTGCTCTGGATGCTCCTCTGGAGTGAAACCCTCCCCACTGGCTACCGGCATGCTCATCAGCCTTTGTGACAGCCTGATACCATCACCTTTAATGAGTTCTCTGATAATCAGCACCCACGCAAACTATGAGAGCCAGATTCAACATAATCTGTGTGCTAAAGGTCTTCTCTGTAAAATGACTTGGTTAAATGAAGTGACCAGCAGAAGTAGGGAGGTGATTGTCCACCTATACTCAGCACTGGTGAGGGCACACCTCGAGTACTGTGTCCAGTTCTGGGCACCTCAATGCAAGAGAGATGTCGGGATGCTGGAGCGAGTACAGAGGAGGGCAACGAAGCTGGTGAAGGCCTGGAAAACAAATCATATGAAGAGTGGTTGAAGGAGCTGGGATTGTTTCGTTCGAGGAAGAGGAGGCTGAGGGGAGACCTCATCACTCTCTGTAACTACTTGATAGGACACTGTAGAGAGGTTGGTGCTGGTCTCTTCTCACAGGTAATTAGCGGTAGCACAAGAGAGAATGGCTTCAAGCTGAAACAGGGTAGGTTTAGGGTGAACATTAGGAAATTCTTCACAGAAAGAGTGGTTGGGCACTGTAATAGGCTGCCCAGGGACCTTAAACCTTGTTTAAGGGATGTTTTAAACATCCCCGTTTAAGGAAGTGTTTAAGAATTGTTTAGATGTGATGTTGGGGGATATGGTGTAATGGAAAACTTTGTAGAGTGGGGTAGATGGTTGAACTCAGTGATCCCAAGGGTCTTTTCCAACATAGATGATTTTATGATTCTCTGAAGAACACTCTGCTGTTCTCTTGTTGGGGTGATTGCAAGTGTCCAGGCAAGAGAGCAAGATCTGTGGTGCCATAAAACTGAGCAAGAAGTGATATTTTTTTTTATTTTAGTTTATAATAAAGGATACCATGTCTAGATCTATGAGAGGAATACTAGAAATTATTCATGTTTTATGGCACTTGCTGCCACTGTTGTTTTGATATTTTTCATGAGTGAAAAATAAAGGTAAATGGTTCAGACAGCAGAGATCAGAATCTAAGATTTTTTCCTTCATCTTCACACTTGCCCTGTATTGCACTCGGTTAAAGTAGAGGTGAACACTTGGAGCTGTGGATTTCCTCATTTGGGCTGCCCACCAAAACATCTGGCAAGACAACCTTCATTCCTAAATTGTTGAATAATCGCTATTTTCCTCCCTCCTTGCTCCTATGAGCAATAATTCCATGTTTGCAGTCAAAAATAACAAAATTGCTTTATGAGAACTAGCTGTTTCTTGGGTTGGGACTTAGGTCTTCTAGTCTGAAGAAGAGAAGGCTGAGGGGGGCTCTGATCAACACCTATAAATACTTCAAGGGTGGATGTCAAGAAGATGGGGCCAGTCCTTTTTCAGGGATGCCCAGTTCAAGAGGTAATGGGCATAAATTGGAGCATAAGAACTTCCACCTAAACACGAGGAGGAACTTCCTCGCTTTAAGGGTGGCAGAGCCCTGTCAGAGGCTGCCCAAAGAGGTGGTGCAGTCTCCTTCGCTGGAGATGGTGAAAACCCATCTGGACAAGTTCCTGTGCAACCTGCTTTAAGAGGACCTGCTTTGGCAGGGGTTTGGACTAGATGATCTGCAGAGGTCCCTTCCACCCCAAAGAATTCTTTGACCCATCTTCTCTTTAATCTAGAAATAAAAAAAGATTTAAAGCCTTTTGTTTTTAAGTGAAATGAGTAACTTTTTCACCGTCATGAATTTCAGCAAGGATTGGGTTGTGGGGAGATCTTTTGTCCTGGTAGACTCTTTGTGTAACTTCTCTGTGTAGGTTCCTGGAACTTTGTGGACGTGGTTAACATGTACCAATTGAGGAAAACAAAAAAAACAAACCCAAACAAGACAACACTCAAATCAGACAACACAACACTTTAAAGTATGACTTCAGGAAAAGTACATTGCAAAGTGATGGACTGTAAAGTAAAACAAGTTGCTGTGACTGTAGTGAGAGTTCCTTCTTTTTTTTTTTCTGTAGAATTATTCCAACGTTATTGTAATTCTTTTAATACGGTTGTCTCTGGTGTTCTCGAGTTTGTCTGGAGGAGAAGGAGTGGAAGCTTGTGTAACCACTCTGTACAGTTAGACTAACAAACAAATTATCAGTCATGTTCACGTGAAGGTTTTTAGTCACGTGCTGTTGTAATTTAGTGGCTCTGTGATGCCACGAGGTGTAAGCAAGTGCATTAAAATAATGCTGCTTCAGAGGATTATTTTCGTAGGAAGGAAATTACGACCTTTTTTGTTCTTGAAATTTTTAAATACATTTATATGTTTTTGTATATATTTACTGCACAAATCCAAGAGCAGATGAGTTTTACTGGAGTAGCTGTGCAGAATCAGTCCATGCCTGTTGTTGCTCAAAAATCTGTAGCAAGAAAATTATTGTGTAGACCCCATTGGGGGGAAATACAAGTCGATGCATTTGCATCGGTGGCTGCAAGACTCACCAGAAATGACAGTATCTTGCATATCAAAAAGGAGCTCTATTAGTAGGGGAAATGTTTCTTTAGCTTTGTGTTACAACTAGGAGAACTAAACCAAAGCAGAAGTAAATGTTATAAAAAATAGGCATCTGTTAATTTGAGAAAACCCCTAACAATTTATTGTCACACAGACAATTATTCTATCACTCAGTGACCCTTCCCCACCCAGGAAAGGGAAATTGGGGAATGCAAAGAAACGGGAGGGTTGAAATGAAAATAGATTTAATAGAGTAAGATTAAATAATTAACAATGACACTAAAGAACCACCATTAATCCCAACACCGATATAAGATTTACAAGAATTATATTCAGCCAATTATACCAGCGGGAAGCTGTGCACTCCCATCAGTGGACAACAAATGTCAGACACTGTGAGTGCAACAGCTTTGGGAGGAAGGAAGGTCTCAGGGGTCCGGCACTGGGGCAAGGAGTTGTTTGGATCGCTGCCATCAAGGCAGAACCAGCTACACAGCAAACTTTTCTAATTTTTAGTGAATTATTTCATGGTATGAAATAATCCTCTTGGCCAGTTTGGGTCAAATCCTCAGGTCTTGCTCCTCCTTGTCCCTGCACCTGGCAAGGCTCGAAAACACTGAGACCTTGAACCTCGCAGAGCCTGGCTGGACATAAAGTAAATATTTCCATTAATTGAGACACTAAAGTCTTTTAAAAGTGCAATTTTCCCAGCATGAGAAGGAAAGTTAGTCCTGGGCCTCTCAACCCAGGACAGCATCTAACAAAAAATTACTTCAGGCATGTAAGCGCTGTCTGTAGAGCGATTGCTTTTTTCATTTTCATTTTTTTCTGTTTTCAAAAATCTCTGAACTCCCCAATAACCACAATAAATGAGAAAAATGCTGTGTTTAGAAGAGACATGAAGACGATAACTGTTTTAATAGCTGCCTTTAAAAACTTTTTATGACTTTAGTCCACAATCATCTCTCTTTCTTTTTTAACTTTTTGTTTTAAGAGTTAATTTGTAGGAATCAAATAGCCATGTTTCATGAGCAACTGAGCTACAATCTAGTGTGTGGGGGGGACAAAGGCAAGAATATATAAAATGAGGGAAAAGATTCCTGAATTTCCTTGGGGGGTGTTAAGCAAGAATGTATAAATAAAGGGAAAAGGTCTGTGAATTGGCTGGGGTGATACTAGGTGGTGACCAAAAGGAGAAAAACAAATTTTGAAAAAGATTTGATGGTACATTACAATGGAAAGTGTTATAGAACTTCCCTTGGCTTTGCATGAGGGGCAGGACTCGCTGCACTCCAGTTTCGTGTACAGTTTGAAATTGTTTTCTCTTAAAACTAGCTAATTCTTTTATTGAATTGTAGGTGTCAGAGATGGGTAGAGAACTGTCGAAGGGCAGATCTAGAAGATAAAACTCCAGATCAACTCAACAAGCATTACAGGTTGTGCGCCAAACATTTTGAGACTTCTATGATATGCAGAAGTGTAAGTAAAACCAAGCGTTTGTTTGTTGTACCTTGCAAAATGTGATTAACATTTTTCATCAAATTGCTGCGTTTTAATCTGTGATCCCTCGGAAAATTAATCTCTTAGTCTTAATTGAGATCGTTGTCATGGTCCAGGGCCCTGCATGGACTTGTGGATGTTGGCACAAAGGTTCATGGGGAAATGAACGGATGGGGAAGAGAGAAAGAGAACTGCTCCCGCTGGTTTAATGTGTTTGTGGAGCCCTGGTCTTCACTGCAAAGCAATGCTCATTTTATTGTCTCTAGATAATACAGCATTATATAAATTTGTTTCGTATGTTTAAGTTTGTGTACCTCTATTTAAAATCATTAATGTGCTGTTACTGTGGTGTGTACGTGGTATGATTCAGTTAAATTACCCTGTTGTGGCCAAGAGATTTAAACATTCTTTACATCTGTCAAGCTTTTTGTTCCTGTTATATTTTATCCAGCTAAAATCATGGCACTGTTTCCTGTTAATGAAATAATGGCTTTCATTTCTTCTTATTAACAGGATAAGTAAGCTGTGAAAATCCGTGTTAACAGTAGGAAATCGTGGATGTGAGGCTTTGTATCTAGTTTTAATCTCCAGACTGAATTTTACTCTTATAGATGGGCAAAATCAGCCCTTTAGTTGTGAAAAGTAATTAAAAATACGCAGGTCAGACTTTGAGCTCCTGGTGGTATCACATGTGACGGGGTCTCTGATTAGCCAACAATCCAGAAACAAAGGAATGTTGGAAGTAATGCTGAATCTGAACTGAAGCTTCATGGTTCTCTGTTTAATGTACTTCAAGTTAATGATGGGTATAAATGTAATCAGTTAAAATTCTGAAGCGGTATGGTTTAGTGATGGTTTGTGTCAGTGTTATGTTGATGGTTGGACAAGATGATCCGAAAGATCCCTTACAACCTAGGCAATTCTATCATTCTATGCAATCAGCCAGTTTAGATGATGTAAACTTATAGTATGCCCAAATATAAAAATTTTACTTAAAATATTTTTCCATAATTGCTAGGAACACTTCCATGGCCACCCCAAAGTCTTTTTGTCCTGATGCTTATTCGACAGATACGTTTTCCTTCAGTGTGATCTTTCATGATGGTGTTTTGTGGAATTCATAGGTCTACATAAAGAAGCAGTTTCCTTGTCAAAATGGATCTGTGATTGTTTCTAGAATTGTGAAATTTGGGTGATAAAACTCAAAGCCTAGTACTAACAGAAAGTTTCCTTTCTGATGCGTAGATGTGTTTATATCCAGAACAAACAAACAAAAAAATCATAATATTACACTATTTATTATCGCATCTAGGGTTTTTGACGTGGAGATAACAAGGAAGAAAAAGCGGTTGTGACTTGAATTTGGGTGGTGGGGTTTTTTTAAACATCTCTTTTCATTTTCAGTGTTCTTTTGATACCCCAGAGTGTCGATTGCATGGCTTTATTTTGAGACATCAGAAAGTGAAATACTTTTCTAAAAAAGGAAGAAAAAAAGAAAGGGGAGGAGGGGTATGGCATCTGAAATTCTGGGGGCTTTTTTTGCGCACACGGTGAGAAGTTGCCAAAGATGTCCCTAATCCAGATGTCTCTCTTACAGAGCCCTTACAGAACAGTTTTGCGGGATAATGCTGTGCCAACCATATTTGATCTTACAAGTCACCTGAACAATCCCCACAGCAGACATAGGAAAAGGATAAAAGAGTTGGTAAGTTTTTCATGTATGTGTTTTTGGGTTGGTTTTTTTTGTTTGTTTGTTTTTAATCATGGAACAAAGGCAACTAAGTTTATGTGAAACTTCTATGTAAAAGTGTCAAATATTTAGCACTTGAGAGTTTGCATTTTCTGTGCTGCTTATTCTAGTATCCTTTTGTTGATTAGATGTTAAATGCCCCAATTTTATGTTGATATAAATTTTATCTACTAAGGAAAGTTTAATGAAATAATCTGGAAAAGGAAGGGTAAGGCTTCCTTTTGCTTGTTGTTACAGCACTAACTTAATAACAGCTTATCCAGAGTAGCCTGGAGGTCTTGCTACATAGTGACTACGATGTTGACTTCACCTATTTAACTTTTGAAGTCTGCATCAATTTAGATGCTTCTTAGATTACTGTTCTGAAGAGACAATCCATGTATAAAAGCAACATCAAATGGTGGGGTTTTTTTGTGGAAATGTCTTTATGATAGCGCTCTTGTGTCATGTCTGGAAAAAAACATCTCTAGGTCTCTGGTTGTAATAATACTGATAATTAAGAGGAATTAAACTCCTGAACTCTGCTTATATGTTAGAATATTCACAGTTTCTTAATATTTCTTCTTTATTTTGATTTGAGTTTATTGACTGAAAATAGAGTTAAAGACAATTCTATGGCAGTGCATGTTCATATGGAAACTATTTAGTTATAAAATATATATTGAACGAACTCCTAATGTAAGTATGGGAACCTTAGCAATAGCAACAAACTATTCTCATGTAGTTAGTAGATATGTGTGGTGGTAGCAATAAACTACCTGAAGAAACCTCCTTCTCTTGGATCTTCTAGCGCTTTTTAGTAAATATTAACACTCTTACAGTGGGCTCATCTGCAATATTTATGTCTGTTCTTGATGTATTTTAATATTTCAAGGTCATGTGATAGACGTTATCATCAATATAAGTTTTGGTTTGGTTTGTTTTTTTAAAGAGTGAAGATGAAATAAGAACACTGAAGCAACAAAAGAGTAAGTGGGCAAAATAATTGAGTTCATAAAAGCTTTATTAAGGCTGACAAGGTAATGCAAGACATGTAATTCTTGGATAGATTGGATCGATGGGCCAATGTTAATGGGATGAGCTTCAGCAAGGCCAAGCACAAGGTCCTGCACTTGGGGCACAACAACCCCATGCATCGCTATAGGCTTGGGGAAGTGTGGCTGGAGCTGCCTGGCAGAAAAGGAGCTGGGGGGTTCTGGTTGACAAGCAGCTGGATATGAGCCAGAAGTGTGTCCAGGTGGCCAAGAAGGCCAATGGCATCCTGGCTTGTATAAGAAATAGTGTGACCAGCAGAAGTAGGAAGGTGACTGTCCCCCTGTACTCAACACTGCTGAGGCCACACCGTGAGTATTGTGTCCGGTTTTGGGCACCTCAACGCGAAGATATGGAGGTGCTGGAGTGACTGCAGAGGAGGGCAACGAAGCTGGTGAAGGGCCTGGAGAATAAATCTTATGAAGACGGGTTCAAGGAGCTGGGACTGTTTAGTCTGAGGAAGAGGAGGCTGAGGAGAGACCTCATCACTCTCTACATCTACTTGAAAGGACACTGTAGAGAGCCTGGTGCTGGACTCTTCTCGCCTGAAATTAGTGATAGCACAAGAAGGAATGGCTTCAAGCTCCAACAGGGTAGGTTTAGGGTGAACATTAGGAAAAAATTCTTCCCAGAAAGAGTGGTCAGACACTGGAATGGGCTGCCCAGGGAGGTGATTGAGTCACCATCCCTGAATGCGTTGAGATGATGTGTAGGGGAGAACTTTGCAGAGTGGAGTTGATGGATGCACTCAATGATCCCAAGGGTCTTTTCGATCCTGAATGATCCTATAATTGTAACCTTATATATACCAGGAGGAGAACTGAGTTCCTACTTGATTTAAACAGCCATTCTAAACTCTTTCCTAAATGCTTATGTGCTTTATACTGGGAATATAATTCTCTGGTCTCCAGTAACTTAAAGGTAATGGGGATAGTAATGGAAGGCAAGTGTTATGTTTTATTCTTGTTACCTTGACGCTTACGGTATTTTACATTTTGCAGTTGATGAAGCTTTTGAACGGCAACAGACAACTCAAGAATCAAATGAGAGCAATGAACAAAATACTGTCTCGGAGGAAGGAGGGGAAGAACACGAGGAAGAAGCCGTCCCCTTAACTCTAGAAGAAAGAGAAAATAAAGATTACCTTAAATCTTTGTTTGAAATTTTGATCCTAATGGGTAAACAAAATATTCCTTTGGATGGCCATGGCGTTGAGGTGCTTCCAGAAGGTATTTTTACTTCAGACAACTTTCAGGCTCTACTGGAATACAGAATAAATGCTGGAGACGAAGTTCTGAGGAAACGATTTGAAATGACTGCAGTCAATCTTGAGTATTGTTCAAAAACTCAGCAGAAACAAATGCTTGAGATCTGCGAAAGCTGTATCAGAGAAGAGACGCTGAGGGAAGTAAGAGACTCGCACTTCTTTTCTATCGTCACCGATGAAGTAGTGGACATAGCAGGAGAGGAACATTTGCCGGTGTTAGTGAGATTTGTTGATGATTCTCATAATCTAAGAGAAGAATTCATAGGGTTTTTACCATATGAGGCCGATCCTGAAATTTTAGCTGTAAAATTCCACACGACTATCACTGAAAAGTGGGGTCTAAACATGGAGTACTGTCGAGGTCAAGCCTACATCGTCTCCAGTGGGTTTGCTTCGAAAATGAAAGTTGTGGCTACAAGACTCTTGGAAAAGTACCCACAAGCTGTGTATACGCTGTGTTCCTCGTGTGCCTTAAACATTTGGCTGGCAAAATCCGTTCCTGTTGTTGGGGTTTCCATCGCATTAGGAACCATCGAAGAAGTTTACTGTCTTTTTAATCAGTCTCCGCAGTTGCTGGTAGAACTGGACAACACGATTTCTGTTCTTTTTCAGAACAACGAGGAGAAGGGTAATCAGCTGAAGGAGATCTGCCGCTCTCAGTGGACAGGCAGGCATGATGCTTTTGAGGTTTTGGTGGACCTCCTGCAAGCCTTGGTACTGTGCTTGGATGCAGTAGGCAACGACTCATCTGTCAGGTGGAACAACTTCATTGCCGGTCGAGCATTTGTACTTTCTAGTGCGTTAACAGATTTTGACTTCATTGTCACTATTGTTATTCTGAAAAACGTTCTGTCTTTTACAAGAGCCTTTGGAAAAAATCTCCAAGGACAAACCTCGGATGTGTTCTTTGCTTCTGGCAGCTTAACGGCGGTGTTACATTCTCTGAATGAAGTGATGGAGAATATTGAAGTTTACCATGAATTTTGGTTTGAGGAAGCAACAAATTTGGCTACGAAACTGGATGTACAAATTAAACTCCCAGGAAAATTTCGCAGGTCACAACAGGGGAACTTGAGCTCTGAGATAACATCAGAAAATTACTACAAAGAAGCCCTTAGTGTCCCCACAGTAGAGCACATAATTCAAGAATTAAAAGATATATTCTCAGAACAACATTTAAAAGCGCTTAAGTGTTTGTCATTGGTGCCCTCAGTCATGGGGCAGCTGAAATTCAATACCTCTGAGGAGCATCACGCTGACATGTATAAAAATGACTTACCTAATCCGGACACGCTTTCTGCTGAACTTCACTGTTGGAGAATCAAGTGGAAGCACCGAGGAAAAGATATTGAACTTCCAGCTACTATTTATGAAGCACTTCACTTGCCTGACATTAAATTTTTCCCGAATGTTTATGCCTTGCTTAAAGTCTTGTGCATACTTCCAGTGATGAAGGTAGAGAATGAAAAATATGAAATAGGACGAAAGCGCTTGAAGGCGTACCTGAAAAACACCTTGACAGAGCACAGGTCGAGCAACCTGGCTTTGCTGAACATAAACCTTGATATAAAACATGACTTAGATCTAATGGTGGACACCTACATTAAACTTTATCCAGAAAAAGTCGAATTTCGAGAAGACTTTGTTCCCTCAAACAACTCTGAAGTGACAGAAGAGGCTTAATATTTTTTTAAGCTCTACCCAATCTGTTGAAACAGCTTTTTCTTAATTAAGTTTCAACACTGGGGGGAGGGGGGGATGTGAAATCTTAAAAATCACGGCAATTCTATTTCCGTTTTTAGGTCTCAGACTGAAGAAACTCTGGTCAGTGACCCAAATTATGTTTTGTTAGTCTGCATTAAATGTGTTACGCGAAAAAAGCCGGGCCTGAAAAGCCCATGCTCTCGGCAGAGGTGCTGTCTACATCTTAATGATTAACTTAATTAGGTCCTTGTTTATTGCATCTTGGGGGGTGGGGGGGGGAAGGACATTGTGATTGTAGGTCTGATGGGGCTGTTACATGTTTGCTCATGATTTAGGATAAGTAAAAAAAAAAAAAAATAATTAAAAATGTTGAAAAGAGTATAATCCATTTCAGTTCTGTTACTTAGGATTTATTTTTTTTTTTGAAAACTTAAAAAAAAAAATCTTTGTATATTTAACTGGCGTTTTGGAGAGTGGATTCACCTATTGCACGATCCTCATGCTGTGGGCTGTTCTGGATGTAAAGTGACTGTCAGTGGTATTAGAGGTACGTTCATGGTTTCCTTGGAAGAATCAACCTCTTTTTAATCTCTCAATGACTGTTTACATTCCTTTCTGTGAGACGCAAACCTTGGTGTTTGTTTTTTTTCATTTTGTTTTGTTTTCTTTAGGCTTTTAACAGGCATGGCAGGAGTACTGAAGTTCTGAAAAGACACTAAAAACTTTAAATTTATACCACATACATATAAATCTGTTCATCCTATCCCGATTCTGATACAAAAGCATCCATCTTGTTGTCTGTTTCTTTGTAAACTCACCCAGGAAAGATTAAAATAAGAGTTTGCCGTTTTGTCTAGAAGTACGATTGAAAATATTGCTGTTATTTTTTGGCAAGAATAAGACATTTTTGTACAGTTTATGGCAATTTAAAATAAAATGTGAATTGCTTTTTACATAATACTGTATTTCTTAGTGAAGCTGTGCCTCTTGGGGAATGTGTATTCTTTTGTAAGGTACCTTTTAATTTTGGCAATCTTGTTTTCTCTGTTGTTTTTGAGTGGTGTTATCTTAAGATGTGGGAAACTGTGTACTAGCACCTCTGATCTGTGTGTTCTGCTGATGGGTTTTTAAAGTTGTTTGGTTTTTTTTTTAAAAGCACTAAATAACAGTGCTTTTAATTGTCAATCTCTGTCTAACTGAAATGGGAGAAATAGATTAAATTTGTAATGGTTGAAAAGTGAAGTTTTGCAGCTATCTTGATGAATGCCAATTTTATAACTTAGTTACAATTGTCCTTTTATGTACTTTCCAGTTCGGGTTGGGAAAGGCCCCCAGCAAGAGAAAATTGAATGATAGTACTGACCGTGACGAATGTAGTGTTTAGTGTTTTAATGTAGTCAAACAATAAGAATAAATTTGGAAAAAAAAAAACAAAAAAAACCCAAACCAACAAAAACCCAACAAGAAAAACCCCAAACCACTTTACCAAGGAAGCTTAGATATTAAACTGGTTATGTACATCCTAAGAAATGCTTTCAGGAACTTTTATTTACATTGCAGTCATAAAAATTACACTTTAAAAGCATTATCTTTTCACTGTTTTTTTGTGTATGCTTTCTGGCAGGCTTTCATGTTGATGCAACTGTTTTGTAAGCAGTTCATCAGTAAAGAATGGTTTAGCTAATAGCTTGCTCTGTTCCTCTGAACATATCAAAATATATGTATGTTAATACTATTTAGAAGGGGGGGGTGTGGGGAAAGACAGTTTTAAATTAGTGGTCCTATGGAAAATTGTCTTTTTTTAAAAAAAAGATCTCAATTACAATTTTAATAGAATAAATTCAGCAGGTGAAGGGAGGTTATCCTGCCCCTCTCTTCTGCCCTGATGAGGTCACAGCTGGATAACTGGGACCAGTTCTGGGTTCCCCAGTTCAAGAAGGACAGGGAACTGCTGTAGAGGGTACAGCGGAGGATCACCAAGATGATGAGGGGCCTGGAGCATCTCTCTGAGGAGGAAAGGCTGAGGGACTTGGGGCTTTTTAGTTTGGAAAAGAGAAGGCTGAGGGGGGATCTTAGGGTAGATCTCATCGACACTTTAAAGGGTGTGTGTCAAGAAGATGGGGCCAGTGTTTTTGCAGTGGTGTCCAGTGAGAGGACAAGAGGAAATAGGCACAAATTAATACATAGGAAGTTCCATCTAATCATGAGGAGGAACTTTCCTTTGACAGTGGCAGAGCCCTGGAAGAGGCTGCTCAGAGAGATGGTTGAGTCTCTTTCTCTGGAGAGATTCAAAACCCACCTGGACACATTCCTATGCAATGTGCTCGAGGAGGATCAGCTTTGGCAGAGGGGTTGGACTAGATGATCTCCAGAGGTCCTTTCCAACCCCACGGCATTCTCTGGTTCTGTGTACCCAAAAGCTCTTTCCCATCTTGGGAGTGTCTGAGCAATGTGAGGTGGTTGTGACTGCTGAGAGTAGAGCTCTGTATCATCTGGTTGATGAGTCCTGGTTTAGGACTATAGTTGGAGATGGAGAATTGATACTTGGTGCTGTATAATTGCCCTAAAGAGCTGCAGACTGCTTTCTGACTCTGTAGATGAGATCTTTTTGACCGATGTACTGAGAGAAACTGGAGAGAGGAAATGCAGTAAAACACTCCGTTAGCTGCTGAAGTGTCTTCTAGAGCTCAGCTGTGATGTACAGTTGTGACTAATGTTGCTAATTAACTGCCTCTGTGAGCCTGGATCACTTGGTGTGCTTAATGTTGCACTGCCTTTTAGGGGGATGCTTAGGTTCTCTGTAATCAATCAAAATCTATTTATTAAGTCACACCAACTACGGGTTTGGGGAAGAGTGGCTGGAAAGCTGTCCAGCAGAAAAGCACCTTGGGATGGGATTTGGTGGACAGCTGGCTTAATATGAGCCAGCAGTGTGCCCAGGTGGCCAAGAAGCCCAACAGCAGCCTGGCTTGTATCAGGAACAGCATGGCCAGCAG
>VZRU01006717.1:40100-51014 GCA_013398155.1 Pedionomus torquatus | reverse complement strand
TCCCAGGTGCAGGACCCTGCACTTGGCTTGGTTGAACTTCATGCCATTTGCATTAGCCCACCTCTCAAGCCTGTCCAGGTCCCTCTGGATAGCATCCTTTCTTCTTCACATCTATAGATGTGAAGGGTCTAAAAAGTACCCAACTTAGAAGTTAAGTCAGATGTGATGGCCCCAGTGGGGTTACTTGTATGGCCCTTCATGCTACAGCAATGCTGTGCCTGAGGTTTCTGACAGACCAAGCAAGAGCAAGCCTGGCATTTAATGCTGATCTTTTGCACTTGTGACTTTAGCAATCTCAGTGGAGGCCACTGCCATTTGCCTGAGATTTGAAACCTGGTCCAAAATAGCTTTTTGCCATTGCTACCACTATAGGGACTAGTCCCTGCCCTGAGAGACCTTCTCCCCTCTTGGACAGACGTGAACATGCCCTGGATAGGCTTTATGAGGGAACATAAAGTCTCAGGGTTATAATCTCTTCGCCATTACAATGAAGAGATAAACTCAGCAAGACTTCAAAAATATCTTCATGGCTTTTCCTTTTTGCAGCTCACCACTCTGTATTTCCATTCATTCCTGACAAAACCGAGAAGCTTTCAACACCAAAGGACACCTTCCCAAATTCACCGTGTTCCCACGACAGCTCGGGGCAGTGTCGGAGTGCAAGGAAATTCCAGGGATGCTCAGAGGCGTAATCAGGGGAGGAGCTTGGAAGAAAATATCAGAGAGTTCATGTTTTAACAGGCTACCCTCAAGATAATGGCGAGAATTAGGGAGTTTTCTCCCCTTTCCATTATTTAGCTCTCTATCTCAGTAGCAATTATCAGCAAGGAAGTGCTGCACGGGATAGGTGGGGCTTTGACAAATAACTGTACGATATAAATGTTGGGACTGGCAAATGTTGTCAGCATATCTTCTGAACTCACATGACAGCACACTCAGCCCGAGTGTAAAACCAGTCACTGCAGGAAGAGAAGGTGGCATCCAGAGTGTGGTTGGTCTCTGAGTTCGATACAGCATCTCCAAATAACAGGCCCGGGAAGGGGAGGATTTATGGCTCTCTCCTCTCTTTACCTGCTTCCTCTAGTGAAAAAGCTGCTTATAGAATCACAGAATGATTTGGGTTGGAAGGGACCAGAAAGATCATAGAGTCCCACCCCCCCTGCCATGGGCAGGGACACCTCCCATTAGATCAGGTTGCTCAAAGGTGCCTCCAGCCTGGCCTTGGTTTCTAAAGCTGTCGTGTGTTTGAGTGCAAATCCTCCATTCCTATTTTATTCTGTTTGCTTTTTCTGTTATGATTCAGGTCAGCAGTAAAACTTGGCATAGTACTGAGTGCTCTTCTGAATCACAGAGGGATGCTTTCCCACTCTGGGGGTGAGGTAGCATAGTCAACAATTCCTTTCCTTGATTTGACCATCTTTATGTGCAGAATAGCAATACTGACCAAAAGAGGTTGTGACATCTAAATGCCCAACAAGACCTGGGAGACAGAGAAGGCACTGAACTGCATGAGCTCCTGTGTCAGGCTGAAGAAGAAAGCTGGTAAAATCATGCATGCAAATCTTGCTCTGGTGTTTCCAGGATGACTATTCCCAGCAATCAAATAGTCAAGTATCATACAAAACCCTCTGCCTTGAACTTGTGGTTGCATCCACTGAAATTAATGGCATTACCTGTAATTTGTCATAGAGAGCTGATAATGACCTTAGCACTTAAAAGGAGTTGCATGGGGATGTTTTCCTCTCTCAGAAATCTGGATGAGTCTGGCTTAGTTATCTAGTTTGATCTGTTTCATCACACAGCTCATTGACTTTCCTTCAGGGGTTCTTACAACATACTCCAAAACCTGCGGTGCCTGGACTGCTTTGATGGCAGATGGAGACAGCATGTTACAGCCACAGGTATGAAGAAGCCAAATTGTCTCATTACTGCATTAAATTAGGGCAGAGAGAAGATCTGGAACTCAAATGAGGATGTGATGCTCTCTTCTTCTGGTCCCTCTCAGCCCATCCATTCGGGAGCTGCTGCCTCTCCCACTGACTCTGGGCAGATGTTGACTAGGCTTCATGCAGGGTAGTTGAACGCAACAGGTTGTTGTGTTAAAGGGAAAAGGGATTTGACTCTACCCTGGAAGCTTTTTCAACACCATACCTTTTCTTAAAATGTGAACATAACTTCAGTTTCTAAGTCAGCAATTATCCCACGCTGGTTTATTGACAGTACCGGAAAGGAAATGTAAATGTAAAGGAAAAAATGAGGTGAGACTGAGTTCTTTGTTTGTTTGTTTTCAACATCTTCCTTCTCATTCTCACAAATAATATAGCTGACTAGGTTTTCATTTTAGTCTTGGTCTCTGTTCCCTTCCAGGCAACATCCAGAGCTGCATCTGAACCCTTGATCCTCGCTCTCGGGGGTAAGGTTGGCCTGTGTTCACTGAGGAAGCTGTGATACCGTCACTCTTGTGGGCAAATAAAACCCTCTGACTACATCTATGCTAATAACTGGCACAGGTCTTGGCTGACCATGCCCCTAAATTTTATACATAGTCCCAGGAACAGTTTTGGCCAGTCCCAAAGAGTCCTGAGAGCCTTCCTGGTGACGAGGATGGATGCGACCAACCTGTGCTGGAAAGCAACAGAGATTAATGACAAAGGTACAGACTCTTCCATCTTATCTGGCCGTCGGGCCAGGGAATGGGTCTTGGCAATGCTTATTTTGCTGGTGTAAAGTCAGCTGAGATACCCGAGTGCCTATTCTAGAAGACTTCCCAGTAAGATGAGCTGCACAGGTCACAGCGTTCCAGCTTTTCATGGGTTTGTTCAGTTCTGTCCCTTCCTGCATATGATGTGTGTTTGGGAGCTCAGTCCTACAGCTGGCAGGGGATGGGGAAGAAGCAGAATGGGTCTTACTGGATCGCTTTTACTTGGGGCTGATGTCTCCAGCTTTCCAGGGACACCTTGCACCTCACTGCTTTGCTTGAAGCATGAAGTCAAGGAGTTAGGCAGCAGTTGAGCAATCAGTCACTCTTCCCTGCTTTAAAACTTTCCCTAAGTCTTTGTTCCAGTGAGGACCATTTTATTCTAAGTGGGAGATCGTCTCCAGGGTGGATGCTGAGGGCAAGGACACAGAATGGATTTTGAATGAAGTTTACAAGCAGCTTCTCAGATGGCCTGAAATAAGTTCCCTTGGCTGTATTTCAGCTGTTTCCCCAACTCATCCTTCCTTTGCCTTACAAAATATGTGTATAACGGGACAGCTCATCTGTACTTTTTAAGTATTTATTCAGTACCACATTTTGGATCAAACCAGAGATGAGATTTCTGAACTGCCAGTAACCCACATATTTTAATTAATTGGCCTGCTCTGAAGAACTGCATACCTGGTGATTCCCAGGACAGTGTTTCCAAGCCAAACAGGTGAAAGCTCCTTTCCTTAAGCTGAATCCTCTTTCTCTAAGACCATCCTTCAGCCCCAGGCAGCTGTGGCACCCCATGAGAGCCCAGCAATCAGCTCCCACCAAACAGGATTGTTGAAAGCAGATAAGTGCCAGGAGAAAAAAGAGAAGTGATGGGTTGCATCTTCTACCGAACCCCTTCTTTTATGAACAGATGCTGGGGGGAGTGGGCAACTTTAAAAAATAATCAGTCATAGAATGGCTTAAGTTGGAAGAGACCTTAAAGATCATTGATTTCCAACCCCCTTGCCATGGGCAGGGACATCTCCCACCAGACCAGGTTGCTCCAAGCCCCATCCAGCCTGGCCTTGAACCCCTCCAGGGATGGGGCATCCACAACTCCTCTGGACAGTCTGTGCCAGTGTCTCACCACCCTCATAGCAAATAATTTCTTCCTGAGACCTAATCTAAATCTCCCCTCTTTCAGTTTAAAACCCTCCCCCGTCATCCTATGTCTCTCCTCCCTGATCAAGAGTCCCTCCCCATTTTTCGTGGAGCCCCTTGAGAAACTGGACGGGGCTCCGAGGTCTCACTGGAGCTTTCCCTTCTCCAGACTGAACACCCCAACTCCCTCAGCCTTGTCTTCACAGCATCTCCTGGCCCCACTGGCCTCACTTCAGCAGGTTCATGTGTCTCCTGTGCTGAGACCCCAGAGCTGGAAGCAGCACTGGGAAAGGGGGTCTCCCCAGAGCAGAGGGACAGAATCCCACCCCTTGCCCTGCTGGCCACGCTGCTGGGGATGCAGCCCAGGACCAATCTTTGTCAATGTCTATGTCATTAATGAAGACGTTGAACAGTGCTGGTCCCAGTACGGAGCCCTGAGAGACACCAAGTCAACTTTAGCCATCTGAGGGTTTTAAATAAACATAGTGAACTGGACCTTCACTGTGGCCCGTGAGAAAGAGCCAGACATTTCCAGAGGGCAGTTGTAGGACTATGTCAGATGGCCAACTTGGGATGGGCTTACTTAACCTTGATGATACCCTGCTCTCCCTTTTTGCTCTGGGAGAGCCCTAGGTGACTGTCTTGTTCTGGAATTAAATTGGCGATATCTCACCGCCCCCACCTCCCCCCCAACCCCGCTTATGGAGGAAAAACCCAGGCAAATCCAGGCGTGAATACCCAAGTGACAGCTTATAAGGGACATGGCCAACAATCAGCTGCAAGTGTGAGCAGGGTGAGAACAGGAGGCTAAAAGAAGGGCTGCCAGAGGTGCCAAATGGGAAAGATTATTTTGAGTGGATCAAAGGAAAGGGAAGCAAGACATGATAATCCAGGACAGCCCTTCTCCAGGATGGGATCTACTGGGCTGCTAGCTTCCAACTGCAGGGGAGCGGCAGGAGGCACAGAGACTGGGTCTCTTAAAGCAGGACTGGATGAAGAAGTGATGTCTGAGGGTGGTGAAACACCAGAGTTACCCAGAGAACCTGTGGCTGCCCCAATCCTGGAGAGGTTCAAGGCCAGGCTGGATGGGGCTTTGAGCAACCTGGTATTGTGGGAGGTGTCCCTGCCCATGGCAGGGGGGTTGGAACTCTGGATCCAACTAAAAACTCTGAAGGGACTCTAAAGATCTGGATGATATTTAAAGTCTCCTCCAATTCCAACCATTCTGTGACTCCATGATTCTGCATCCTTTAAGGAGCAGTCCCAGAACAGGCAGGGGACACCTGTATCAGAAGACATCCCCAGCTCTTCTTTTGTCATTGCTTTAGAAGAAGGAGTAGTTCGTTTGGAGACTGTTGGGACCATTCTTAAAGTAAGGCAGAAATCCATGGGGCAAACCCCGACCTGGCCTTACTAAAGGAGCTGACTTCGCTGTGGTGAACAAAGCTGCCACAGCTTTTCCCAGAGGAGCCCGTGAAGATGCTTTTCAGCCAAAGTGAAGCACACCAGGCATCCCGCTCCCTCTTCTCAGCTCCTTGGCTCTGGGGACCATGAGGTGGCGCAGTTACCCTGGATATATCAGATCACAGCTGGCTGCAAGCTGGCCAGGTATCTTCCCAAAATACGTGTCTGTTCTCCCCAGCTGTGTAACTACAACCATGTGTTAAGGAGCTCCTGCTTTATATGCTCTATAGCTACATCGGCTAACCCCCCAGGTTGCTTTTTTTNTGGTTTTTTTTTTTTTTTTTTTTTTTGGTCGTCCAGGGAGTCAGTGAGTATCTGTGGCACAAGAAAGAGCAATCAAGCATTTGGAGCTCTCCTGTTAGCAACTGTGCCCCTTGCAGGGCTCCCTTTCCTCTCCTTTGCTTAAATAGGGCTTTGCAAAAATAAACTAACTGCAAATGCATTTTATGTTTCCTCCCCCCCCTGGAAAGCACTACAAGGACATCACTTGTTTTATTAGCGGTAGAGCGGGATGCGAAATAACAGACACAGACCACATGGTAGAAGGTGTTGGCAGTGGCCATCCCTCCCTCCTCACGCCCCATCTCAGTGTGCGCTGGCAGCCCAGAAAGCCAACCCCATCCTGGGCTGCATCAAAAGAAGTGTGACCAGCAGGGCATGGGAGGTGATTCTCCCCCTCTACTCTGCACTCGTGAGACTCCACCTGGAGTCCTGTGTCCAGCTCTGGAGTCCTCAACAGAGAAAGGACATAGAACTGTTAGAATGGGTCCAGCGGAGGGCCACAACGATGATGAGAGGGCTGGAGCACCTCTGCTGTGAGGACAGGCTGAGAGAGCTGGGGCTGTTCAGCCTGGAGAAGAGAAAGCTCCAGGGAGACCTTCTAGCAGCCTTCCAGTATCTGAAGGGAGTCCACAGGAGAGCTGGAGAGGGACTCTTTGTCAGGGAGTGGAGTGATAGCTCAAGCTGTAATGATTTTAAATTGGAAGAGGGGATATTTAGATGAGATATTAGGAAGAAATTCTTTCCTGTGAGGGTGGTGAGGCACTGGAACAGGTTGCTCAGAGAAGCTGTGGCTGCCCCATCCCTGGAGGGGTTCAAGGCCAGGCTGGATGGGGCTTTGAGCAACCTGGTCTAGTGGGAGGTGTCCCTGCCCATGGCAGGGGGATTGGAACTTGATGATCTTTGAGGTCTCTTCCAACTCTAACCATTCTATGATTCTATGATCTACAGGAGTGAGAAGAAAAGGTCCGGGAGCTGTGTCCTGCTTGCAGGTAGTGTTTGCTGCTGTGTGTCTTTGCATCCTTTTTGGGCTTGTGCAGGGTGGTAGCTCTAGTGTCCTGCCTGGTTTCCAGGGAGGGAGGCTTCATTGAATCTCCCTCACATTCCTCATTGGATTCAACTGGACTTGGATGTTTTTCCTACGTCCTCTTCCCAGCAGTGGAGTCATCTTGCAGTGTTCTCACAGATTGCCTCAGAGGTGGTGGGTTTCCCTGGATAATCTGCACCTGCTCATGAACTGGGACACTCAACCCCATACAGAGAACACAACTCAAGTCCTGTGCTTCACACAATTTCATCCTGGGAATAGAAATACTTTGGGATACAAAGATCATTTCCTCCCTGGGATGCTGTCTTCGCTCATGTGATGCAATGGCAGTTTCACTCAACCTGGGGTTTGCCTTCAGAAGCTGTGGTGAAGCTGATAGATCTTCTTCAGCTCCTGGTAGTCAGCATGGCCATAACACAGAATCACAGAATGATATGGGTTTGGAAGGAACTTCTGGAAATCATCCTGTCCAACCTCCTTGCCAAAGCAAGTCCTCCTAGAGCAGGCTTCATAGAAACGTGTCCAGGCAGGTTTTGAATGTCTCCAGAGAAGGAGACCACACCACCTCTCTGGGCAGTCTCTTCCAGGGCTCGGCCACCCTCAAAGTGGGGTCCTCATGTTTAGATAGAACTTCTTATGTGTAAGTTTGTGCCCATTTTCTCCTCTCTTCTCTCAGGGCACCACTGCAAAAGACTAGCCCCATCCTCCTGGCACCCACTCTTTAAGTATTTATAGATGTTGACCAGATGCCCTCTCAGCCTTCTCTTCTGCAGACTAAAACGATCCAAGTCCCTCAGCCTTTCCTTATAAGAGACATGTTCCAGGCCCCTAATGATCTTTGTGTTCCTTTGTTGTACCCTCTTCACCAGTTCTCTGTCCTTTTTGAACTGGGGAACCCAACTGGGGAGCTTGAACTGCTGTTGCATGAATGGGTGCAGTGTGGTGCTACACAAGCACCCCCATGGGTACCATACCCTGTCAGGAGGTTTTGGAATTCATTCCCTAGAGCGTCACTGATCCTGAGCGTGATACGGTGCAAACTCACCCTCCTGCTCCACAGGCACATTTTGCTATGTCTATAAATGCCCTCCCAGCATGTCAGGCCCCGATTCTTATCACCTGTACACTTGAAAGATCAAAACAGCCTCAGAAAGGCTTTTCCAGACTCTGCTATGATGGTCCCCACCACCCACTGGTCCCCAGCCACATCCCAGCGCAGTAGAAGAGCTCCACACTCTCCTGTGCAAGTGTGACAGTGGCTCTACTGACTCCCTTGGCCACAAGAGCAGATCTCCAGCATCTGAGGCAGACCACTGCTGGCCAGAAAGCCAAGCGGGTGTAGATGCTGCCTCCAGCTCAAAGGAGTGAGGGGACAAGCAGGTGTAGATGCTGCTTCCAGGTCCAAGGAGTGAGGGGACAAGTAGCCCATGTAGAGAAAGGAGCCGAGGGGGCACTTGTCTGGGTATGCCTACCTCTTCTGAAATGCTTTTGCAATTGCCTTCTGAACTCAGTACGATGTCCACCATATTCCATCTCAAGCAGAAGAACAGAAAATCCCTTTCATGGCATGTTTTCACCCTACAAACACTGCACTGACATGGCCAAGTCATGAGCTTGACTTTCCTTTGGGCATCTCAGGCCAACTAAACCCTGAGAAGACATGAATCTCCCTTCAGGAGTGTCCTCCTGTACCCATCAGGTGTCCAGAGCTTCTGGATGAACACCCTTCAGGGGTGATTAATTGTATTTAACTTTTCTTTGCCATCCAAAGTTACCCTTCACTTTCCCTCAGCAGTTCACGTGATGCTGGTTCTCAGACCAGCCACCTAAAACCTGCCAAACAAGGCTGAGAGAGCTGGGGCTGTGCAGCCTGGAGAAGAGAAGGCTCCAGGGAGACCTTAGAGCAGCCTTCCAGGATCTGAAGGGAGCTCCGGGAGAGCAGGAGAGGGATTCTTTGTCAGGAAGTGGAGTGATTGGACAAGGGGTAATGGTTTTAAATTGGAAGAGGGGAGATTTAGATTGGATATTAGGAAGAACTTCTTTGCTGTGAGGGTGGTGAGGCACTGGAACAGGTTGCCCAGAGAAGCTGTGGCTGCCCCACCCCTGAAAGTATTTAAGGCCAGGCTTAATGGGGCTTTGAGCAACCTGCTCCAGTGGGAGGTGTCCCTGCCCATGGCAGGGGTTTGGAACTGGATGGTCTTCAAGGTCTCTTCCAACTCTAACCATTCTATGATTCCATGATTCTGTGTCTCCCACTTGGGTGGGCTGAGATGTGATGCCTCCAGTCCCCCATTTCATCTCTGGCCTTGGGATAGGGCTGTTGGTGTCAAGGATGGGGGGCAACTGCTACGGCAGGGACCTGACGTCTCTGGTTGGGTTGCACCTCAAGCCCCTCAGATGCCCAACCCAGGCACCACGTCCGTGATTGCTGTTGGCTCCTGGTTGCGAGCTGAGCCCTGCAAACCTACGCATTCTTCCTTGCTTACACACCGCAAGCTTTATTTGTTTTAATCAAAGGGGCCTCTGATAATTATTAACATATTTAATTATTTTTACTCTGAGTCACTCGGTTCGGGCGTGGAGTGATCACAAGGATTACTTTACTACAAAGACACAGCCCCGGAGCACTAGCACCACCAAGTAGTTGCAAGCAGATGGAGCTCCCATCGGTGCCTGCCTCGCAGCCTGCCTTTCTTCCCAGTTTGACCTGCTTTTTGCTTCGCTGGGAAGGTGCTGGCCTCAAAAAGAGCAAAATTGGGTACATTCAGACAATTTGCAGGGCTACGGCTTTGCACCCTGAGGGTGTGAACTCTGGGACAGAGCTGGCAGGGAGTGATGTTCACCTGAGCTGTTCTCCAGCCCCGCAGCTCCCTTTCGGGGGGCGTTAGTCCGTCTGCCCCCCATGAAAATTGTACCACCCCATGCAGCATCACCCTCCCCACCCAACCCCCCCCCAAACTCCCAGGCTCGCCAGTGAGTTACATGGCCCTGCACCAGCAATCAGAGCACACTGCAATTAGCGGTGTTTGTCTGAGGAAACTCATAACTCTGCACTTCCACATGATTTATGAGGTTCCCCAGCCTGGGCTGGCCCATGAGCTGCGATCATTCCCAGCCCCGGGGGTTCATGGTGAGGCTACCCAGGGCAGCCCGGGTGGTTTTCCTCCCTCGGTGTCTGTCAGGGCTTTGCAGGGTAGCCCTACCCTTGGCAAATACCCCACTCACTGTGATTTTCTGGGGTCTGTGGGCTTTGGTTGGGGGACCAGACCCTTGGAATCATAGAATGGTTAGCGTTGGAAGGGACCTTCAAGATGCCCTACCCCATGGGCAGGGACACCTCCCACCACACCAGTTTGCTCCAAGCCCCGTCCAGCCTGGCCTTGAACCCCTCCAGGGATGGGGCAGCCACAGCTTCTTTGGGCAACCTTTTCCAGTGCCTCACCACCCTCACAGTAAAGGATTTCTTCCTAATATCCAATCTAAATCTCCCCTCTTCTAGTTTAAAACCATTCCCCCTTGTCCTATCACTCTACTTCCTGACAAAGAGTCCCTCTCCAGCTCTCCTGGAGCTCCCTTCAAATCCTGGAAGGCTGCTCTAGGGTCTCCCTGGAGCCTTCTCTTTTCCAGGCTGAACAGCCCCAGCTCTCTCAGCCCAGACCCTTGTGTCTGGGCTGCCTCTGCACTGAGATCTGCACCACCTTGGGTGAACTTGAGTCCTGCTCCCTTCTCTGTGCCCAAAATTAGTCAGGACCTTGCGATTGTGGATCCCACGTGATGGCTTTTCCCCTGAGCATCCAACATCCTTGAGAATCCGCATGCCTGGCAAGCAGTAATTATTTTAATTCCCTGTCCCCATGGCGACATGGGATTGGCGTTAGAAAAATCTGTAGATACAAGAAGACAGAGGGATCAACCCAAGGATGCACAAAGGACGCCTTGGTAGGGCCAGGGACTGAGCAAAAATCTTCCAACACCCAAAAGATGTTGGCCCTTGTTGAAATCCCTACTCAAGATGAAGTTTTTGGTTAAATACCTCTATAAATATTTATACAGAGAGCGAGAGGAAGAGGTGGAAAGAAGTAAGTTTCACAAACCAAAAACTGCACAATTTTAAACAAATCAAACCTTCTAATAAAAACCAGAACACTGATGCTACTTTAAAAGGACATAAAGATAAGGGCCCAGTCTCTGCTTTCTCTGGAGGGAAAGGGTGGGAAAATAGTGATCAGGCTGTTCCTGCTAAGGTTGAGCTCTTGCTCAGAAAGCCTTTTTTTTTTCTTTTTTT
>VZRU01006717.1:0-31057 GCA_013398155.1 Pedionomus torquatus | reverse complement strand
TCTTTTGATGCAGCCCAGGATGCGATTGGCTTTCTGGGCTGCAAGTGCTCACTGCCTGCTCATGTCCAGCCTCTTGTCCATCAGTACTCGCAAGTCACTTTCTTCAGTGCTGCTTTCCAGTACCTCATCCCCCAGTCTGTACTGATAGTGAGGATTGCTCCGGCCCAGGTGCAGAACCCTGCACTTGCTCTTGTTGAACCTCATGAGGTTCATCTGTGCCCACCTCTCCATCCTATCCAGGTCCCTCTGGATGACATCCCTTCCCTCCAGTGTATCGACACCACCACACAGCTTGGTGTCGTCTGCAAACTTGCTAATGGTGCATTCAATCTCTTTGTCTATATCATTGATAAAAATGTTGAAGAGTATCGGTCCCAGCACGGACCCTTGAGGGACACCACTTGTGACTGCTCTCCAGCTGGACTTCAGGTCATTGATCACCACCCTCTGGATGCGACCATCCAGCCAGTTCCTTATCCACTGAACAGTCCACCCATCGAATCCGTATCTCTCCAATTTATCAATCAGTATGTTGTGGGGGACCGTGTCAAAGGCAAGGTTAGTTTAGAGATCCAGAGTGATGCTGTTGGGATTTTCAAAATCTCCTATGCAGAGTAGGCTCTGATCTCTGAAGCCTGAGAACTCTGATCTCTTAAGGACGGAGGTGCCCAGACACCTCTGAAAATCTCCATGAGGCATCTTTCTGCATTCTGGGGAGCGTTGTACAGCTCGGTAACCCCAACCTGGGGGCTCACTTCACCGCTACTTGGTATCTGAATGGTTTGAAAAATATGGGCCACGTGAAAATGATAAATATTTAGGGACTCTGTCTACAGGAACCAGAGTGTTTGTGCAGCATCCAGCCCCATTTTAGCCCATCAGCCACCTACAGGGCTTTGTATCACCAGGTCATTCTGCAGAGACATGTTTCCAGACATACTGGGAGCCCACAACAGACTTGGGAAAAACAAACAGATTTCCCAACTGACAAATCTGAGCCATAGATATAATGGAAAATGGACCAGCAAAACAGACTTCCATTTCTGGAACCACCTTTTAGACCGAAGACAAGATTTCTGGTGAACTGATGTTTCCTCTAGAATCTCTGTAGAGATGTGGCTGAGGTCCTGGGAGATGGGCAGAGTCCTCCCCTCTCACAGATTTCTCCCTGCTGTGGTGCTCTTTGCCTCTATATCCTTTCTTGCAACTTCTCTTCCACCTGAATTTGCCCCAGTCCTGATCCCCTGGAGGAATTGAAACTCTAGCGAGTCCGTAGCTGGGGAAACACAACTTGCCTGGAAGTGGGTTGTGTTGGCATTCAAGCCTATATTTCATCTTCTAACAGGATTACATCAATAGAAGACTATGTCCTGGGCTAAACGGATAAATTCCACAGAAAAGAAGCCAATGCTCCCATTATAAGAATAAGACAGAAGTTTTGTTAATCCAAGGTAATGGAGGCATAAGCACTGCTGGACACGCAGATCTGGAAGGAGATCCCAGCCCTAAAGGGCATTTGTTTCTCTATCCAATGCACTCTGAATAGACTTGTACAAGAGAGCCCATTTTCCATTTTCTGGACACTTTTTTTTGGTGTTTTGGGCACAGAGAAGTAAGGAGAGATGATGCTGTCAGTCTCCACGCCCATGGTCTTATCTGGGCTTAGCTGGGCCATTTTCAGCTCAGGGTAGATAACTGCGCTTTATGGGATTACAATAAATGTGTTGCATTTATTAGTCTAAACACAATTGTTGTTACAAGCGTAAATCAAATTAAGGTTTAGACTTCTCCATACAAGTTCAGATGTGTATCAGAGCCAGCATTGTAGTTAACTCAGTGGTTTCCTGGAGTTTTCGCAGGCCGGGGCTAGAAAATAAATCAAATTTTGTTACAGGCAGAATGGGACACGGGAAGGCTGGGGACGCCTCCCAACTCATCCCCGGTGAAATCTTTTAGCACCTCTTCCCCTGACTTCCCATGGAGCTGTCCCTGGACAGAAGAAAGGCGTGATGCCTCCTGCATGAAAATAATCATCCATGGATGATTATTATGCATGGCAGGTGGTTTGTGTACAACTCCTATGCTGACCAAGGCACTCTCCCATATGGATGAACCCACCACATCTCGCAGTGGCAGACGACCACTGGAGCTACACCAGCAAGATAAGCAACATGTTTTCTATTGCTATCCAAAGAACCTTCAACCTGTTGTAGAAACGGGACTATAAATTTTAGTGGAAACAAGTCTTAGCAGGAAATGGGGGCTGCTGTGTCCAAAAATAACAGCAACAGCACTATGAAAACAGAGAGGTTGATGGGAGGGGAGTACTACTGGAGATGTGGATTTTTGACTCCCGTTTTACTCATCTCGTTGGAGTTCAGTGGGAACATCGGCAGGGTGAGGAATGGTTTGTTGTTGGGACCAGTCCTGAATTATCTGGGGACAGATGCATGCTCCATCGAGGCTTCACTCCAAAGATGCCAAAGAAATGAAGCCAAATCTTCTGGACAAGTTAATCCTTTTTATAACCCATATATATATATATTATTTTCACCTTACAACTCATTTCACTCCAAACACACGGAGACCCATTTTCTGTAACTTGTTTTGCCTGGTTGTTGTCTTTAAGCTTTTCCCAATGGTGGCACTTGGGTGTCTTTCTTATAGATTATTAACAGTGAAAAGAGAACAGATTTTCTTATAGCAAAGCCCAAGTGTTTTATCTGAACATCTGACATATGCCTTAGGAAGAAATTACGTCCTGCACTTACATGGAGTGCAGTGAAATGACAGTCCCTTCCATCACTGACTTTTGCATTCAAATTTACATCACCATTAAATAACAGCAAATGGTCTTTATTTTCCCCTTGTTGCCAAGTTGTTGTTTGCCAAAATATTGTCTGCCTTTGGAATGATAATCATAGCATAATCATGAGAGGGAAAGGGGAAAAGACCAGTTACAGATAATTACTATAAAGACATGTTCTAATGAAAATCCTCACCCAGGGGAAAAGCGGCAGGAGATGTTCCCTGAAGCTATGACCCAAACCTTCTGTCTTTGGTGTCCTTCTCCTTTCTCACCTGCTTTGATTAGTGAAACCATTTACAGTATTAATATTCTATTTATACTTTTCCTTTGTATGTTCTCAGGTGAAGAGGAAGAGGTATGAGTACAATCTCCTCCATTACAGTTGTGTATTCCTGGATTGATTTTGCTCAGGAAGTAATTTGAACTGTTTTTAGAAAGGTAAGCAGAGGGGGATTTGGGTTTTCCCATTAAGAAAAAAAATATGAATTACTGAATTGTTGTACATTAGCCTAATTTGATTTAAGTAGAACAGAGTGGAAATCAGGATCCGTCAATTTTTCTTCTTTCTCAGATGTGATGTAAGATGGAAATGATGAAATAAATATAACATATACGATACAACAGAGATGCTGACAGAATTAATTCTCAGCCGTGCTGGTTATTATGCAAATGGCTTAAACACTATGAAAAGAAATACTCCTACTTGCTCTACTAATTTTTCAAGTTCCAAAAAGGTTGAGGGAAAAAAAGTGAGCTGCTGTTATTCAGCCAGTTTCTCCTCGTGGAAAACCTTCCACACTTCAACCAAATTCCTCCAGATTTTGAATCTGCAAAATCACATTTCTTGACCTCAGAGCAAAGAGCTGGACCTCCCCAAAAAGCTGGATTTGGGGATAATTTTTTGAATCCAGCTCAGTGATTTAAATGAAAGCGCTCTGAGCAGTCAATATTACTAACCCCAGATCGCCCCAGAGATACCAGAGCGGGAAGGAGTGGGAGAAGTGCTTTTTCAGTTCTGTGCTACTGCCTGCCTACCCCCGGTGATGGCTCAATTTATAAAGGCAAAATTACTCATCCCGTAGCAATATGTTTGGCACGAGTGAGAGGAACTCGCGCCTCTGTAACCAAATGCCCTGGCGAGTGAGCAGAGGCATTGGGGAGGCTTGGATGAGTGATTTTTGCTCGGCTTCGCTTTGGCACCCATCCTCCGGCTCCCACTGAGCCTGCATTAAATGGAGCAAAAAGAAAAAAAAAAAAATAAAAATCAAACTATTTCACGCTTGTTTCAAAGGAGGCGAGTTTTCACAGCTCCCAGGTTGTTTCTAACAAGCTGGGCCTACAGCTTGGTCCCTTCTGGTTCTGGCACAAATGCCTGTCGGCTCTTCTACCACAAACCGGTAGCCCGTGACTGATGGTGTATAAAATGAAAGGTTGCTCGCTCTTTTTCTTGTTTTTCCTTACTGAACGCAAAGCCCTCTGTAGGTCCCTTTGTTCCTGGTGAGAATGGAGATGAATTGTTTTTAGAATGAAAGGCAGGATTTGAAAGACCCCTCCGTTGGAGATGGGATGGGGTGATTGCAGAGTGGGCTGTGGGAGTGGTGGGCAAGACATCTGAGTTGTTTTTTTTTTAATCCCGGCTCTTTGCTTTTATTGTATGAAGGAGACACTTGGGACTCTGCATGGTGAATCTCAGCCATGAGGGCCAATTAGGGTCAATCAGCTTCAATCAGGCTGAAATCAGTGTTTTCACCAGCTGAATATCAAGTTGCGTCTGCTGAGGATCAGCCTTCAGCACCGCCACCGTGCATTTCGCAGCACATTAATTAATCTGGGCATCCAATCGATGCAGCTCATGACCCTGACAGTACAGCTATACCTTTCTTTGGCCAATTCTGAACTTACCAGAATGAGTTAAAACCATGTTTTAGGTCTTCTTACCATTTCAGGCTTTCCATCAAGTCTTTGTGCTCCACGGATGCAGCAGCTTGATACCTGAGTCACGTGTTACTCGAGTAACTTCTTCATATAAAACATCTAGGGCAAGGGAGGAGTGGTTTTAGGTGTAGATCAGCAGCAGCAAAGCCCAGAGGCCACACTGGTTCCATCCGATGAGCTGATTCAATGCAGTCTGACATTTAGATGTTTTTGGCAATGGTTAGACTCAAAGACTCAAAGGTTCTTTCTAACCTAGATGATTCTATGATTCTATGATTTCATGGCGATGCCCCCAGGACCTGGACCTCCTGCACCACTGATGGTTTTGAAAATGTCATGTTGATAAAGCAGGAGCTGATGGAACCTGTCATGACTGACATACCTCCAGGGAACTGCAAAAGGTCCACAGCTCCTTCTAGGCTTCTTGTGGTTGCCTGGTTGATAACCCACGGGCAGAGCATTTGGCACCAGCTTGTGCCTGAGTAGTTGAAGGCCCTTAGTGTGCATCTGCATTAATTAGGGTCAATACCACCAGATCCAGTCCTAGAATCAGAATGGTTTGGGTTGGAAGGGACCTGAAAGATCATCAAGTTCCAACCCCCTGCCCTGGGCAGGGACACCTCCCACTCAACCAGGTTGCTCAGTCCTTTCTTTCTTTTTGCATTGTCCCTAAAAGGGGGGTGGATAGGCTGATGTAGATGACCCATTCAGGGATGATACCAATCACTGTCTTGTTATTTTTTAGCCTGTAATTGGCAGAAGTAAAAAGCTACAGTGAAACCACTGCTCATCTTTGGGATTTTTCGTACAACGTCAAGCCCTGTCCCCAGCTGGGATGAGACCAGTTCGTGGGAAGTTTTGGACTTCAACCCAAAGAGTGATTCAGTTTTTCCAGTCCCAGATCAGGCAGCTCTATCCCTCCGTGCCAGCAGCGTTACCTCCCCAAAACCAACCTCCCACCCCCAACAACCAGCAACACAAAGCAAAGGAAGTCCCTGATGAAAACCTAGTGTTAAAATAAGGCATTCTCAGAGTGCTATAAAGCACTGCATTATTGTCCTTCTAAAACAAGGACAGGGGTTGCAAAATCTTTAAACAGTTTCCCACACACAAAGGTCAAAATCTTTTCCAGCCTACAAGTATTATGAAAGCCAAATATTGGGAAGTTAAGCTACACAAGTGGTGCCACTCAATCATAGTTTAAGATGTTCCAGGCCCTCAGGATTGTGGTGGTGATACCAAGATAGCCAGGTTGGCTGGGTGGCTTGGTTCTCCAGACGTATTTGTCCCAAACACGGGTGTTTATGGTCATGGAGAGAGTTCAGAGGTTAACGGCGCAGATACAGGGCACAGGCTTACGTGGGAATGCAATGAAATCTGAAAACTATTACACATATTTGGGCTCCACATCTTGCCTGGCCACACACAGGCCTATTTAATGCCTTCACAGACTGGAGTCTGCTGCGAGACGACTGGCGTCAATCAAGGTCTGCAGTTGAGTAATCGAGATCTGAGCCTGGAGGCAGTGATCTAATCTTTCACATTTTGGGTGTCAATGACCTCGAGAAATGTGAAGTAACAGAGGAAGGCAGCCATGGGCGGGTTTTACGTTAACACACAGAAAATAAAAATGATACAGGAGGAATAAAATGATTGCTCCAAAATGGACTGCCTCCATTAAGGTGCTGGCTGATCACAGACATCCATACTCTACGGTGCCAGCTCCTTCCCCTCCCGCAGTCGTATTTCCCTTTGGCTTTGTTCCCCAGTGTAAATCAGCCAGAGTCTGGCTCACTGCTGGTCTCAGGTATCACCCTGGTGCTTGGTTTCAGCCCAGCTCCTCAAAGTTTACCATAAATAAAGGCAGAGTGGTGTGGGGAAGCAGCAGGTGGATGGCATTTCTTCCCCAGACCCTTGGCAGCCAACTGGGACTCTTGCAGCAGAGTCTTCAAGTAGGGTTGAAAAAAGCTCCCTTCTGTCTGCAGAGATTTAAATTTACTAACTACCTTGGAGGCACAGTTGAGATAGAGATAACTTAAGCCCTAATTAAAATACATTAGAGTTCCTGTGTTTGGTCTGTTGATTTGTTCTGCACCAGTTTGAGACTGGATGGGAGCCTTCTTCCACAGAGGAAACCCAGTGTTTGACTTGGGTCTGGGAAGGCAGAAGGCATTTGATGAGTTTCTCTTTCCTGCTCTCTCTCCCTTCTTCACAATGCTTTTTCACTAAGAAATAGAAGTGCCCAGGGGACCACAACTCTGCCTTCCCCGTCAAACCATCATCAAATCTCCATGTACCACTGGTGAGAAACCCCCTCTTTTAACCATGGGAAATAACCATCCTACTACCCTTTTAATTATTGAACAGCTTGAGCTTAACTTTTTTATTTTTTTTTTAATTATATAAGACAATTAACACATCTAGCTCAATTCCAAGTGCTTGCTAGTGAAGTGCAACCACCACAGAATTTTGTTTCTTCTATTTCAAACCTGCAGAAGGCCTGGTGCAATGGAAACCTTGTCTACTAATCAGTAGCAGATTGGTGTAATAAGAAAAGTTGTCCCTACTGCAGGCCTTGCCTAGCAGGAGACATCCTTATGGCAGATTTGGGTGTCAGGATTTCTATCCGGCTTTGTGCCTCAAATGGGATAGCAGATGTGGAGAGAATCTGTGGTCCATCATTACAGAGATGCCATCTGCAGGGTTGTCAGGACTGCCCATGTCTGGGTGCCACGATTATGTCCTCTGCCCCATCACCCTGTCCATCCTGTCCCAGGGAAGTCCTGTAACCTTGCCAGCTCTGCAGCTGCAATCCAGTAACCCATGAGCTATTGAAGGAGGACTCATCTGGGAGCTGGCAGATGGAGTCAGCCACAGGAAGAAAGTGGGTTGAGGTTTGGGCAGTATTGTCCAAAATTATCTTCAGTTGGTCCTTCTGGGACAGGGATCTTTGATCATCACAGAGCGCAGAGGAAAAGCTTTGAGAGGTGAGAGTCCAGAAAAGATGACCCAAATCCATACAAAACATACCTAGGACCAGAAGAGGTGGTGTGCTACTTTGACCCACATTTGACATATTGTCTTCAGTAGTGGTCACCACCAAATACTCTCAAGGAAAGCATAAGAAAATCTGTAGCTGTGAGACTAACCCATTCCATAAAGACTCAACAAGTCTTGCTCCCAGGCAAGAAGATCTCTGTCTGTTTCAAAACCTTGATGTTCTTTTCAAGGAGACAACCACTCACCTCTGAACTTTGCTGAGATCTTGGAATTAGACAACTAAAAGGGAAAGAAGAGGCAGAATTTAAATGTTTGAAATATCTGCAGCAAATTCCTGTCCCCAGGCTGGTGTTCAGGGACAGGTCTCTGCTGCTACTTGTCAAGATTCTTATTTGAATCATTTGATGTATTGTTAGTGAAGTTCATTTCCACAGGTTAAATCCTCTGGAGGCCTTTAACGGTTAGAGGTGGATTGAGGAAGACAGTCCCACAGAAGTGGCCTGTGCTGACAAAGAAGGGTTTGATCCAGCAGACCAAGAGAAAGGGGTGAGAGAAGCCGATAAGAGGAGAGTGGGAATAGGTTGAGATGTTGGAGATTCATGAGTAACCCATGTAGGCTTGATTAAATGCTTCCAAGGGTTGACATGGGGGCACCTGAGAAAGCCTGGGGCCCTGTTAGGTGTGACCAGTGGACATTTCATAGGAGAAAGTGAACTCTGCACAAGTGGGGGTGAGGAGCTGCTTCCCCTCAGGGATTATCTGGCATCAGAGCCTGTATAACTTGGTAAAAAATCATGGGTGGATCCACACAACTGTGGCAGCCATCCACAGGACAACCGACAGATCAGAGACTGCTGTGAGGATGGCGTGGACCATCACAACCATTGCAAACCATGTGTGGTTTATAATCCTTTATAATGGTTTATAATTGTTTGTAGTGGCTTATAATGGTTTTGCCTAAAGAAGTTGTAGATGCCTTGTCCCTGGAGGTGTTCAAGATGAGGCTGGTCAGGGCTTTGAGCAGCCTGGTCTAGTGGGAACTGTCCCTGTCCGTGGCAGGGCGTTGGAACTCGATGATCTTTGAGGTCCCTTCCAACCCAAACCATTCTATGATAAGTTGTGCAACTACTATAGTCCATTTGCACTGGTGGCCCTGGAGCCTTTCTCCATCCAGGACCAGCAGCACCCAGTAAACCCTGTTTCTTCATCTACTCAGTAACTCACCAGGCACCTGGAGACCTCCTGCCTGCTGGAGATGCAGAGAGTGCTGCAGGGGAAATGGGTGATGCCATCTCCTTGGGATCCCAGTGTCTCTGCAGGGACCTAAGTGAAGGCTGGTGCTGGCAGAAGCTTTCTAACCAATCAGAAAGTGGGCTGGAACTGCATTTCCCACCAAACCATATGATGATCCTGTAGTCATTTTGGGTTCAGATACGCAGGTCAATAATCATTAATTTACCTGACACATCACATTCAGCCTGGAGAAGAGAAGGCTCCGGGGAGACCTTCTTAGCAGCCTTCCAGGATCTGAAGGGAGCTACAGGAGAGCTGGAAAGGGACTCTTTGTCAGGAAGCATAGTGATAGGACAAGGGGAAATGGTTTTAAATTGGAAGAGGGGACATTCAGATGAGATACTGGAAAGAAATTATTTACTCGGGGGGTGGTGAGGCACTGGAACAGGTTGCCCAGAGAAGCTGTGGCTGCTCCATCCCTGGAGGGGTTCAAGGCCAGGCTGGATGGGGCTTTGAGCAGCTTCATCCAGTGGGAGGTGTCCCTGCCCGTCGGATGATCATTGAGTTTCCTTCCAACTCTAAACATTCTATGATTCTCTGATAAACTCATCTTCCCTTGCAATGACTTGTAGGGCTGATCCTTTGGATAGCCTGAACATCTTTCCACATCCTCTAAGCTATTATGCAGGTAGAAGTACTAGCCAGAAAGCTGGTTTGGCATTCTGGAAGACATCCCCAAACAAGCTGTCTAACAGAGTGAACTGGCACTCAAATTAGTTTTACACCTGGTCTTCACAAGGGCAATGGCCAAGTAGGAAAAGCTCTGTGGTGAAGACATGTCCTGAAAAGGTCTTTTTTAACAGGGGGATTTTTAAGCAGGGGGATTGGAACTGGATGGTCTTGAAGGTCCCTTCCAACTCTAATCATTCTATGATTCTATCACAACATCCTGCAGAGGGTAATTCATTTAAAGGGGAAAAGAAGCGTATTGTGGAGCAAGGGATGGACAGAGAAGACAGTGGGTCTACATGGCATTGAAAGTCCACAGTGGGCACAGGGAAACTAAGGAGGAGGCTAAACTCATTCCCTAGCAGTAACCCAGGGACAGGAGAACTGAATAGCCATGAGATGATGGCTTTGCCAGCCACAGGTTTGTATTGTTATAACTCTTCTGCAGTTGGACATTCTGGAGTTACAGGTAGTCGACACAGATGTAAAAGTTATTGGATGAACTCCCCCCAACCCCCCTCTCTGTTTCAGCCTTTTCCTTGTTGTATTTTGAGATTTTTTTTTTTGCCTTGTTCTGTTTATTCAGCCAGCTCCAGTATTCAATGTATTTGAGTTTCTTGCCACAAATGCCTCCCTGTTTAAATGTCAAGGCTGACTATTTAGGAGATTACCAGTCTCAGGAAGAAATTAAACATTCTGTAATGCCCTGATCCTGGCACATTCCCACCATGGTATTGGATATTTATACAGATAGCAAGAGCATCAGGAATTAAAATAATTAGTTTTCACATTAGAGAGAAACCCAGAGATTCTGAAGGGAGGTAAATCTTCATTCTACATATCTGATGTAAAACTTCAATTGCTTTTTTACAGAGCATGTTGTTTTTTATTTAATGTGTCATGGTGTTTTTTCTTTGAGGCTGATGGCAGGATGTCTGAACACAGAGACCAAACATTAAAATACTTGAGCTTTCTTTAAAGAAGAAAAGAAAAAGCAGACCATTTGAATAGAAACGAACAAGAAAAGTGTAGATTTTCTTTTTCCATTGAGAAGACATTTTTAATCCCCCCAATAGGTCTGATGAGGCAATATTTGTCCATGTCTGCTCTGGGGGTTTAAGTCAATATTTGCTGGAAGTTAGAAAGAGATTCCTGCTATTGATCCATGTTTGCTTATTCTGGATTTTCTCGCAGTTTTCCCAGTGCGCTTGTTCCTTGCCAGTCTGAGACGGGACATGGGACTGCTCAGGGGTCTGGTCCAAACTTGGCAGCCCCCCTCACTTAAGCACACTTTGCACAACTCAGAGAGGAGGCCAAAACAGGGTCCTGCCAGGGTAAGGATGATTGAATTGTGGAGAGCTCTGGATGTGCCCAGTTAAGAGCAGGACTCAGTCCACACAGCTCTTGAGAGGAAAATAAAATGTTGTCCCCACTTGCTTCATGCCAGAGCACCTGCTGGTCCCAAGTGGGCACCAAATTGCGTCATCTGCAATGCTTCCAGTTCTACAAACCATAGTGTTGAGGCAACCATTTATAAATGCTTACCCATGAAGGAATTTAAGATTTCTAACACCCTCTTCCACGGACTGTTTCTTTCACCTGCCACGTCTTTTGGCATTATCCTCTTCCATCGTACTGGTGCTTGGAGGCTCCAGAGCAGTGCAAACATTACTGCAATCACAAGAGTTGGAAAGGGAACAGCCTGAGCCCACTTTGCTGAGCTTGAGACACCCACCTGGAAACTCTTTTGAGAAAAATATCCATTGCCTATGTCCCTTGCTTAATACGCTTCATCTGGATAAAGTTAAAGAAATCCCAGCCCACTCCCAACCAGAAGAATGTATTTAGCAGTTAGCAGAAGGTCAAAATTAATTTCTTTGTGAGGAAATAATGTGTCCCACACATAGGAGTGATTTACTTCCCATAATTTGTGTTCTAGTTGGACTGTGCTGAGCTGTGGGCTGCAGTTTGAGCCTGGGTTTGCACGTAGCAGATATGGACAGACCCACACTGAAACACATCCACGGAGCTGGTTTGTCTCCTCTGATCAGACTCAAGAGAAAACCCCTGCTCCCCAAACCAAGAAGAATGAAAATTGGTAAGACACTGCTGTGGGAGGTGGTATCTGCCCTTGGTATGGAGATGAACGTAGGCCAAGATTTGGGTCCAAGTATACAAGGCAATGAGTCCACCACATGTAGATAAGCAGAATTAATTAGGGTCCTACTGTTGAATGCTTCTAACTTTTAGCATCCCCGTGCCCCATGGTAATGAAATACACAGTTTAGCCAAGTGACTCAGAGAAGACCTTAGACTTGGGGACCTTGATACGAAAAGATGCTTAATCTGTCATGAGTGAGTGTAGTGCAAAAGTCAGGGATCTCCTTAGGTTGTGGTCAACTAGAAATATGAGCCACACAATGAACTACACTTCTCTCTTCAGCTGCTCTCGGTGGCACCCAAATCGGACCAAATGCCCTCTTCAGTACAACTGCTGTAAATTTTTTGATTGGTTTAGGTTGTCAACCTCTGGACTGTTTCAGAAGACCCAAGTAATGACCTTAATTTTGGTGCCTCCCAACATCTTATGTATAAAGCAAGATTTAGAATTATAGCATCATAGCATCGCTAAAGTTGGAAGGGACCTTTGAGATCATCTAGTCCAACCATCAACCTAACTCTGATTAAAAAAAAAAATAAAAATCACTAAACCATGTCACTGAGCTCTATGTCAACCTGCATTTAAATACCTCCAGGGATGGTGCCTCAGCCACTTCCCTGGGCAGCCCACACCAATGCTTAATGACCCTTGCAGTCCTAATATTTTTCCTAATATCCAACCACCCCCAGCACAATTTGAGACCATTTCCTCTTGTCCTATCGCTGCGACTTGGGTGAGGAGACTGACCCCTGCCTCTCTACAACTTTGTCTCCTTTGAGATTTCTAAGAAGGAAGACGAGCCCCGGCTGAGACAGAAATTTGGGACAGTGTAAGCAAAGACTTGTGTGCAGAAAGGAGTGGGAATCAAAGCAAAGGAAGCCAACCAGAGCATCTCATGTGAGGATCCACCTCTGGAATATGCCTAGTTTGGCAAGTTGGAGGGAACCTCCTTGATTGTTATAGCTGTCTCAAAGCATGACTTGCCACAAAAAGATTTAAGAGCAGTCTGTCTAATTTTGGGCCCCTTGCCACAAAAAAGACAATGAGGGGCTCGAGCAGATCCAGAGAAGGGCAACAAAGCTCATGAGGGGTCTGGAGAATAAGTCTTATGAGGAGAGGATGAGGGAGCTGGGGGTGTTCAACCTGGAGAAAAAGGAGGCTCAGGGGAGACCTTCCCAGTCTCTACAACTATCTGAAAGGGGGGTGTAAGGAGGCAGGGGTCAGCTTCTTCTCCCAAGTCACAGGCGATAGGACAAGAGGAAATGGTCTCAAATTGTGCTGGGGGGGTTGAATATTAGGAAAAAATTTTGCGCTGCAAGGGTTATTAAGTGTTGGAATGGGCTACCCAGGGAAGTGGCTGAGGCGCCATCCCCAGAGGTATTTAAGACAGGTTGACATAATGCTCAGTGACATGGTTTAGGGATTTATTTTTTTTTTTAATTTATCAGAGTTAGGTTGATGGTTGAACTAGATGATCTCAAAGGTCCCTTCCAATCAAGTCAATGCTATGATTCTAAGAGCAAAGGCAGGGGAGAAGCACATGAAACACTTTTGCAGATTTTTTAGCTGGTGAAGTTCTCAAAAACTCCGCTGTGTTCAATTTCCTTGTAAAAATAGAAGGAATCCAGCACACGTTTATGCAATACATTCTCACAACTCGCATTACAAAATTATGGAGTGGTCAGATTGTCAGGATTGTCTCCCTCTATGTTGCTTTTCACATTCAGCTTCCCTGTCTCTTCAACTTTGGGAATAGTCAAGGGAATTCCCACTGCAGGAGACTGCCCAAGGTGCAATACCCTTCTTGCTCCCGTGTGTTGAGCATCATCAACGCTTATCCCCAGGAAACAAAATAAGTCTCAGAAAGTCTCAGAAAGGTTTTGCTGAGGACTGTAAAATGGGAGGACCCCACTGTCCAAAAGGCAAGGGCTGCCCTTGACCCCATATCTGTCCCCAACTCACTTGTGGTAGCATCAAGTTCTGAGATGCTTTAAGGGTCACACTTGCTCCTCAACTGGCTCCAACGCAAGGGCCAAATCTTCAGCCAGGGTAAATCTCTGAGATTTCATGGCACAGGAGACATTGGGAGCTATAAAGCATCTGGGGTCTAGGCTCAAGTTTCGCAGCAGTGAGAGATGGAAAAGACCTAGGAGAACTTTGATCCATTTGTCTTGCTGAGGCCAAATTGCTCCTCGAAGTGTATTTTCTCTTGGTCTGCCCTATCCTATTTTAAAAGCAGTGGGACATTCCCCAAGGTGCTTTCGGGGGGGATTCTTTTCAGCTTCCCTTGTCAAAGCTTTTGAAACAGATGGACACGGCAGAGTCAATGTCCGGGAAACCAATCAAACTCCTTAGGTGTGGAAACATAAGGTTGGACACCCCCCTCCCCCCCAACCATGAATGGGTCCTTTCAGGGAGCAGTATTTTGCCCTAGAAGCAAATCCCATTCCTTCCCCACAGCCCCACTGAGTTTGAAACTAGTGATTTTCCCTAGATTTTTGGGCAAAGTCCAGCTGTCCTATGTCCCCTTCTCTGTTTCCTCCTATTACAGCTTGGCATCGAGTGCTCCAGGGTCAAGGCTGCAGAAGGAAAGACTGCCTTTATTGTTTTTTAGCATTGTAAAGATAAATGTGCCCATCAACATGGTTCCACCCACCACTGCTAACCCTCCTGAGGGCATGCAGTAGTAGCCATGAAAAGCCCCTGCAGTCAACACGTAAAGAAACTGTCTTTTCTTCTCTGCTTGAAAATCTAGGCCACAGATCTATGGCATTCACATAAAAACCTGTGCCAAGCTGCCTTGGCTTTGGGGCAACGGGGGTTTCAGTCTTCAGCCTTTGTTGCTTGTGCTGTGTGAGACTCCAGGGAGCTGGATCCAGCTCTTACTGGGGTGGAGGAGGGGGACCTTGCGGTGGTTCACATGGGCTGAGTGTTGGGTCAGAAGAGATATGGGAATGCCAACTAAAAAAACCCTCAAAATTGCCTTAGGAGGTCTGCAAATGAAAGCATGGTGGGGAAAAATTGACCATCCTGTGGGTATGCTGAGGAATATAAGGGAAAACCAGAGGGATTATGGAAGGACCCTGGGTTTGGCTCCATCATATTAATCGATACTCAATTTTGGCCTCTCTCAACCTCCTAGACCTTGAAACAACCCAAAGTGGTTCTTTCTCAGGCACAAATGTCACGTTGTTCACCAGTTGAGGGCAACTTTCTGCTGAGCCCATTGTATGGCGCACAGCAAAACTGGAGAGCAGACTGAAATACGAAACAAAGAAAACTTGACAGGAATTGCAGGAGGAATCAGAGGAGGCAAAAAATATCTCTCCCACTGGAAATTGCCTGAAGGACAAGTCTGAGACCAACTTTTCAAAGGGCCACAGGAGCTGACAGTCTACATCGAGGCTGATGCTTTTCAAACGTTACCAGAGAAGGCTTCGAAACCATGAGAAGCCAAGTCTTGAGTTTGTGCTGAAATAGAGGTGGGAAATCATGGCACAACTGTTGCTGAAGTACACGGATTTATTTTTTATTTATTTTTTTTTCAGGCTAAGCAGGGTGGGTCGTTTGGAGAGGCAGACCTGATTTTGGATACTTTCAGCTCTTGAAAGGCTTATGACAGTTCTTTGCAGCCCAGTTTTCTTTCAAAGGCTTGCACAGGAAAGTTAAAAAGGAAGGCATAATTTTAGATCAATGAATTTCTGCTGCTTATGTGAATATATTTCTCTGAGTGTCCTCTACTCATGTGGCTACATGACTGCTTTTTTAATGTTGCTTTGGAACCAATTTCTGCTGAAACTGTATGACTGTGTCTGAAAAGATCTTTTAGGGCCAGAAGACCTGGGGATAAAAGCCCTCCCTGGAGGAACAGCAAGTCCTTGTGATGGTGATCAAATGTGTAGCACATGGCCATGCTCATTTCTAGCCTGGGGTCTTCGCTGCATCAGCTAAATACTGGCCTCTTGGTGTGATTTGGAGCTTGGCTGCTGCCAGGGACCACAGCAGGGTCCTGGTGAAATCCAAAACTGGGTAATGAGAATTTTGTGAGCCACAAAATGTGTCTCCTACAGAGTGAGCTGAGCCTGGGCCTGAGCTGATGGAAGACATACCATGGCTGCAGCCCACTGGAGCAGCTGTGGCTTTCCAAGCTCGGATGTGCAGGTACCAGTGAGGTACCAAATGATCCCCTGCACCAAGTTAAGTGCCAGGCTGTTGGGTCTGTGCTTGGTGTTCCATCAGAGGTGCAGAACGACTGATTGAGATGGCACCTCAGCTCAGTCAGGGTCTCCTGCCCATTTAATGTTTTATACAGTAATTTGGAATCCCACCCCCTTTCACAGTCTCAAGTCACCCAGCCCCTCTTTGGTACCCTGATCTCCTCCATGCTCCATCGCCTCTCCAGACCATTCATTACCCACCTCTTTCAGAGCCTGGGGAGACATCAGAGCCTGGTGAGCCCACGATACATCCCCTGGGGATTTCCTTCTGGCACCTTCTGGTGGTTAAATGGTTTCCTCCATTCCTTTTGTTTAGAACTGGGGGATTAACTGGGTTTCAGGACATGGTTTTAATGTAGTGCCTGAAGTAGCCAGGGGGTCAGTGTTTGAGGCTTGCATGTTTTAGCAATTGTATTTGATGATCAAAGCATGAGGAAGCAGGCATGGAGGGATTTATATACAGGAGGTTCATTGCTGATTTCTCCAAACTATACCATGCTGAGTGTTACCTGCCTTCCAACTTCATTACACCTTACTAACTTTGAGTACGTTTTTCTTTGCCTTGTCTCCCCCTCCCCATTCCCCCTCTCTTATGCCTTTTCCCTTTTCCCTTTCCCCTTTCCATTTTCTCCTTTCCCTTACCTTTTCCTCTTCCTTTCTCTTTCCCTTTCCCTTTCCCTTTCCCTTTCCCTTTCCCTTTCCCTTTCCCTTTCCCTTTCCCTTCTCCTTTCCCCTTCCCCTTCCTCTTCTCCTTCTCCTTTCACCTTCCCCTTCCTCTTCTCCTTCTCCTTTCCTCTTCCCCTTTCCCTTCCCTTTCCCTTCTTTCTGTCTTCTTCCCTCTTCTCCCCTCCCCCTTTCCCTCTTCTTTCCCACTAGTGTCAAAATAATGCAAGGCAGAAGGGAGCCGTGGAGCAGAGATGGGACTTTGTTCTCAAAACCATGCCTTAAAGCAGATGACTATTATTACCTACAGGTAAATTGAGGGTTTCCATCTCTGGGGTTGTACAGGTTTGGAGCATCTGATCATCCTCCCCTTTTCAATGCAATAACTCTCTGGAGTGGTGTGATATCTCTGAGTATTGCAAGTATGAGATTGTAGATGGTTGGATTAACCTTTCTGTCTCTGAAGCTGACCAGGTGAAGGAGGTGGCTTTTTCTGGAAGGGATGCACTGGCATTCCTATTTAGGGCACTTAAAGCAAGGGTAGACAAGTAAGCAGCGATTCTTGAGGCTCAGATAGACAAGCTTTGCTCAACATCAGCCTCTGGAAGTACTGCCCTGGCTGGAGGAAGCCCCTGTGTGCTCCAGGGCCAGGCTGGACACCTCTCACAGAGCCTAGCATGAGCTCTCATCACAAGCTAAACAAAGTCACTGGGAAGGCTTGAGGCATGGATGATGTGTTGCTGGGGCAGGAGAGAGAAAGGCTCCCTCTACCCGGGTGTTTTGCTCCTCCAGCTTTCCAAAAATTGGTGTCTTGGGTAAAGGAGGCAGGTCTAGAGTCCCAAGAACCTGACATCCATGCTGGGAGGAGAGTTTTGTAGCTCCTGTGGGTGTTCAAGTGTGGCATCTCAAGAGGCTTTACATCATGGGAACTCATTTCATGGCTGGGTTGGAACTCCCAGCCCTCTCCTGCCCCTTTTCCAATTTGCTTTCTTACCCCAGCAGCTCTGATCAGCTTTGAATCAAAAGAAGTAAAGGGCGGTGGGGCCAGTTTTATAATTAGACCTGTAAGGAGACCTTTATCTCCAGCAAGGTTTTATCAGACAGGCAGGCGAGCCTTATCCCATCCCATAATCCCCTCTTCTGGAGGCTCTTGAAGGCCAGTGACAACAAAAATGTGCTGTGTTGAAATCATCGCCTGAGGAAATGGGAAATATCACATGAGGGCTCCCCCCGGTGCCCCATCCTTGGCCACGGTCAGGTTTCCTTGGGGGATAATTGCTCGTTTTGCAGCAGCTGTTTTGGGGAACCCAAAGCATCTTCCCTTTTCACTCAGCTCACCATCTGGAGGGCATGGGGAGATTATCTTGCTGGTAGCCCCCCTTCAAAGAGCTCGTTAATGTCACCAGGGAGGTTTTCTGCTATAATAGTGCCGGTGTTGTTTCAAGTCTGGCTGTATCTGATTCTTAATGTTTTACTTCAGATCAGGTGCTGGAAATGTTTGATGTGGTGCCAGCCACAAACCAAAATGTGTTCTGCAGTGGGAAAGGCCGGAAAGGACAAATCCTACCCTGAGATGAGGGTCCTGAATGGAAACCTCAGACCCAAATGACCTGGAAAAACAATGGATTTAAGTATTATGCTTGGCCCTGGGGCATCTAAATAAAATCCTGAAAGGAAATAACTCCTTGCCCTTACTCCATCCACTTTCTCTTGGGGTACCTCTAGCCTAGCATTGTGAGCTCTTGTACTGTTTCTCCTAGCTGGGGTGCCACATACATCCCACAGGCTTTCTCAGGCCTGAAGTTGGTTTTTGAAGATGAAAATTAGTGTGTTCATGAGCTCGGCTGATATTTTTTAATTTAACTCTCTCTGGCATCTCCTCTTTCAAATGCTCAGTCTGGGTCAGCAGCTGAGCTCCAGGTGAGGTCTCAGAGCTCCTAGACTTGATGATATGAAGGTCTCCACCTCTCTCTACTGCACCACAGGTTATGGAGCAGTTGTTTGCTTATGAAGAGGCTCTAGGCTTCAGTAACTTGAACTAACACGCTTCCTACAGGCTCTCTGCATTCACACTCCCTCTGCTTCTATATTTTTAATGAGCTCTTGACGTTTTTACTCTTTCCGTCTCCACTGCGGGGATGAGCCTGCGCCCCGCAGCCCGCACACCCTGCAGCTAGTGGGACCAATTTCCAGGTGTCCTGCAGATAAAGCGGTGTAGGAGAGGTAGGATCCGCATCCGTCGACCCTCCCCTGGCCCAGAGCCTCCAGCACGCGTGTCTTGTAAAGCCTGTTGCACGTTTCCAGGGCTCCATAAACAGCAGCCGGTGGCTGCCAGGGAAGCTGAGATGAGAAATCTCTCTCCCCTCCTGCTGCATTTCCCTTCCGTGTTGAGATCTGATGTATAAACCAGCAACAGACAAGGATACACATTTACTCCACGATTTCTCTTAATCACCTCGGATAACAGGTGGTGTCAGCTTGCACTTTTCTTTATTATGTTCTACTTGTCCCCTGCAGTTTACATCTTGTGGGTATTTTTTCTGAGAAGACTCAGAAATATCTCCTCCAGCCTTCATGGGGGATCCTCTAATCAAAACCCCAAATTGGAGAGGGAGAAAGAAGGAAGGAGAAGAAGCCCATTTTGGCTACTATAGACAGCTCCATCAACATCCAGAATTCAATGATCAGCTGCAGTCTTATCCAACATCTGAAGACCTAATGTGGTCTCCTCAAGTTCCCTCTGCACTCAGGATGCTCCTCCAGCAGCTCAAATACGCCTTTACCAGCAGACAGCCTTTTGGGACATCCTGCCAAATAGGGTCCAAAAAGCTGGGCTTGCCTCTGTGGTCCACAGTCCTGCCAACAAGTCAATGACCTGGGGTCTCTGCTTGGACATTCACTTATCCAGGCTGAAATCCCTTTTCACCCCCTGCTATCTTGTGCCATCAAGGAGCAGCATCAGGAAGGGGGTCAGAGAAATACTCTGTGTGCAATGCAACCAGTATGGTTTTAATGGGTGATGAGAAAAGGCTCCTTGATGTCAGGGAATCATAGCATCACTGAGGCTGGAAGGGAATTTTCAGATCATTGAGTCCAGCAGTCAACTGAAAAAACCACCACTAAAACTCAGCACCACATCTGCTCGGCTTTCAAATACCTCCAGGGGTGGTGACTCCACCATTTCCCTGGGCAGCCTGTTCCAATGTTTGATAACCATTTCAGTGAAGAAGTTTTTCCTAATAACCATCCTAAACCTCCCCTGGGGCAACTTGAGGCCGTTTCCTCTTGTCCTATTGCCTGTGAATTAGGAGAAGAGACACCCCCACCCTCTACACTCTCCTTTCAGGTAGTTGTAGAGTGAGAAGGTCTCCCTTCAGCCTCCTTTTCTCCAGGCTGAATACCCCGAGATCCTCACAAGACTTGTGCCCCAGAACCCTCACCAACTCCATTGCCCTTCTCTGGACATGCTCCAGCTCCTCAATGTCTTTTTTGTTTTGTAGTGAGGGGCCCCAAACTGGATACATATTGAAGCTGGAGCCTCCCTGGTGCCCAGTTCAGGGGAACAATCACCTCCTGGCTGAGGTGAGGAGGCTGCTGCCATGTCCTGAGAGCCTTCTGCTTCCACATCTGCAGGATGGGCAGTGATTCTGGAGGATCCAGGGCTGCAAAGAAGAGGCTATTAGCTCCTTCGCAGGGGCTTTTGGTGCTGGAAGAAACCCTCCCAAAATCGCAAGATGTTGCAGTTTCAAGCTTTTCTGATCTGGTAGCGGGGAGAGTGGAAAACAAATCTTATGAGGAGAGGCTGAGGGAGCTGGGGTTATTCAGTCTGAGGAAGAGGAGACTGAGGGGAGACCNTTTTTTTCCCATTGGTTGGACTAGATGGTCTTAAAAGGTCCCTTCCAACCTAGGTGATTCTGTGATTCTGTGAAGAGGCACTTTCTGGGGCCCAAACAGGCAATGGGAAAGGTGTCCTTGCTTGACCCACCCAATAGCTGGGGAAGGTGGTCCACACCCACGACACGCTGCACCCTAATATAAATATTTTTGCAGTTATGCCAGCTGTAATATTTATGCGACACGGATGGATGCCCAGAGTCTGAATTGCTCCAGCAGTGGGAAGCCACAAGTCCCAGCGCTTGGCACAGCGGGTACATACTTGCATCACAGAAGTGCCCACAAGGAGAGGAATGGGCTGCCGGCTGCCCTGGCTGTCTCCTGGTCTCCTGGCAGCTAGGAGCCTGGTAGAATTTGAATGCAAATTCCCCCCACCAATGAGGTGACACTTTGCTTTTCACCCGGAGGCAGATGAAAGATCTACTTGAGCATGCAGATGGTGGGGGTTGGGACAGGGAGCCTGGCCCACCCAGCACATCTGGAGCTGTGGGATGGGCTGGCTTTGCGGCTGAGGGCAGGCTGTTTGCAGAGGGGAGCGATGCTGGCATCTCCTTCAAACGGATTCCACTCGCTCCAGCCTTTTCTTAATGCCCGCTTTGAGCTCTGAAGAAGTTGAAAAAGCTTTTGGGCGCTCTCTGCTGAAACGGCACACAGGGAGCGGAGCAGAGCAGGCTCTCAGCTCCCAAGAGCAAAGGGATGCTCAGACACTGTGGGTTTGTTTCGTTTCAAGGATGTGTGCCTGGACCACGCTCAAAAACAAACATGCAAAGTGCATCAGGACAGAAACGAAAGCGGCAGCAGAGTCATGGCTTTCCCTGCTCTCGCTGGTCTGAAGATCTAAGGCGCCCCTCAGATTAGCTTGCAAGGAGCACCACAAGCCATGAAGCCTCTGCCTTCCCTCCAGCCCAAATATTTGATGACTCCTGCTCTCCCAACCTTATCCCATTCACACATTGCCAGCTAATTTGGACAAAAGGCTCTGTGAAATTTCACCAGAAAAAATGTGCATATCTGCACTTCTTGAGCTTTCTGCTGAGAGCTTGAGCTGAAAATTTGCAGTGACTGGAAGGGAGAAGACTCTGAGAAACGTTTGCACCCCTCAACATGAATTATGGAGGGCTAACTAAGAGTTTTTAAGGGCACAACAGTGACAGTGAGGGTGGAGCGCAGAGAAACAAGGAGCTGCAGAGTTGAATGTGCCAGCTCAGACACAGAGCTGTGTGGGAGCTCCTTTGCACCCTTAGACCCCCACTGCTTTCCCTCTAGAAATGTCACTGAAGCACTAGGAACCCACATGATGCAGCCCAACTTGCTCCATCCACTCCATGCAGCAGAAATATAGCCCATGGGCTCTTAGTGACCTGCTGTATCTGTGGTCTGGTGGCACCTACCCTCGCCAAGTAGCATGGTGAGCATCAGCAGGGCTGCTCATGGAAAGGGGACCAGTGGGAGGAAGAAACGTCCCTCTAGACATGATAAGGCTGATCTGCAGCCACTGCAGGTGCCCCTGGGTGGGTGGAAGACATGCAGTCTACGGCCCAGCTGAGCCTCCATCACTTCGCTGTCACCTTTGGCATGCCCAAAACTTGCTCCTATATGTCAAATCATTTGGGTTTCTCATATCTCCTTCTCCACAGCCCTCCTGGGCTAAATCATACCCCAAGCTATTTGCGTATTGAGGCACAGGTGAGGCACACAGCTCTCCTCTTTAGCCTCTGTGCTGGGAGATTGTGTGAAACCAGAACTTGAGATGGGTTGGACTTTGTGCTTCAGGCACAATATCTCATGAATGATTCAGCCAGGAGGGGTGCTTGAATGGCATAAATCAGGAATCCTCCTAATATCACCAAGCCAAGCTCACCTTCCCTCTCCACCAGAAGGAATCCTATCGTTAGATGCAGATGAAACCTTTACCTAAAGATCAGGCCGATGGCTTTGTTGTGTCCTACAGAAGTCCTGAAGCAGTGGATTTCATAAATGGAAATCAGCAGGGGCTGTAGGTGGCAATTTTCTGAAAATGTTAGCCAGAGGGGAAAGGCTGCCTGCACAGCTGATAAATATACCATCTGTAAGGGTGTAAATCCTTGCTCCAAGGCATGGCTCTGTAGAAAGGTTGTAACGCTTTTAAATGCATGTACCAGTTGTCCTGCCAAAGGGAAAATTGGTTAATGGTTATGGGGAGCTCTTTGCCCCTGCTGTGGCTATACTTCCTGGCTCTTCTTCGCCCGGTGGTCTTGGGTTGGAGAATCAACTTCATTTCTGGTGAGGCTTCTCTAGATTATATTCTGCTTCTAATGCTTTGGATGTGATCTTCAGTGTGTGACCGGTGTGTGACAAGAGGAGGAGGAGGGTAAGGGTTCCCATGTCCTGCAGAAAGAAAGCTGAATTTCTTTTCTGTGCCACAGAGCTTGAGTGTTGGACCTGGGCACCTAAATCAGAGATTCACCAAAACCCTCTGCTCCCAGAGACCGTGTCTGTGCTACACCCTTTAAGTGTCAGAGCTCTGGCTTTCAGGGATATAGAGAAGTAGCAGCCTTTAGGTGGCAAAGCTCTGGCTTTTAGAGATAGAGAGTGGTACAAGGTCCTTCCTCTGAGTAGGGATTGGTTATCACTTGGATAAGCTGTTCTACTGCCAGACCTGGATGGCTGGAGGGAGAGCAGCTGTGGGATATCTGGAAGAGCAATTCTCCCACCAGCACAGCTACCAGTGGAGGCTGCCCACGGCTAGGATCACCTGGTATAATGACCACACTGGTGGGATGCATCTAAGGTAGAAAAATGACAACCTACCCAAGTGGAAGCGCATCCCTGTGGAGAGTGGCTGCTGATATTAAAGACAATGCTTGACTGACTTCACTGACCAGTGACGGATAGTGAATCCTAAACCGTAGGCTCCATCCATGTCCTTCCTGCACTGCAATCCCATCTCTCCAGTCAAAGCATGGAGGGTGGGTCTTTTGCTCTTTGCTGATGTCTTTGTCCAGTTTGTAGCAACTTCTGCTGGTTCCTTGTTTATTTTACCAACCACTGCAATTACACCCTGCTTTTCCCCTGGGTTTGTAACACCTCTGGGTTTAGCAATACCTGAAAAGGTAATTAAAGGCTTGTTCTGCCTATTGTCACCTTTCCGCATCGGTGATGAGCAGGTTGTATAAGGCCCACGTTCATCCTCCAGGATCTCCCAGCCCTGAGGAACTGGAGCAGGAGAGGACAGCATCATAGGGGAAAGACAAGATGTCCCTTTCCTTACATCAACCCCTCAGGGCACCTGAANTGGGAGGGGACAGCATCATAGGGGAAAGACAAGATGTCCCCTTTCTCTTACATCAACCCCTCAGGGCAGGTACAACCTGACTCAGTGTGTACAAGAAGATACCAGGAATAATTAGGAGTGGGATGCAGCCCAGAGAAGACTTTCTGGTCCACCCAGTGACATCATTTCCATTAGTATTAACTCCGTGGAGCTACAATTCGTCAGGCACCTCGCTGGGAAAGTGGTGGGTTCCCTTGCAAGATGAAGCTGAAGGGGATGCCTGAGCTGTAATTGTAAACAATATAAATGACTGTGCTTGTATTTTTATGATCTATATCTAATGCAAATGCTGACTGTCTCCAAGGCAGTAAAACATCACCCCCAGAGGAAATGTTATCTTACGTTACCTGCAGCCAATATTTCTGTTAAAGCTTAATATTTAAGGAACTACAGAGGTGTGCATTTACAAGCCAGAATTTTAACTCATATAAGATACACCTAAATGCTAATCAGTTGATCCTCAGCACCCCAAAAAGTCTTAATTGAGTGGTAAATACAGAGAATTATGTTTATACCTCTGAGGATGGCCGCAGAGGTTGTCACTATTTTTAGCAAACAGGCGGGAACTCAAGACGCTTGATGCTCATACCACAAGATATTATCACAGTCATGGGCTTGGTACATGTAGGCAGGGGCACACACACACTTACATTTAATGTAAGCAAGATGCTAATGGGATGAATGCACCATGATGTGCAGTCATGGGTCTGGCATGAAGGAGTAACAGAGATTTTAGCATATGCATAACTCCAGACGTGTTCACACCTATGAGACATTGGAGATCAACCTTGTCTTTTCCCACATCCCACTAGAAATGCCTGAAACCACCCTTCATAAGGCAGGTCCATAAAGTTTAGGTGAAAACATGGACTTCCACTTGTGTCAGAAGCTTGGATGCAATGTAAAAGCCATGACTGCAGTGGAAATGCAGAAGCAAACCTGACTTGAGAAAATAAATAAGTGCAACTGATTTGGAGTCCTTAAGTCAAATTAATTTCATGTGCAGTTCTCTTAAAAACAACCAAGAATGGCTCAGAGCCATTCTGTCTGTAGAAGATGTTGGGATCACTTTACTTGTAGTCAAATCTTGTTGCTGTTGTGCGGTCTGAACCCATCGCTTGCGGGCCAGATGCTGCTCAAAATCTTCTCCTGTCACTCATGGCTGGGGGAAAGGGAAAAAGCAGCAGAGGTCATGGGTATTTGGATGGCATAGCCCAACAGTGCTTGACCATTGTCACTCGCTCTGGATTGCTTACTTACGGATTATCAGGGCAGTTCTGGGAAAGGGGAGACAACACCTAACCTATCAACATGATGTTGTCTAAGATAGTTGAAAGCTAGATGCAAACAACCCTCATATAGAGCATCATGGCTCTACATCTCACTTTTCAGAGCAGAGAAGGTACAGCAAAGGGCTATGAAGATGATGAGGGAAGTAGAACATCACTTATGAGGAAAGGCTGAGGGACTTGGGTCTTTTTAGTCTGTGGAAGACTGAAGGGGATCTGATCAATGCCTATAAATAATTAAAGGATGGGTGTCAGGAGAACGGGACCAGTCTTTTTTCAGTGGTGCCCACTGACAAGACAAGGGGAAATGGGCACAAACTTGGACATCAAAAGTTCCACCTAAACATGAGGAGGAACCTCTTCACTTGGAGGGTGGCAGAGCCCTGGAAGATGCTGCCAAGAGAGGTGGTGGAGTCTCTGTCTCTGGAGACATTAAAAATCCACCTGGGCATGTTCCTGTGCAACCTGCTCCAGAAAGACCTGTTCTAGCAAGGGGGTTTGGACTGGATGATCTTCAGAGGGTCCCTTCCAACCCCATATCATTAAATGATTCTGTGATTCTGTGACAAAGACAGGGTTTGGAAGAGCAGGTTTCACTCTTGTCGTTAAGGGGTTAAATTAATATTCCTCCCCCTAAAGAGGAAAGCTTTACTAGTTCAGGCCCAATTGGAAATGACTGTTTTGCACTGGCAAGCTGCTACTTCCAGAAAGAGCTGGACTGACTTCTCTACAATCACTCACATGAGTAAGCACTGCGAAAACACGGTTTGGCCTGGAAGGAGCTAATAAGCACACAGATAAAATCTTATTTTGAAAGCAGCAACAAAGGACACGTGATTTATATCTCAGTTGGTGACTTCATATGTTTTGCAGCGTTTCTCCAAAATGTATCGGAATTCATAATTCATTTTTACAGTGCGTTAAATTAAAATAATAAATGTCAGGAAGTTTTCTGAGAGAAAGAAAACTCTGCGAGCAGCGCTGAGGGATCAAAAGAGATTTTGACAGGGAGAGACTCCTGCTGACTTGAGGGGCTTTGGATCAGGCTTGGGATTGGCAACGGGGAGGACAGCGGTTAATAAAAGCGTGCCTGTTAGACATGCTGGAGCTTGGGTAAGTCGGAGCAGATTGGGAACTGACTGCGGCCTCTCAACACGAGTCAAGTCGCAGGGAGCTGCGTGCTGGCCAGAGCCTCGCCGCCGCCGTGCCTGGTGGGACCCCATTGCTCGTCTAAATGACAACAGCCTCGGATGAGTCAAGACAAAGAAAGTGCTAGTGGAGGTGGAGGAGAGAGCGGGGATTAAGGGAGTGGAGGAAAAATAATGTCTGAGGGGCAAAACCATTCCAAACCCTACATTTATCCAAAAAAAAAGGACCACTGCATTAAAAGGCTGTATATCATTGCTGGAGCCTTATATTTTCCTTCATGTTGGCAGAGTTATTATCTCTGTGTGTATCTGTTTTTTTTTCCTCAATGCAGGAACATATCACGTGCTTCTCAGCCAAGGTAGCTATTCATTTTTTCATCATATTAAGAAAAGCACAGGATGAAGCCAAACAGTCAACCCCACTCACCTGGTCTGCAGCACAGAAACTTCAGATACTTACAGGACTTAGAATCATAGAATGGTGATAGTTGGAAGGGACCTTAAAAATCATCCAGTTCCAACCCCCCTGCCATGGGCAGGGACACCTCCCCCCCAGACCAGGTTGCTCCAAGNTTGCTCAAAGCCCCATCCAGCCTGGCCTTAAACACTTCCAGGGATGGGGCAGCCACAGCTTCCCTGGGAAGCCTGTTCCAGTGCCTCACCACCCTCACAGCAAAGAATTTCTTCCTAATATCTCATCTAAATCTCCCCTCTTCTAGTTTGAAACCATTACCCCTTGTCCTATCACTACACTTCCTGACTTGTGAGCCATCATTTGAGTTGGGCAATGTTGTCCCTGTCTGTACCTACAGGAGATGTGCTTTGCTGCAAAATGCCAGTACTGTTTGGTAGGCAACCGGTGCTTTTATTGGACCAAGGTTAATCAACACTTGCACCATCAAGCACAGGAGGAACTTGACCCCTTTGCAATCCAAACTACATGTGTCACTGCCAAAATATTCTATAACCAAGAATAAAACAACACACATATCTATTAAAAGCACGTCCTACCTTTTGGAGGTATTTAGAGTCATAGAACTGTCCAGGTTGGAAGAGAATTTTACAATCATTGGGTCCAACCATTAACCCAACAGTGACAAAACCACTCCTAAGCCGTGTTGCTCAGCACCACGTCTGCCTGGCTTATAAATAACTCCACAAATGGTGATTCAGCCACTGCCATGGACAGCCTGTTCTGGGGCTCTGCCACCCTCAAAGTGAAGGAGTTATTCTACCCCAGATACTGAACTTTACATTTCTCTACATTGAAATCTATGAGCTTCCTGCTCATCCGCTTCTGCAGCTTATTTCTTTGAAAGACATCCCTATTCACATCAACCATCTCCCCCCACCCCAGCTGGGTATTCTCAGCAGGCGTGTTGAGAGGGCAGCCTGTCCCATTGTCTAAGAACCAGTTGAGCCTAATGACAACATCCCTTAGAAATGTTCACCACCTCCTACTTGATCAGCTGGGCTACGTAACCTTAATGCTATAGAGGACTCCATGCAGTTTCAAGACGTCATCCAACCTGGTGCAAGATCTAAAAGCCCATGTGGAGCTTTAACATCTTGATGATTTATGGCTGGGATTGAGACTTTGTCCAAACTGTTGTTCCCTTTTTATAAACCTTTCAGGCTGACGGAGGCCTCTGCAAATTAAGTCTCTGACTTTTATTTAGACTCTGTGGAAATTGAGTTGTTCACAAATGACCCTACATCTCACCTCAGAGTGGTGAAAACTCGCAGTCATGGAGCATGGATTCATGCAGATTGAAGGCTCGGTTTGTAGATCTGAATCAAAGCTATTCAAAAAGATTTTCCTGGAGGGAATGGTCATATGCGGATGATAAAAGTGAGCATGTTTAATATAGTGAGAGAATGTCTTGCTGCATTTGCTCAGTGTCTGTTTATGATGAACATAAAGCAGACCCAGCAGCAGAGTTCAGACAAGGGTGTTCCCATTTATGTGCTGAGATTTCATGTCTGACATGGTCTGTTAGGCTTTCGAAAAGGCAAAAAACAAATAAAACTGCCTATTTTTTATAAAATGCATTACTGCATCACTCTTCCTATTTACACCATTGAAAAAAGAGGAATTTTTAAATATTGTTTTTATTACATTAAGCCCCAGGAAAAGCAGATACAACTCCATTCATATTTGCTGCTGGGCAAGCAAAGTTTGTTGGACTGAATAGTCCAAGAAGACATCTTTTTTAGATTCTGAGAACTCATCAGCTCGGTGTCTTGCTTAAACTCATGGATGAAGTCTGTGGCAGAGCTGAAACTGCAGGAAGAGTTGCTTCTGCCAGGAAAACCAAGACCAGATCACCAGGGTGTAGGGGCCTTTGAAGCATGAAGGATAAGCAGAGACCTGTGAAAATGTTTCTGAGAAGGAACCACAGTGGGTTTTCTGGGCCAGTGCTCCTTTGGTGTTTGAAACCTCCTACTGTTGGTGTTCTTGGAGAGAGAAAGTGACCAGAGATGATATTTCCTAGTTTTTGAGGGCTGGCTTTGCAGCTTGGCCCATCTTTTTCTGGAAGCTGAAAAGTCATAGCTGATTTCCAGATGTGTGGCTAAAATAACATTTGCTTTTCCTGATATTTGGGTATTAGCAGCTAGAAAGAAACTAGTGTTTATAAAGACTTTATGGGCAGGCTATTCCATGTTTTCTTAGCTCTTCCACTGAAAATTCTTGTGTTGGCCCTGGTTGGAGACAAGCTCCAGAATATGACCTCCATGCTGGGTTGGGACAGCATTGCTTACCTTTGCCTGGCCTGATGCCCGCACTGCTGAGCTGTGAACATCTCATCATTAGCATGACTCCCCATGTATCACCCTTCCAAGAGAAGGATAGGATTCCTTCCTTCCAAGAGAAGGATAGGATGATACGATTACACTCATAGCTTGATCATGTACCCAAGTCACTGTGATGACTCAGAAAAAAAACCAAACTTGTAAAGTTTTTGAATTCCAGGCTGATTTTATGAAAACCTTCCAAAATTTGTATTCCATGACTCTTGGAACCCTTAAGGTGAGGACGTCTGGTTGAGTTTGCATGTCCTGATCAGCGTAGCAAGGCAGCGTTCTCCCCCATGGTCTTCTGCACTCTTGCCATGGTCCCTTTCCAGGTGAGACAAAATGTCCTTCGAGGCATGACAGAGAGAGCCAGGATTGCAGAGGACACCAAAGAGGCCTCATGGCACATGAACCTGAGAGGCTGGACCCAAAGTCAACCTTTGGGGGAGCAGGAAGCTGGGGGAGGGATTTCCCCACCCTCCTTCCATACATTGTCATCCAGAGTAATAAGCTTTGCTGGAGCTGGCTGTATTTCACTCGTGGATGGGATGATTTCTTTGTCTATGTCAGTTTTAGTTGCTAAAGCTCTATAGGTTTGAAGACACCTTAGATCTGTAAGCTGGTATTATTAATGATAATAATTTGTCACATAATTCCCCTCCTATTTCAAACATGGACTTTCATAATCTTTTCCACCTTCTCATCCCTTGGAGCAATTTGCCGCTTGTCAGGAAGAAATGGGAGGTGATACTGTTCTTCCTCATACAAGGGCATCCCAGAGGTAGATGGAAACTGACATAAATCTCCTCCATCCAAAGCCCTGAATCCCATTCTCTCCTTAATAAGAAGGAGATTTACTCCCAGCCTTTCCCAATAAAACTCTGTGTGTGCGTGTACATTGTAGGTTAAAGGAAAACATATTTGAAACCTGAAAACAGAGTGAGAAGCAAAACCTTGTAAATTTGCCACAGACAATTTATAATCTCAGCCCCAGCTGTCTCACCTCATCAACTCATTATGTCTTCAGCCAACTGCTTTTGGGTTTGGAGTTTCCAAAAAAACCCCCATGTTTTCACTGTGGGCACAGAAGACCTCCTGGAGAGCTGGTCGGTGGGTAGGTATTAAAGACAATACCCTGGATGCAACTTCAAGCTGAGAAAGTCTGTAAGCACAGCTCCAGGAAGGATCCCTGATTTCCAATACCCTTGTCCTCAGCATGGGTCAATGTCAGAAGTGAGTTCCTGGGACAGATGGTCCCTTTGATCTGTCCCAGTAAGGTCATGCCCGCATTCTTATTTTCATTGGTGTTTGTTACAAATAACACCACATCCAAGGAATTTCACAGCTGCAAAGTCAAGATCTAGGAAATGCCAGTGTAAAAACTCCCAATTTTATAATTTTATTTCTCTTGATGAAGCTTAAGTTGATAGAAGAATAATTCAGCCAGAGGCCCAGCTTCCACATGGACAATTTTTACCCTACTTATTGAAGATGGACTTTATTAGAAACTGCTATTTTCAGAGATCTGTGGCACAGAAAAGAAAGTGAAGAGCAGCAGCACTGAGCGTACTCAGGATTTATTTTTCAGCCTGGTTCCCAAAGGAAATGATGTTTATTTGACCATGCAATGTGTAGATATACTTGTGCCCCCTTGCAGAGTTTTGAAACCCCTGGTCCGGTTCCAGCAGAGCAAAAGAGAACTCAGAGAGAGCAAGTTCGTGCATATTCTGAAAAAAATGATAGAAGGGAAAGATTTCATCTGTTCCTGCAGTGAAGGCAGGTCCTGAGTGTGACTGTATTGCTGGACACCAAGTAATCCGCATTAGAAAGGCTACTTTGAACACACAGAATCATAGAATGGTTAGAGTTG